>JAMBLF010000718.1:0-206629 GCA_030578115.1 Leucoptera coffeella
GACATAGGGCCTTCAAAACACGCTACCTGAGCCTATCTTGCGCGACGACTTCAATCTCAGCCTATAAGGCAAGACCGAAAGCCTCAATCTATCAATTTTGCCTTAAATTGCTAAATCAGTCACTTTGCTATTACACTGTAGTCTATTCGCGTTAAGTAAATAGTGACGTCATGATATATAGACGTTAAACTGACCAATGAGACGTTAGTAAATGAGAAAACAATTCACATCGACCAATTGCAGACGACAGTTGTCACGTCTCATTGATCAAATCGTCGGGACATGATGACATCACTATTTTCTTAATGCGAATGTACTATAACAACTTTACAGTTATTGATCTGATATTGAACTTAAGTTTGGGAAAAAGTATTAGTAGACTTATGCCTGGTAGTTAACCGTTAACACCACGTAGGCTGTCATACAAACATTTCTTTAAGAAAAAGACACATATACAACATAATTATATTCAGTAACAATCCTTATCAATTCTAAGACTAACTACATACACAACTACATTTTAAATCTTCTGCTTAATCACATGGGGAAGATCGTATTTTCCTCTTACACACTTCAACTTCACTCCTGGACAATCTTTTACCCTGGAATGGAGAAAATAAATAATTTAATTTAAGACAAACACGTTTACGACCATTAACCGTTGCAGGATAGTCAGATCAGGCTTCCATTTTCGCAATCGCGGAAGTAGTAATTCTATAGCCACCTCGAACCCACGTGTTGGTCAGAGAATCAGTACTCAATATGACAGTTAGTAAGCCATGTCACCATTTACAAGCTTTATTAACTGTTCGGGGAACAGGTAGGTTTCCTCACGATGTTTTCCATCACCGTAGTATTCAGTAAATTTTATAAATGTATTTTTATAACGAAAATGTACATAGAAATTCATCAAACTTCATTTTCATTGGTACATGCTCAGGCGGGAATTAAACGCTGTACCCACTGATACAGAGTTAAGCCCCAAACAACTACGCTACGGGGAATTCGAATTAATTACATTTATTATATTATAATGGTGCCATATTTTCTAAACGAATGATATCATATGATTATGTATATATAAAAGCTTCAAATAATCTACAACCTTGTTTTGGAAAAAAAAATGTAGAAGGTATTAAATTACGGTTAATTCAGTGATGTTTACGAAATACATAGGAAACCCTATGATCATTAAATAGAATGCTGACCTTTCATCCTGGTATGTCATAGGAGGCAAATGGGAGTCAAAGGAATCTATTGGGCAATGTGATAACAACCTGTATCTAATATTATACGTAAATCCAATCACAACCACTGTAGTATTGCTTAAAAAGAGTAAGATGAATATATTCGCGGCTTTACGTCCCTATCGGGATAGGAAGAAACTATCGATCGCCACCTGGAATGATCCTGACTAATCTCTCTTGCTTCCCTCACACCCATTAACCTCCTCATACATGCTCTTCTGTTCTTCACACTACGTACAGCCGACACTATAATTTATAATTACTATATTATATAATTTTAATTTTGTATTATAAATCCAAGGTACTGTCCACTTAGAGATTAAATGATGCATATTTTATTACCTTCCAACGCGAACCAGTACAATGTTGTGCTCTTGTAAATTGTGTCCTATTCCCGGTACATAGGATACCATTTCCTTTCCATTTGACAGGCGTACCAACACACATTTACGGTTGGCCGAATTAGGTTTCTTAGGTTTCTTTATCACTGTCTTCAGGACAACACCCTGAAAAAATATAAAAGGAAAAATATAAATAATATAGTACTAAATGATGTGAAAATAGGTTGTAAACTGTTTTGTTTATCAATGCAATGTGTTATAAATTGCCACAAAAGTTAACACAACCAGGAGCCAGAGTCCACTAATCATTTTGACAAAATATCAGTTCAATATCACATCAGTTTGTTGAATAGCAAAAGAGGCAAGTTATGACAATTTTAGAGCTAAATTTGACACTTTTGCTGCCATCAATAGTGAAATTTGATGCTTTTGCTAAACAACTACCAACTTCACACTAATACTAAAGTGATATTGAACTTTTGTTCTTCAATGCATTAGTAGACTTGACCCCCTGTTTTGTTTATCAATGGAACTAGGGGTAAATAGAATCTATTGGGCGATGGGCTAACAACCTGTTATTAATGGTCCATTGTGACATTAAATCCGCAAAATTCATGCTAAAATGTGATCTAGGAGATATTGTATCTTCGCCGTTCTTTTCACCCCAAAAGGGATTAAAGGACGCAAATGTATACGTATGTTATTAATGTAAAGTATAACAATTGGTTCTTTTAACGCTGAAAGGGATTAAAGGACATTAATGTACATGTATGTTATTAATGTAATGTATAATAATTGGCTACTAAACGCAACACAACCATAAATGAACACCCAACAATATGGTATTAACATATTGAGGTGACAAAGATGCATACACACATCCTTTAATCCCTTTTGAGGTGGACAGAACCTCAGATATACAATAATATCTCCTTGGACACTTTTTAGCATTTATATTAGGGTTGTAATTTCATATGGACCATTGGTGACAAGTTGCTACCCCGTTCAGTAGACTCCATTCACCCCTAGTTTCTTTGTCACCTCTTATGATATGCTGGGAAGAATGGCAGCTAGATAGCATTCTTTTGCCTCCCAGATTAGAACGGGACAGAGGTTATCTACACTAAAAGAGTCCTTTAAAAATAATAATATGTATTTGGGACACTATGACACCAATTGAACTAGCCCCTTGCTAAGTTCAATTAAGACTTGAGTTAAGTGACCTAAATTGTCATCGTATATTTAAGAAATATTTACTCATTATATATAGCTAAATGCATATATAAAATACATAATCAACAACCAAACTGGACAGCAGAAGGAAAGTGTAGTTCTTCACTCTGCTTCCATTGGAAATCAAACCTGGGACCTCCCAGTTTTAAGAGATTCGCGATTTATACTCATGATTAAGAACTAACGGGACTTATTGCATAAGTTTTTATATGATAAAGTTACCTTTATTATATTGTAGGTTCCACTGTGTCCTACAGGAAAAGAGGAAGCTTCCTACCTGGGCAGGTGTTCGTCCAGGCTAATGGCCTGAGTTGGAATATTTTTTGTGTATATCTTGTTTCACTTAAATATTTCAATTGTGCATTCTAGGAAATTGATTTTTGTATTTATTATTTTATTTCTTGGCGGCGTCATTTGTGGTTATTATGTTTATCTAATTGCGACTTAGGTTTCACTCTGTGTGTGGCGCTCTAGAGGTGGCCACAATATAAAAACTTATGCAATAAGTCCCGTTAGTTATTAATCCTGGGACCTCACAATTACCGCTCAGGTAGTTAACTAATCGCTCCACGGAGGTCGTCAAATATAAGCTTAGCTGTTAAAGAGCTAACATACCTTAGCAAAAGGGTTTCCCATGAGCGGATTTCTGGACTTCCTGGTCTTGAAATGAGGACCTGTGCGGTGCATCTGTGCTAAGGAGGCCATTGCTCTAGCTGCGAGCCCAGTTACCCAGGTTCTATTCTCTGTCCATGGTGATACTGGTGTGATTGCTGGAAAGGTTATAAGTTGGCTATTAGAAGACAAATGTATTCATCAAAATAACCTAGAAGTGACAAATTTTACGATTAATGTCAGCAACAGTCTTAAATTTCACTTTAAAAATAGCAAAATTTACAGTATTGCTAATCCACTTCCAACTTCACACTATTACTGTTTTGATATTGAACTTATATTATGCAAAAAGCATTAGTGGACTGGGCAATTGGAGGATAGTAATTGTATGGTCACCTTGAACCCACATGTTGACCAGATAGTCAGTTCTCAATGTAACAGGTGGTGAGCCTTGTCATCATGTACAAGCACCGACTATTACCAGTGCGAGGAACAAGTAGGTTTCCTCACAATGTTGTGTTCTCGGTACATAGTGTTTGGTGCATTATGCAAATATTTTTCATAGTGATAATGAACAAAAACAATAATTGATTTAATTTGTATTGATACATGCTTTGAGGTTTGCATGCTGTAGCCACTGATAGAGAATTTCGCAGTGGTAATTAGAATTTATATATACAAAGCATTACCCTATATGAGGTAGTTAGACCATGCAGCTTCAATGATAGAGTTGATTCTCTGTAACATTGTAGAATCACTTAACACATTTAAGCAGATAGTTAAAGTATTGTCACAAGTGGTTAGCAAGCACTGTGACTTGGAACAAAGGTTCTTCTTTATGTTTTTCCTCACCTTAGAAGTGGTGTGTTTTGAAAATATATTCTTTCTATGTTTTATTCATTCAAGCGACTGTAATTCATTTGGTTATGAAATGAATGCAAAGTATAATACCAGTAATAAATAACAATAATAGGATAACGAAATTCGTAAATCATTCCGTTTAACTTACCTTGAGACAAATACTGGCTTCGAACTACATTTTGGAATAAAGAAAGGCCTCGGCGTATAATATTCATCTGTAAAAGTAATATTTAACAATATAACCTATAACAATTTCAAGAAATATTGGATGTACATAATTATGACAAAAGATAGGAACACAAACCTTGTTGTCTCCACTCTGATTTCTAGTTTTCCTAATAGACCATTGATACTATGTTAGTTATTCTAATAATACTAAAATTTACGAGAAAATAGAATTCTTTTAGTATTCTAAAACACAATAGAGATCCCGCCACATAAGGTGGCAGTTGGAGGCGTCGCCACAGTCGCGTAATTCAGTGTTACCAGTAAACACGCCAAAACTAGCACTCACTGTGCCATACGGCTCGATACATTATAGGTTTCATTTCTAACGGTCTTTGGTTGCAGAGCTATAAACTCAAATAAAACAAATTAATATATCAAAGTCAAAATATGTTTATTAAACTATTTCAAACATGATTAATAATTAACGAGACTTATCCTTCTTATTATATATTACATATATTATGTGTTCCTTCACTCTGTCCGCAATAGACCGTTTAGTGTGTCCGACGTAGGATTTCCCACAGCTGCAATCAATCTTATACACACCCTTATATCTTATATCATGAGTATAAATCGCGAATCTCTTAAAACTATTATTTCAAACATGGCACTGAGCATTGTCTTTACATATTTTTTACCGAGGTTAGATCAGCGTAGACCCTAGCTTGGAGAAGAACTAACAAGAAACTCCGGAAATCAATTTATTATAATCACCCTTAACAAACATAAAAATTACAAAGAGTGGGCAAAAAACACAACGCTGGTAATACTAAATTTACCTTTCATACAAAATAACACGCAATGGCGGTAGAGTACCCGCCGCATAAGGTGGCAGTAGCCAAACTTGGAACTAAATTTGACGTTTCCGCCATTGCGTGTTATTTTGTATGAAAGGTAAATTTAGTATTACCAGCGTTGTGTTTTTTGCCCACTCTTTGTAATTTTTATGTTTGTTAAGGGTGATTATAATAAATTGATTTCTGGAGTTTCTTGTTAGTTCTTCTCCAAGGGTCTCCGCTGAACTTCTTCTTCTCAATCGTTACGCTCTTATCAGAGCGGTCGTGGTCTTCATGACGTGGCATCTTGAGCAGCCGAAATGGTTGGTGAACTAACCTCGGTAAAAATATGTAAAGACAATGCTCAGTGCCATGTTTGAAATAGTTTTTTTACATACATACATACACATCACGCCTGATTCCCTGTTGAGGGGTAGGCAGAGATCACGGATCCCCATTTGTCCCGATCCTGACAGACCACTTTCGCTTCATTGACATTCATACATTCTCTAATACACTCTCGGCGGTTATAGGTACTCCTAACCTAGGCCGGCCCCTACGTAACCGCCCTTCCACTTCACTCATATATATTCCTTTTGTCAATATATAGTTTTTTTAATTTGTACTTAGATCATAAAATAACTTTCAAAGAGAGCTTATGATAGGGCCTATTTTGAATAAAAATATTTTGACTTTTGAATTTGGTATATTAATTTGTTTTATTTGAGTTTATAGCTCTGCAACCAAAGATCGTTACAAATGAAACCTCAATATAATGTATCGAGCCGTATGGCACAGTGAGTGCTAGTTTTGGCGTGTTTACTGGCAACACTGGATTACGCGACTGTGGCGACGCCTCCAACTGCCACCTTATGTGGCGGGTACTCTAACGTCAAATTTAGTTCCAAGTTTGGCTACTGCCAGCTTATGTGGCGGGATCTCTACAAATTGCCTAGAGATCCCGCCACATAAGGTGGCAGTAGCCAAACTTGGAACTAAATTTGACGTTACCGCCATTGCGTGTTATTTTGTATGAAAGGTAAATTTAGTATTACCAGCGTTGTGTTTTTTGCCCACTCTTTGTAATTTTTATGTTTGTTAAGGGTGATTATAATAAATTGATTTCCGGAGTTTCTTGTTAGTTCTTCTCCAAGCTAGGGTCTCCGCTGATCTAACCTCGGTAAAAAATATGTAAAGACAATGCTCAGTGCCATGTTTGAAATAATAGTTTTAAGAGATTCGCGATTTATACTCATGATATAAGATATAAGGGTGTGTATAAGATTGATTGCAGCTGTGGGAAATCCTACGTCGAACACACTAAACGGTCTATTGCGGACAGAGTGAAGGAACACATAATATATGTAATATATAATAAGAAGGATAAGTCCCGTTAATTATTAATCATGTTTGAAATAGTTTAATAAACATATTTTGACTTTGATATATTAATTTGTTTTATTTGAGTTTATAGCTCTGCAACCAAAGACCGTTACAAATGAAACCTATAATGTATCGAGCCGTATGGCACAGTGAGTGCTAGTTTTGGCGTGTTTACTGGTAACACTGAATTACGCGACTGTGGCGACGCCTCCAACTGCCACCTTATGTGGCGGGATCTCTAACAAAGCAATTAACTGAAGGACAAGCTGTCAGTCTGTAAGTGTGAAATGTTACAAATATTTTGCCAATGACAAGGAGAGAACAAAACTAATCATTATTCAAGGAACCGTAACGTAAATATTTATGACATTTATATTGAGTCGACGATATTCTCGATAAACCTACATAGACTTTACAACTATCATTCTGTTTTTGTTATTTTGTATCAATCTTAAAATTAATATTTTTTTATAAATTGTACTACTATACTTTTGCTTCTGTACAAGCTGATTGTACATGTTCAAAATCTGTGAAATCATTTGTCATATATGGTTAAAAGTTTGTTTCATAGACACATATTCGAACAACTAAAATGGGGCCTATTTCTTGTTGTCAAAAGACCAAATATAGCTTAATAGTCATTTACAATAAAAACAATCTGATAAAGAATAATGTAATTCAGTCCATGCATGCTACCCTTTTTTATTGCAATATACTTATTTATATTCCTATTTCTTTTATAATTTCACGTTGTGAACTTAAATTCATTTCAAATGGAGCAGTAAATAATTTCTATACACTAACTAGTCTCGCATTTTAGTTACAAAAAGAACGCAAGATGTATTGGTAAATATATAGTCCAAAATTTGTTTGCCTTTTTTTTTCCAAAAATAAATCTAAGACGTAGATATAATTTTAACAAGTTACCCTTCTATCAGACATGTTGTAAAAGGCGACTAAGGGATAAAAGTTCAGTGGAAACTTTTGAACGATTAATGACCTCACAATCCCTAAAATTGACCAATTTAGTCTTAGAGTAGGTTATATCTACACCGAAAGGGATTTAAGGACGTTAATGAAATATCATTATAGTTTGTATACAATCATTATAAATCATACATAATATTCATTTCAGGGTGGACAAATCTTTAGGTATAATAATATCTCCATGGTCATACATACATACACATCACGCCTGATTCCCTGTGCAGGGGTAGGCAGAAATTATTGAACCCCATTTGTCCCGATCCTGACTTCACTTTCGCTTCACTGATACGCATACACCTTGATCATAAGGATTATTATTGACGTAGTAAAGTATATAGAAAAACCCAGAACAGGCTCAGTTTTCCATTTGCTTGTTTTTAGGTTTACGTTAATGTTCGCAATATTATCAACCATTGACATCGGATCGACAATAAAATTGAATTGTAAAGCTACGCCTACTAATAAACTATGCCTACAGAATAAATACGATAAATGTGGATCAATAGACTATTGTAAGAAAGACGGTGAGTAATCACGACTATTAAGTCTTATGGGGTAGTCAGTTGTGTTTCTGAAACAGCGGAGTTTATTATTCTATTGCCACCTCGAACCAACATAAAAAAATATTTTTTTTTTATTCTTTATTAAGCCATTCACCACTAAGGCTATGTCGACTGAAGTACAAACACCGACGCCACCAGTCGCTACAACCGAAGAAAAACTAAAACGAAGCTCCAATTCTTCTTTTCCTTGTTCTTCGGTTCGTTCCAGTTGAGGATCCAAATATAATCCCAAAGCAAACATATTTAGCCAGTTTGGCGTCACAACTGACTAAATATTCAGCCAAAAAGAATTATTTGTATTTCAACTTTCACTGATCTGCTGTCTTTGTTGACGCACCATAGACGACGAAGAAAAAGTTAGTTAGGACATAATGTGACAGGTGGCGTTGCATGTTACCGTATGAAAGTACAGATTATTGCCTATTAAGGTATTCTTATATCTGTGATATCGCCTATACTTGAAAATAGGCAGAATTCCTCATGGGAAGATGTCCCTTACTGTAATACATGTACAAATGTAGATCAACGTATAACTATGATATATATCCTTATTACAATTATACAAATATATTAATAGAATATTATTCTGGTTCTTAACTCTGCCCCCACCGGGAATCGAACCTAATTCTAGTAGTCTTAAAATATATGTATGTATAAGTATATAGTGTGTATATATTTATACATTTTGTAAATGTATTTATATGTATAACTGTTATAAGGATATATTAATTAATATAGGATAGGTATTATATATCCTTAATATTGATTATAAGGATATATAATTTAATATACCTATCAGTAATAAGTAAACGTTTTTTAAATATACTCTAACAGTACCTTAACGTATTAAATAAAATCAGCAATTTAGATCAATCGGTGTGACTGTGTCCTAAATTTTATGTTTGAATGACGTCACAGGTTATTACATAAAGGGTCGTTGGGGCTACAAGTTGATAGAGCCTGAGGACATCAACGCGACAGCCAACTACGGCCATGACAAATGTACCGCCTCTGCAATCTGTAAGAGCTTAAAGGGAGGACTGGCTTCACCTGTAAATCAGGTACGAATGTCCACAGATTTAAGAATACATTAAGACTGCAACGTAACGCCATCTGTTGAAAAACGAATGGAAGCTAAGCTTTGCTTGAGATGGGGATCCGTTGGCAGGATAAAAACATACACACAGATGATATGCAATTCATTCATTCGTTCATTCATTCATTGATATTTAGAAAACATCGTGAGGTAACCTAAAGTTCCCCGAACAGGTAATAGTCAGTGCTTGTAAATGGCGACGTGGCTTACCACCTGTCACATTGAGTGCTGACTATGTGGTCAACACGTTGGTTCGAGATGACCATTACTACCTTCGCAATTGCGGAGATGGACACCTGAACTTCTGACTACATATATACGCTTCACTACTTGTGTATACACACTCCCTTTTTTATTATGGCAGGGTAGTCAGAGGCTTGATTGCCCATCTCCGAAATTTCGAAGGCATGTTAGGTATAGGTCACTCGAAGCCCGCGTTTCACTAGATAGACAGCACCCCACGTGATAGTTTGTGAACCGTATCGCCGTATATAGGCACTGGCTATTACCTATCCCGAAAGATAGGCAGGTTTCCTCTCGATGTTTTCCCTCACCGTTAGCGACTGTAAATTATATACGTAAATGAAATACACATATTTAAATTTCATTCATTGATACATGCCAGAGCCGGGGTTCGAACCTCCGAAAGTTCGAGTTCTTACCCACTGGGCTACAACCGCTTCAACATTTATTGTTTTAATCTCAATTGATATTATTTTAGGAGCAATTCGTGTTTTTCACTAAGTATTTGTGTCTCCTGAATAACCAAGAGGATATTTGGTTGGGATACAAAAAACAAGACTCAGGCTGGGATCTTGATGTGGGTAAGCAAAGAATAGGTGTACAGACACCATGGTTGTAATATTATTTAATATTCGGGACACTATTACAGCAATTGAACTTATAAAAGGGTGTATCAGGGTTATTTAATTTGACGACCTCCGTGGCGCGATTGGTTAACCGCCTGAACGCTAATTGTGAGGTCCCGGGTTCGAATCCCGTTGGAGGCAGAACTACGCTTTTCGGCTGCTTACCAGTCTGGTTGTTGATTATATATCTACTATATATGCATTTATCTATATATAATATAGATAAATGCAGAAAATATTTCTTATATATACGTTGACTAGTAACCTTCCTTACACAAGTCTTAAATGTACTGACCAAGGGGCTAGTTCAATTGGTGTAAAATGTGCAAATATTATTTCAGACGCAAGTTTTACAGAACCTTATGTAGAACAGTTGTCAACTCTCCCTTCTTCTGATGCTCCGAACGGTGCTCAACCCAGGTAAAAGTCTAAAATAAGACCAGATTCGAAGTCTAACAAAAACAAACAAACAAACGCATTCACGACCATTAACCCTTGCGGGATAGTCAGAGGTTCAGGTTTCCATTTCCGCAATTGTGAAGGTAGTAATTCTATGGACACCTCGAACCTACGTGTTGACCAGGTAGTCAGTACTCAATGTGACAGGTGGTCAGCCATGTCCCCTTTTACAAGAACTATTTATTACCTGTTCGACGAACAGGTAGGTTTCCGCACGATGTTTTCCCCCACCGTATAATTCAATGCATTTCGCAAATGTGTTTTTATTACGAAAATGTACATAGAAATTCATTAAACTTCATATCCATTGGTACATGCTAAAGCAGGATATGAACCACCCACTGATATAGAGCCAAGCCCCAAACAACTGAGCTACGTCGAAGTCTAACATTAGGGGCCAAGTCATGTGTTTAAGTACAAACGCAGTGCTATTTAGATCAGGGGCCTTACTCCACTAATGCATTTCAGCCACAATATTACTTCTGGAGTGAAACAGTAAGTATGTACTTCAGTAGCCGTAATTTCAAATCAAATCAAACTTGATTTGCAAACACACATATTCAATGTTGTTACAAATTGGTATTTAAGGTACAGTGTGTTCGACCGTATCAGGCATGCAAAATAACGAAATTATGTTGAATACTTTTCACCTAATTGACAATTTATGTGACAATAAACATGCAATACATATTATTAAATTAATTATGAAATTATAATTGTAGTGATGCCAAAAATTATACGAGTTTGTCTAGGTAAGTATATAATTATTAATAATTGTCATAAAACATGCATTATTAATTATTTTATTTAGAATGTCAATATTAAAATAGTAATAAAATAATAATAAAATAAAATGTCATATTTATGATAAATTAACGTATTAGTACAATAGTAATTAGGTAAGTACTGTAAAAAATTTGGCTAAAATACAACATTCTTAAGGGAAATACAATGAGTCCTCTAATTGATCGTTCAAATACTCAGACAACGTGTAGTAAGCCTTATCCAGAAGGAACATCGACAGCCTTAATTTAAAAACGTATAATGTGTCCGCATTTCTAATGGCACCCGGTAGCTTATTATATATGACAGGTATCATAGCGACAATACTTTTTTTGCTCTTGGCATAATTGAACCGTGTATATTCTAATATATTCCTACGGCGTTGACTCTGTAGAGTCTTAAATAAGTGAGAGTTTCTTCGTACGAAGAGACCCACCTCCATTATATAAATGCATGGCAAAGTCATTAATCGCAAAGCTATAAATTTGGGCCTACAACTGTCAGTGGGATAAATATAGTGATAATTTGACATAGTGGAGTGCCAAAAGTGACAAATTACGGCCACTGAAGTATTACTGTATCGCTACTAAAGTAATATTGTGCCTAAAGTGCATAAGTGAAGTATGATCCAAGTAATTGTGTGAAGTTGGTAGTGAATCAAAAGTGTCAAATTTCACCATTGAAATCGGAAAAATGTCAAATTTCGCTTTCAAATTGGCAAAAACTGACACTTTTGATACCACTACCAACTTCACACCATTACTAAACTGATATTTCGTACCACGCATTAAAGGACTAAGCTACTATATAAGTACAGGAAGTACTCAATGTGACAGGTAGTAAGCAATATCGCCATTTACATGCACTAACTATTATCTGTGCGGGTAACAGGTATGATACCTCCCAATTTTTTCACCTTTAGAATTAAGTTGTACCATGCCAGACTGGGAGGTTAAAACAATGCTAACTAGCTGCCATTTTTCCCGGCATGTCATAGGTGCGACTAAGGGACTAAAGCTAAATCATACATACAAACATAGTTTTTCTTTTTGTTTGTGATGATACTGTTTGTAAACTCAGGTATTTCGTGTTAGGCTTTCATGTTTTTAGATGTTGAAACCTTTCATTAGCTTAATGTTTATTATTTCTATTTTTATACTGTTTGTATAGCTGTTGGTTTCATGAATAAAATAAAATAAATAAATATAATCTATTGGGCGATGGGCTTTTAACCTGTCACCAATGGTCCATTGTGACATCGCAACCCCTTTCATGCTAAAAAGTGACCTAGGAGATGTTATATTCGACGACCTGCGTGGCGCGATCGGTTAGACACTTGAACGCTAATCGTGGGGTCCCGGGTTCGATTCCCGGTGGAGGCAGAGTTTTAGAATTACGCTTTTCTACTGCTTTCCAGTGTGGTCGTTGATTATATATGCTATATATGTATTTGTCTATATATATAACAAGTATATATTTCTTAAACATACGTTGACTAGTACCCTTAACACAAGTCTTAAATGAACTTATCAAGGGGCAAGTTCAATTGGTGTAATAATGTCCAAATATGATTACTATACCTATACACTCATACATATACATTTACGTCCTTTAAACCCTTAAAGCTTGGACGGAACCTCGGATACATAATATCTCTTAGGTCATTCTTTAACCTGAATATTAGGATGCGTTAAGGATAGAGTCCGGAACGACATTATCCGGCAGACAACCAAAGGCGTAGACATTGTCTATCGATGTTGCAAGCTGAAGTGGCAGTGGGCCGGCCATGTCTGTCGTAGAACCGACGACCGTTGGAGCAAAGCGGTTCTCGAATGGCGGCCGCGTCTCTGTAAACGTAGTGTAGGACGCACCCTGCTAGATGGACCGATGACCTGAAAAAGGTCGCTGGTAGTGGTTGGCGGAGGGCCACGAGTGATCGTGTTTTGTGGCGTAACCTTGGGAGGCCTACGTCCAGCAGTGGACTGACATAGGCTGATTGATTAAGATTGCGATGTCATCGTGAACATTCGTTACAGGTTGCCAGACCATAGCCCAACAAATTCCATTTACGCCGATTCCCTTAGTTGCCTCCTACCACATTCCGGGAAGAATGGCAGCTAGTTTTTATTAGTTTTTATTACGAAAATGTACATAGAAATTCATTAAACTTCATATCCATTGGTACATGCTAAAGCAGGATATGAACCCTGTACCCACTGATATAGAGCCAAGCCCCAAACAACTGAGCTACGTCGAAGTCTAACATTAGGTGCCAAGTCATGTGTTTAAGTACAAACGCAGTGCTATTTAGATCAGGGGCCTTACTCCACTAATGCATTTCAGCCACAATATTAGTTCTGGAGTGAAACAGTAAGTATGTACTTCAGTAGCCGTAATTTCAAATCAAATCAAACTTTATTTGCAAACACACATATTCAATGTTGTTACAAATTGGTATTTAAG
Organism: Leucoptera coffeella; assembly: GCA_030578115.1. Taxonomy (NCBI): domain Eukaryota; kingdom Metazoa; phylum Arthropoda; class Insecta; order Lepidoptera; family Lyonetiidae; genus Leucoptera; species Leucoptera coffeella. The sequence continues at coordinate 13,902 of JAMBLF010000718.1, forward strand.
GTACAGTGTGTTCGACCGTATCAGGCATGCAAAATAACGAAATTATGTTGAATACTTTTCACCTAATTCACAATAAACATGCAATACATATTATTAAATTGATTATGAAATTATAATTGTAGTGATGTCCAAACTTATACGAGTTTGTCTAGGTAAGTATATAATTATTAATAATTGTCATAAAACATGCATTATTAATTATTTTATTTAGAATGTCAATATTAAAATAGTAATAAAATAATAATAAAATAAAATGTCATATTTATGATAAATTAACGTATTAGTACAATAGTAATTAGGTAAGTACTGTAAAAAATTTGGCTAAAATACAACATTCTTAAGGGAAATACAATGAGTCCTCTAATTGATCGTTCAAATACTCAGACAACGTGTAGTAAGCCTTATCCAGAAGGAACATCGACAGCCTTAATTTAAAAACGTATAATGTGTCCGCATTTCTAATGGCACCTGGTAGCTTATTATATATGACAGGTATCATAGCGACAATACTTTTTTGCTCTTGGCATAATTGAACCGTGTATATTCTAATATATTCCTACGGCGTTGACTCTGTAGAGTCTTAAATAAGTGAGAGTTTCTTCGTACGAAGAGACCCACCTCCATTATATAAATGCATGGCAAAGTCAATAATCGCAAAGCTATAAATTTGGGCCTACAACTGTCAGGGGGATAAATATAGTGATAATTTGACATAGTGGAGTGCCAAAAGTGACAAATTACGGCCACTGAAGTATTACTGTATCGCTACTAAAGTAATATTGTGCCTAAAGTGCATAAGTGAAGTATGATCCAAGTAATTGTGTGAAGTTGGTAGTGAATCAAAAGTGTCAAATTTCACCATTGAAATCGGAAAAATGTCAAATTCCGCTTTCAAATTGGCAAAAACTGACACTTTTGATACCACTACCAACTTCACACTATTACTAAACTGATATTTCGTACAACGCATTAAAGGACTAAGCTACTATATAAGTACAGGAAGTACTCAATGTGACAGGTAGTAAGCAATGTCGCCATTTACATGCACTAACTATTCTCTGTGCGGGTAACAGGTATGATACCTCCCAATTTTTTCACCTTTAGAATTAAGTTGTACCATGCCAGACTGGGAGGTTAAAACAATGCTAACTAGCTGCCATTTTTCCCGACATGTCATAGGTGCGACGAAGGGACTAAAGCTAAATCATACATACAAACATAGTTTTTCTTTTGTTTGTGACGATACTGTTTGTAAACTCAGGTATTTCGTGTTAGGCTTTCATGTTTTTAGATGTTGAAACCTTTCATTGGCTTAATGTTTATTATTTCTATTTTTATACTGTTTGTATAGGCTGTTGGTTTCACGAATAAAATAAAATAAATAAATATAATCTATTGGGCGATGGGCTATCAACCTGTCACCAATGGTCCATTGTGACATCGCAACCCTTTTCATGCTAAAAAGTGACCTCCGTGGCGCGATCGGTTAGACACATGAACGCAAATCGTGGGGTCCCGGGTTCGATTCCCGGTGGAGGCAGAGTTTTAGAATTACGCTTTTCTACTGCTTTCCAGTGTGGTCGTTGATTATATATGCTATATATGTATTTGTCTATATATATAACAAGTATATATTTCTTAAACATACGTTGACTAGTACCCTTAACACAAGTCTTAAATGAACTTATCAAGGGAGCAAGTTCAATTGGTGTAATAATGTCCAAATATGATTACTATACCTATACACTCATACATATACATTTACGTCCTTTAAACCCTTAAAGCTTGGACGGAACCTCGGATACATAATATCTCTTAGGTCATTCTTTAACCTGAATATTAGGATGCGTGAAGGATAGAGTCCGGAACGACATTATCCGGCAGACAACCAAAGGCGTAGACATTGTCTATCGATGTTGCATGCTGAAGTGGCAGTGGGTCGGCCATGTCTGTCGCTGAACCGACGGTCATTGGAGCAAAGCGGTTTTCGAATGGCGACCGCGTCTCGGTAAACGTAGTGTAGGACGCCCCCCTGCTAGGTGAACTGATGACCTGAAAAAGGTCGCTGGTAGTGGTTGGCGGAGGGCCACGAGTGATCGTGATTTGTGGCGTAACCTTGGGAGGCCTACGTCCAGCAGTGGACTGACATAGGCTGATTGATTAGGATTGCGATGTCATCGTGAACATTCGTTACAGGTTGCCAGACCATAGCCCAACAAATTCCATTTACGCCCATTCCCTTAGTTGCATCCTACCACATTCCGGGAAGAACGGTAGCTAGTTAGCATTCTTTTTACGTCCCAGACTAGAACGCACTTTTTTTTCCAAAAGACAATCGCATTCACGACCATTAACCCTTGCGGGCTAGTCAGAGGTTCAAGTTTCCATCTTCGCAATTGCGAAGGTAGTAATTCTATGGACACCTCGAACCCACGTGTTGACCAGATAGTCAGTACTCAATGTGTCAGGTAAGCCATGTCGCAATTTACAAGGGCTAACTATTACTTGTATGACGAACAGGTAGGTTTTGCTCATGATCTTTTCCTTAACCGTTTTTTTTTCAGATGCACAATATTGACCAATAACACGAAAATTAAGATGGAGACTTGTGACAAGGCTAAGAAACATCGATACGCTTGCCAAGTCGATATTTATCTTCTCGAGCAATTGAAAATTGGTTTGCGTCCAACTCTGCCCCCTAGGTAAGAAAATACAAAGACAAAACACATTAAACCCTTGGTAGTCAGAGATTCAGATTTAAAATGTACAAAGAAATTCATTAAACTTTATTTCCATTGGTATATGCTCAAGTGGATTTTGAACCCTGTACCCACTGATACAGAGTCAAGCTCCAAACAATTGATCTACTTTGAATTCCCTAGTCCTAAGAACCTAAGGCAATACATTAATGTATTTATTTATTCATCCATGCGTCGATCATATTTAACTTAATGCAATCGAGTGAACACACCTAATAAATAATAATAAAATAATATAGACGCCATTTTGAAAAAGGGTAACGTTAGAAGTATCTGTAATCACATCGTATAAGAAGGGGTATGAGTGTCAATGAAGCAAAAGTGGTTTGTCAGGATCGGGACAGATGGGGATCCGTGATCTTTGCTTTTCTACAGGGACCGTATCAGAAATAAATATATATCTTTTCTTAAAACCCTGTTTGTTACAGGAATATGATTAAACCTTTTGAGCGCCCTGTTAAAAACGAGAAATGTTCATAAATAAAGGTTCTTCCACTAAAATATGAGTTTTTTTTAATCTTTAATATGCCATTCACCACTTAAGTTATGTCGACGCAAGTACAAATAGTAATACCATGGCGCTTGCACTTCTTGTTATTCCGTCGCCATGGTTAAGCCAACGCCGCCATCAGCAACCACCGAAGAAAAACGAACTTGAAGCTCCAATTTTTCTCTTCCTTGTTCTTCGGTTCGTTCCAGCCGAGGATCGAAATATAATCCCAAAACGAACATATTTGCCAGTTTGGCATCACAATTGACAAAATATTCTGCCGAATATAAATATTTGTGTTTTCAACTTTTACTGAGCTGCTGACTTTGTTGATAAACCATAGACGACTGAAAAATGTTGTTTTATATACACTATAACCTTTTCACTGCATCAAGGTTTCCATTTTATTGTTGTAATATTTGTATTCAGTTCTTATGTAAATATGCAGTGAATTAACTATTTTTCTTTGTTTCTTTCTTTCTTTATAATACCCGTCCTCTATTCCCTTTCGGTGTTGGCAGAACATTGGAAACACATTATGTACTTGTTCACCTTTCGTAAGGAATCGTGACGGCAATGCGCCACACATTGTTGACACGTTGCTAGACCATCGCAAACAATATTTAACATACATGTTCACGTCCGTTCCCTTTCGGGGTGGACAGAACCTTGGATATGTGAAAACATCTTTTCGACACTTATAAGCAAAATATTGGACTTGTGATATCGTTGGTGACTAGTTGCTAGCCATCCGCCCTACAGGGCCCTTACTCCACTAATTAACTTTGACAGCCACACAACTGTGTCGCTACTGCGTTACTTCTGCGTCTCGGCTGTAAAAGTGGCACTCTGTTAATATTTTGATTGCCACAGTTAATAATAATAATAATAATATTTGGACACTATTACACCAATTGAATTAGCCCCTTGGTAAGTACATTTAAGACCTGTGTTAAGGGTACTAGTCAACGTAAATTTAAGAAATATATACTTATTATATATAGATAAATACATATATAGCATATATAATCAACAACCAGACTAGAACCAGACCAGCCTCCACCGGGAATCGAACCCGGGACCTCACGATAGCGTTCAGGTGGTTAACCAACCGCACCACGGAGGTCGTCAAAAAAGTTGTGCCTCAATAACGAGTCAGTGCCGCTTCAGTGGCAACTCAAGTATAGAAATGTCAATAGTGGAGTACCAAACATAAGGCTATTGAACTGACATTGACGGACATTTGGTTAGTAGAGTAGCTTTTTTATACTTCAGACGCAGAAGTACTTCAGATGTAGTTCGATAGCGCTTCAGTGGCCATAATTTGTTAGTAGAGCACCAAAAGTGTCAAATTACGGTCACTGAAGTATTACAGTATGGATACTAAAGTAATATTGTGGCTAAAATGAATAAGTGGAGTAAGGACCCTGATTTCTCTTAGTCCCTTAGTCGCCTCTTACGACATGCTGGGAACGGCAGCTAGTTAGCATTACTTTCGTCCGAAACTTGCATGTGACCTTACGTGACCAGAATATATTTTATGACTGTTTTCATGCAGCTGTGTTTATTCAAGTTCAGTAAATATTAAACAGTAATTAATTACTAACTCACTGCATAGTACTGCTAGTATGGGACTATCAGAGTGTTTAGTAGCTGCTTTTTGTATTTGTAAAAGACACAAACCAGATATAAAGAGGATCCGGCGTAAGGAGTGGTCCCCGTTACGCGGTGCGGAGGCCAAATCGCGTGTTTTAATTGGTGCGGAGTCTAAAAATGTGTAGTAGAAAGAAGATACCTGATTTGATTGGCTGATGCCGTGTTTTGATTGGTCATAATATCGCCCCTCCATCACGCGTACCTCGTTTCACCCCGCCTAGTGCCACACTAGTTTCCATAGAAACATTGCGTAAGGGCCACTCCTCTTATTAATTACTCCATGGTAAAAAATTAAAGATACAAGGATAAATTAATAATAATAATATTGTAGGACGTTATAACACCAGTTGAACTAGCCCCTTGCTAAGTACATTTAAGACTTGTGTTTAGGGTACTAGTCAACGTATATTTAAGAAATATATACTTATTATATATAGGTAAATACTTATATACCATATACAGGGTGGCGCATTCAAAACGGTCAGTATGGGAAAGTCTGAAACTATAAGAGATAAGAAGATTTGTTCTTAGGAACCATGTCACCGATTTTAATAAAAATAAAAACTGCATTCATACTTTCTTTGAAAATACAACTGTAACCAGGACGGTAATCGAACCCGGTTGCTTTAAAAACAAAAAAATTGCCATTTTCACTTTTTCTTTTTAAATATCGATTGTGTAAGTCTTAAGCTGTAAATGTCTCTATGAAATATTATGTCCAAAATGAATAAAATGCATTGTTTTGGCATACTTTAATTTATCATAGTAGGTGTTCTAAGTGACCGCCGTCGTTTTCAATACAATATTCATTTAGGTAACAACCTTACTATTGAATTTTGTATTTTTATGTGGTGAATTTGCGTAAAATTTACCTCTATTGCTACGTTTAGGTCTATATAATATTCAACATGTAAAATTGTCTCTATGGCTGTTTGTAATTTCGTACCTTTCTACTTGTTACATACACCGTATCATGTGGCATTAGCATTGCATTTATCCTTTTAGAAAGTTTTGTTATCTGCAGTAATCAAACACTAACAATCTATTGAAAAGTCCACTTAAAGTGACGTGTTAAACCATATTTGAAAATTTCTTGTTTACGTTAAGAATGAATTTTACAAAACAAGCTATAACACCGTTGAAGACCTAAACGTAGCAATAGAGGTAAATTTTACGCAAATTCACCACATAAAAATACAAAATTCAATAGTAAGGTTGTTACCTAAATGAATATTGTATTGAAAACGACGGCGGTCACTTAGAACACCTACTATGATAAATTAAAGTATGCCAAAACAATGCATTTTATTCATTTTGGACATAATATTTCATAGAGACATTTACAGCTTAAGACTTACACAATCGATTTTTAAAAAGAAAAAGTGAAAATGGCAATTTTTTTTTTAAAGCAACCGGGTTCGATTACCGTCCTGGTTACAGTTGTATTTTCGAAGAAAGTATGAATGCAGTTTTTATTTTTATCAAAATCGGTGACATGGTTCCTAAGAACAAATCTTCTTATCTCTTATAGTTTCAGACTTCCCCATAGTGACCGTTTTGAATGCGCCACCCTGTATAATCAAGGACCAGACTGGAAAGCAGAAGAAAAGCGTAATTCTTAACTCAGCTTCCACCGGGAATCGAACCCGGGAACTCACGATTAGCGTTCAGGCGTCTAATCGATCGTGCCACGGTGGTCGTCTAAATTAGTTTGTTTCAGGCAATGGGCTGGTAATCTATGAGGATTTGCTAAAACTACGTGTATTGTTTAACTTAGCTTAACATATAATTTATATATATACTAGTGACCCGCTCCGGCTTCGCACAGGTATAAAATATATAGCCTACTCCACTAGTTAATGGATGTTATTATACATATAAAACTTCCTCCTGAACCATTCTATCTATTAAAACTTTGTTTTATACTATGTAGTGATAGTATATATATACAAATATAAATACATTGACTACGCAACAAACTACCATCCATCTTTGAGGAATAAAAGCGTGATAGCTATGTAAATATGTTACTATAAATAACATAACATATGGTAAATTATATTTATTCATTATTATCTGTGTTTGGTTTCTGTTCACCCGTGAAAATTGTGTGTGATAACATACGTATTGACGCTTCACGACCGTTAACCTTTAAGTGGTAGTCAGGAACTTGAGTGACCACCATTGTGATAAATCAGAATTATGTCATCAATACGGTTTAGCATAAATGGAAAACAATGTTCAGGTAAATACAATTTTCTGTGCTTAGTTAACTAGCTGCCATTCTTTTTAGTGAAATAATATTATTGCAAGCTGAAGTGGCAGTGGGCCGGCCACGTCTGTCGTAGAACCGACGACCGCTGGAGTAAAGCGGTTCTCAAGTGGAGGCCACGTCTCAGCAAACGTAGTGTAGGACGCCCCCTGCCTGGTGGACCGATGACCTCAAGAAGGTCGCTGGTAGTGGCTGGATGAGGGCCACGAATTACCGTATTTTGTGGCGTACCCTTGGAAAGGCCTACGTCCAGTAGTAGACTAGTATAGGCTGATTGATTTAATATTTTTACCCATGTGCTAGTCTGGGACGTAAAAATAATGTTGACTAGACATGCATAGTGTTATGGGTAGCCATTTAGTTTCTCTTTTCTTAGGGCTGTGCTGGTTCCAACATTGACTTATGGTAGCGTAAGTTAGGTATGGCAAAAGAATCATGAAATTAAAATCATTGTCGTCAAAATGCGGTCACTGAGAAGCATGTTAGGACTGACATTGAATGATAGAATTAAAATAGTGATAAAGGATGCTTGCGGTTGCAAAGAAGATACAGTAACTAAGATTGAAAAGGGCATGTTATGCGGATTAATGATAGTAGATAGACAAAGTTAATATATGTGGGTGAAATGGAAGAGCGGTAACGTAGGAGCCAGCCATTAAGACATGTAACAGTCAGATAGACGCTATATTGGAAAAGGGTGACTTTAGAAGTATCTATAAGCGCCGAGTGTGTATGAGAAGGTGTATGAGTGACAATGAAGCGAAAGTGGTGTGTCAGGATCGGGATAAGCGGAATCCGTGGTACGTGATACAATATAGATACCTACGTTGTAGTTTTCGAGAGAGCAACCACCCCGAACGGGATTCAATCAATCAGCCTACGACAGTCCACTGCTAGACGTAGACCTCCTCAAGGGTACACTACAAATCCACCTAGCAGGGGGGCGTCCTACACTACGTTTACCGAGACGCAGTCGCCATTCGAGAACCGCTTTAGTCCAACGGTCGTCGGTCCTGCGACAAACGTGGCCGGCCCACTGGCACACTGGCACTTCAGCTTGCAACATCGATAGACAATGTCTACAACTTTGGTTCTCTGCCGGATAATATCGTTCCGGACTCTGACCCTTAACCAGATACCAAGCATCGAACGTTCCATTGCTCGCTGAGTGACATGTAATCGGTGAGCCAGCCCGACTGTCATGTTCCACATCTCGATACCGAAAGGGATGAAAAGGCTTATATTTTCAGCGGGTCCCGACCTGCCAACGGTCATGTCCCTCTTAGAGTACCTCAGGGAGGTCCTGGAGTTGAGAGGGACCAAGTACATGTGTCGGGAGGGAGGCTGCGGCGTCTGTGTTGTGATGGCCCAAGTAGATAAGAAGACAATGATTGTGCATTCTGTAAGTAATATTCTGGTAGTAACAGTTATTTTATATTAAAATTGATATTTTCTTATGACTGAAAACTTATACAATATCAGACACGATTCTTTATGAATCGGCGGATACAGTTTTACTATACAATGACATCTAATTGCCCATTATATATAGCAATATTCGCTCATTTTTTATGCTACTGCTATGACAACCTATGCATATTATTAATCTATTAACAGCAAGTTCACATACCTTACAGGGAAATCCCTAATGTCAATTGTCACATAAAGTGTTAATATATAAATTACTAATACTACTTATACTTATCTAATAACTTAGTAAGTTGACGAACTTATCCAACCCACATAAAAATATATCTACGGTAGCCGCGAGCGCATTGAGAGTGCGGACTTGCGGAGTGCCCGCGTCAACGTTTGGGGTAGCAATTTTCACTCATTTATTACACTGCCTTGACAATCTATTTGATATAATGCTAAATATGACGAAGAATTACAACCAAACGAGTGAAACGCGGGCTTCGAGTGACCCATACCTAACATGCCTTCGAAGTTTCGGAGATTGGTACTCAAGCCTCTGACTACCCCGCCATAATAAAAAAGGGAGTGTGTATACACAAGTCGTGAAGCGTATGTATGTATGTATATATGTGAATACAACCACAAAAGTTTTCTTTAACATAAGGATGAAAAGTGCCATAGAATGTATTAATTACTATACCCTTTTCTTTCTAGTGTTTGGTGTCAGTCCTTTCCTGCCAGGGTTGGTCCATCACCACAATTGAGGGTCTGGGCAACAGGCTCCAAGGCTACAGCGAGGTCCAGAAAACCCTGGCTGAACACAACGGCAGTCAATGTGGATACTGTTCTCCCTCTTGGGTTGTTGGGATGCATGCGTAAGGAAATTGTTACATATTGTTATTATAGTTTCAAGAGATTCGCGATTTATACTCATGATTAATAACTAACGGGACTTATCGCGTATGAAACGTCGGGTTCATAAAGGTAACTTTATTATATAAAAATATACGCGATAAGTCCCGTTAGTTATTAATCATGAAATTGTTATTACTATTAGTGTTTTTTATTTATGTGCGTAATCTAAGGTAATAGCCAGTGCCTATATACGGCGATAGGGTTCACTGCCTATCACGCTGGGTGCTGTCTATCTAGTGAAACGCGGGCTTTGAGTGCCTTATACCTAACATGCCTTCGAAATTTCGTAGATGGGTACTCATGATTCAGACTAGCCTACCATAGTAAAAAAGGAGGTGTATTATTAATATGTAGTTCATTGCTTTAGCGAGTTTGCGTTATAAGCTTAGGGGTTAGTAAGCAAGACCAGTAAGTCGGTGTGTCTCAGAATTTGGTGAAAAGGTTTGGAAAATAAAGGTTTCTTAATACCAATCTTGATCAGAAAACGCATCAATGGAAATTTTAAACGAAAAACACCTGTGTTGAAGAGAAACATTAATTGAGATCCTGCCATTTATGACATGAACAAAAATAGTGATGACTATGGGGTAAACAGGTTATGTAGCCATGAGTGATCAATTCAGCCACTTGGTAGAAATTTATACAAAAAGCTCTTATAATTATTTCTTTATTATTTAGTACACCAATTGAACAAGCCCCTTGCGAAGTACTTTTAAAATTTCTGTTAAGGGTACTAGCCAACGTATATTAAAGAAATGTATACTTATTATACATAGATAAATACATATATAGCATATATAATCAGTGACCAGACTGGAAAGCAGTAGAACAGCGTAGTTCTTAACTCTGCCTCCACCGGGAATCGAACCCGGGACCTCACGATTAGCGTTCATGAGTCTAAACTGATTTTTTCTAAATTTTTTACTCTACTCATTACATCAATATTTACTATTCTCAGGTTGCTACAAAACAAAGACAATCTAACAATGTTAGACGTAGAGAAAGGATTTTCTAGCAATGTTTGTCGATGTACTGGCTACCGACCTATCATGGAAGCATTCAAAACCTTCGCCAAAGACTGTCCAAAACAACTTGACATAGAAGATTTAGGGAACCTTAAAATTGCTAAGAAAGATTCACTACAAAGTATGGATGGATGGTGTCTTTTAGATAAATCGGATGCAGATAATACAGTAATAAAAATAAAATTGGATGGAGGTAAAATGTGGTATCAAGTGTCGAATTTGGATGACTTGTTTGGTATTCTCAAAGAAAATGACGGGAAAAGTTATATGTTGGTGGCTGGTAACACTGCAAAAGGTAAACATAATTTTTATGTATTTTATGGTTATGGTGCTAATTAACAAGGCTGAGTCAATTTTATTTTACCACTTACGTCAAAATCATCTCCCTCACAGTTCCTCATCGTTATCGAGTAAACTAATTTTGCTTTATTGAAATCATATCATACCCCATCATATTCTTGGTGGTCACCTTTATTAGTCAAAAGGTTAGACTCTACCTCTACAAAACTCAGAATTCAGACTAATCAAACTTAAAAAAATATTGTTTAAATTCTCAGGAGCATACCACATACAAGACTACCCAAATGTACTAATCGATATCAGCAAGGTTAGTTCCCTGAAAGGAGTCACAGATGACGTCAATCTAGTAGTTGGTGCTGGTAACACCTTAACAGAAACCATGAAGATATTCGAAGATGCAGCGGATGATGAATACTTTGAATACTTGGAGACATTTAACAAGCACTTGGAAATGTTGGGGAATACTGCGATAAGGAATGTAAGTTTTGAGTATTTTTTTCCATATTTAATCTTATAGCTTGAGGGACGGCTTCGAGTGAAAAAATATCAATTAGAATAGGTATATTTAACATCTCTATACACGAGTTTATGAAACGTCACTAGTCAATTTAGCTGGTGACTATGTGATGACAAGTGAGTTCAATGTAGGCTTAAATTTTTCACTTGCGGATATGGACATGAGTTATGTATGGGTTATATATTATGTATAGCCTTACAATAGTCAAATATGGATACTATATTAAATATTGAAAGGCAAGGTATATTTGAAAATATTAAGCTTGATTATGTTATGGAAGGCACAGCTTTTAAGATTTATTGAATTTTTTTTACGTAGTTTGAAGTTTGTAAATATTATTTCAATTTTGTTTGCTAATGAATTATATTCTATACATAGTTGAAATATTAAGCTTTGTTGTTAAATAATACTAATGATGGTTCTAGGTTGGCACTATTGGTGGAAACCTGATGTTGAAGCACAAATATCCTGAATTCCCATCCGACATTTTTCTTATGTTTGCAACTGTAGGAGCAACAGTTACTATATGTAAGTACATACCTATTTAATTAATATCGCTACGTACTAAATATTAAAAAATGTCAGACTAAAAGTTTAAGAGGAAGATAACTATACTCAAAGGTAATAGTTAGTGCTTGTAAATGCCAACATAGCTTACCACTAGTCACATTGAGCACTGACTATCTTGTCAACACGTGGGTTAGAGATGGCCATAGAATTACTACCTACGCAATTGCGGAGATGTAAAACTGAACCTTTGACTTCCCCACAAGTTTTGATGGTCGTGAACGCGTTTGTCTTTTTTTGTTTGTCTTTGAATACTTTTGGATAGAAAACAAAACATGGATCATTTCCTGCTACTTTGCTAACCAATTTCAGTTTAAAATGTTGAGAATTGTGAATGATCAGATGCTGAAGTCAACTTTATTATTAAGAAGGACATCCTTGACACCTCATGTATCGCTATTTGGAAAGAGTCTGTCATCATTTACAAGTACTTACTATTTATCTAAACAGACGGCTGAATATAATTTAATTATATTTATTTTCATTTGCAGATGATATAAAAAAGAATCAAGATTATATTTCAATGGAAGATTTCTTGAGCTATGACATGCACAACAAAGTTATTGTTGATATTAGGCTTCCTCCATTGAATTCATTTACCAAAGTAGTTACTTATAAGGTATTGGTATAAAACGTTTAATTCACAACATCAATACACATACGAAGAAATAATAACTACAAGTTATATATACTTAAAATGCGGATTGATAAATATTAATACAAGTTTTTGGTTTATTGTGATAAAGGAATGGCCTAAGGCTTCGAAGAGTCCTTTAAAGTAACTTTCCCATATTTGCATTTGAGACCCTGATTTGCAACAGACAGTCCAAACCTCAAGGTATATCATATTTTACCTCCATCCAACGTAGGTGATATTTTTCGTCACTGGTTATTGGACAAATTATTGTTTATTCTAAAGAATACACCGATTTCTTTTGTATTTTTTTCCTTATCGTATTGTAAATATATATCAAATATTTTAAAATTATCTACGAACCGGCTTTTCATAGACATAGCACCAATTTATTCCATGAATTCTTAGACTTGGTTACAAATATTGATAATATGACTATCATATATTCATGTACACTATTAGTTATTTATATTTCAGGTGATGCCCCGATCTCAGAACGCAATTGCTATAGTGAATGCCGGCTTCCTATTTGAATTAGACAAAAATGATAACACAGTTAAAAAGGCCGCAATAGTTTATGGAAATATCAATAAAGAATTCACACATGCAAAGAAAACTGAAAGTTTTATTTTAGGTGAAAAGTTGTTTGACAATAGTACATTGCAACAAGCGCTGACTATTTTAGATAGTGAGTTGGAAGTACACAGTTATCCAGAATATAGAGAGAAGGCCATTAAGAAAATAGCAATGGGGTTGTTCTACAAGGTAATAATTTATATGCATTACACATTGAATTAGACATTAAGACTAACAATTGATTCCAAAGAATTGCGCCACATTCTGACTATTTCAGGTCATCAGGATAATTTTTTTTAGGTAAATTGATGATTTGATTTGATTTGAGTGTTTTACCAGAAATAGGTATATATTCCTTAGTCCTCTAGTCGTATCTAGAATGTTTTTAATATTATCATAAATATTTCGTATGAATTTAATAACACCTCACAACTAACTGCTGAGGTCAATTTTACAGATTTTAAAATATATTTACTAATAATCCAAGAGCTTTTTTCATATTTATAATCTTGTGTGTTTTAATTGCAGTGTATTTTGAAACTATGCCCTGAAGATAAGATGAACTCCAAATACAAATCAGGGAAAGTAGTACTTAGTGAGGCGAGACCAGTATCCAAAGCCACTCAGACTTTCGACACGGATAAATCGAAGTACCCTTTGACACAACCAATACCAAAGTTGACTTCACTCGTACGTAGTATATGTTTTAATAAACTTTCAGAATCTTATCGTTCATACACCGCAATTCAGATAAAGGAATAAACATCGGTTTTGTACTTAATTAGCCTTATCAGTTAATTTTATTAACCTCCTTGCTAATAAAAGGCCTAAATATAAGACAATTCCACTATATTCAGTTATCACACTTCCACACCGCCACTACATGGAGACTTGCTCTAAATATAATCTATCACCTGACAAGTGACCAAGACGATATTTTCTCTTAGAGGTTTTGTCCATACCGAAAAATATGTAATGAAAGGAGTAATTGTGTATTGAAATTTAATGTTTTCTCTAGATCCAATGTGCTGGGGAAGCACTTTACGTTGATGACATACCGAAGCTACCTCACGAGGTGTTCGCAGCGTTTGTTCTGAGTGATGTGCCCAAAGGAGACATAGGAGGCATTGATTCGAGTGCTGCTGAGGTACGTTTACATATCAGGACGCAAATACATCATCAGGACTCTGCCACGATAAGCCTTATAGAGTTTTTGATGCTTCTTCAAACACATTTCATGTCATTTTTCAATAATTACGACCCCTTTAAAATCAATGACCAAGTTCTTCTTAAAAACACATTATTTTCCAAAAAATTATCATTCAAACGATTAGGTTTTCTTCTCTGTAGTTATTGCAACATATTCGCTACCAAAAATATTGAATACTAAAAATGACTAAAAAGTAATTTTCAATTACAACAAGCGTTGACTGATCTTGATGCACCTTTTTCAGGCCTTAGATGGAGTTATTGCATTCTACACAAAAGACGATATTCCAGGCATCAATGGTTTCACTCCTCCCAAAACTATGATGAACACTACAGACGAAGAAGCTCTATGTAATGGTCAAGTCAAATATTACGGTCAACCAATAGGCATCATTGCAGCAGAGACATATGAACTAGCAGTAAAGGCTGTTAATTTAGTCAAAGTAACTTACAAGAACGTTGAAAAGCCAGTACTAGATATACCTACTGCTATAGATAAGGGGAGAATAAAATTAGTGAAAACATTAACAGCTAAAAAGAATCATAAAGAAGGTAGTAAAGTTATAAAAGGACAAACGAAATTGAACTCCCAATACTTTTTCTTTTTGGAAACTCAAGTTTGTGTGACGAATCTTGTTGATAGGAATCTGCAAGTATTTGCATCGACGCAGTGGTTGGATCAATTGCAATACGCAGTTTCTCGTTGCTTGAATATCAAGCAATGTAGGTAAGAGAAGTTATTTTTTTAAAGATAAAGATTTGACTTTTTATTGCAATCACGGACAGCTCTACTTTAAAACCTCATTGATTTTTGAGATGTGAAATGTGATCTAATTGCCTAAGCAGGTGACTAAAATATTAGGAACTGAAGTACATAAATAATAAATAAGTTCAAGCTGGAGTATGGATCAACGCACTAACTGATCAAATCTTGAAAATATTATATTATAACTGACAAAAAACATGTCATATCATCTCGCACGCTCTCTATATATCTATGTATGTATAATTTTTTTTTCAGAATTGAACAAAAACTCAGAAGAGTTGGAGGGGCGTTTGGTGGTAAGACCTCACGGCCAAACCAAATCGCTATAGCGTGTGCTCTGGTCACCACGAAGCTCGATCGACCCTGCAGGATGATTTTGCCCCTTACCACCTCTATGACGGCCATTGGAAAGCGGATGCCGTCATATTCGGATTATGAAGTGAGTGGATAGGTTAAATTAAGTGCTGTTTACGTGTCTCAGTCACAAAAAAATGCTTTTGAACGTCTCAAAATAAAAGAGATGATTGAGTGTTTAATAACTGGTATGACTGAGAATGGTACGAGAACTTAACCACTATTCAAAGCTCAACACGCGCTAAAAAAATAAAACATTCCTGTGATCAAATTTGTAATTTAATTACTTATTATAGTGACACATTACATTCATTACTATAGTGAGAAAAAACCTCAAGTATGAAATTACTCAGGCTTGAGTTATCACCTGTCAGATTGTTGGTTGATTATCTGTTAAAAAGTAGGTTTTTTAAATGATGCTATAAACCACACACTCCTCAATTTCAGGCTTGGGTACGTCGATACAAAGAATTATTACAATTAATCGAGGCGAATGCATTTTATTGCTCGTTAATGAAATACTTAATTGGAAACTAAATAAATAGGTGCAATCGATTGTTCTTTGTACGTTATGTGCGGGAACCTGATAAATTAATCGTCGTATTTAGTTTAGTTTGTATAGGTCTGAGTCTCGAATAAAATATTGCACAGTAATTTAAATTTAAGTATCATAATTATTTTACTCAGAGTCTTTAAAAGTTTTTAAGTATATCATGATTCATGACTGTATGCAGGACATGATTGGCAAAAAGATCAATTTGTGTATCACCTGGAAATAGGCACATAGCTATTGACGATATGATTGCTCACTAATAAAAAAGGCCCATTTAATACACAATATGCATATTATTCATTTTGATTGTGTGTGCTTTTAGACATTCTCATTTTTTGTGCATGCGACATCAAAAGCTTCTAACCATGCTACCTTAGCTCATACTTTAAACAACACTGATTTAATGATCGTAACCATTTTCTTCTTTACTACATACTCTTTTAGGTCCATATAAACGAAAAAGGGACGATACTTTACCTAAAATACAACATGTACGAAGACAATGGGTACATGGTCAACGAACCTCTCACCACTTTAGGGTTTGCTGCAGTGGCCAACGCCTATGACACTAGCAATTGGGACTTCAAGAGCTATGACGCTACTACAGATACAGCCTCCAATACTTGGATGAGAGCGCCTGGTGAGGAAACCTTATGAAGTATGTTAAGTTGCAATTAAGTTACAATCATACATATCACACCTGTTTTCGTACATATGTAGTTGGAGATTATAGAATTCCATTTCTTAAAGTGTGTTATTAAGTTCTCTTAGCATTTTTGTGCATGTTAATTAATGCTTTTAACTAAATATAGGTATTTTGCACGCTTCAACTTCAGTAACCAGTAATTTGCTGTGGCAAAAATAGGTCACAATAATCTTGGTTTGTATATCGAACAAAACCAATGGTCAGTTGTACCTACGAGTTGTGTTCTTTCAAAAATCCACTTACAAGTTATTAAAATATGAGTATTGATTTTTCATTCCAAAATTTTACTTCTATTTCCAGGAAGCCTTGAGCACATAGCTATGATCGAGCATATAATGGAACACATATCCTACACAGCTGGTTTAGATCCAATCAAAGTCCGACGTGCCAATCTAACAGACGACAAGACTATCCACGAAATCATTGACACTCTTATCAAAGATGCCGATTACATAAACAGACGTAAAGCAACAGATGATTTCAATGCATCTAATAGATGGAAGAAAAGAGGCCTAAGGCTCGTGCCTTTAGTATGGCCTTTGAACCCGTTTGGTTACTACAATGTAACCATATCAATTTATTACGGAGATGGTACAGTGGCTATTACTCACGGTGGAGTCGAAATAGGTCAAGGCATAGATACTAAAGTAGCTCAAGTTTGTGCCTTTGAATTGGGTATACCACTAGATATAGTAACAGTCCATCCTATAAATAGTATAACTAACCCAAATTGCTTACCTACAGCGGGTAGTTTTGCCACTGAAGCGAACTGCAAAGCAATGATAAAATGTTGTGAAATAATAAATGAGAGACTCAAGCCTTATAAAGAGTCTTTAGGTAAAGCAACGTGGCATGATATAGTAAGAAAAGCATATGATGATGGAGTGGATCTTTTTGCTAGTTACAATGGGTCTACGAAAGATTTGAAAAAGTATAGCGTTTGTGGTGCCTCAATAAGTGAGGTAGAAGTTGATATACTGACAGGGGAATGTCAAGTTTTAAGAGTAGATTTACTAGAAGATGTGGGACAAAGCATGAATCCTGATTTAGATGTTGGTCAAGTAAGTTTTGTTTTTATATAAAGAAATCCTTCAGATTTCATACTATATACTTTACTCTGTTATATTTTTAGGAACATATTGAGAATCAAAAATAAAATTTGTATAAAATTATGTTAATTATAACCACATGTTTAAAATGTTTTTCGACAAAATAATCTCAGTAGGTAATTTATAATTATTAGTGATGACATGGGAAGTTTCAATATCGCCCAAAATACTCTTAAAATACCCAGGTTGATTCTTGAAAATGATTTAACCCAAAATAATCTCGACATGGAAAGATGACACTAGCTTTTATTTGGCGATACGCTGGTTCACATCTTCCATATACATTGTAACGTTTTAGTCATGTTGCAATGCCTAGCTCTAAGCTTATATCAAACATAGCTTTTCAAAACCTTCCATCCATTCCATCATCATCACAGATTACCTAATCAAACCCACCCCTCTACAGATCGAAGGCGCTTTCATAATGGGCCAAGGCTACTGGACCTCTGAAGACCTCATCTACGACAGGGCTTCTGGTGAACTCCTCACCAACAGAACCTGGAACTACCATGTCCCTCAGGCCAGAGATATTCCGCTGGAATTCAACGTTCACTTCAGGAGGAACAGCTATGAGAAACGGGGAGTGCTTGGGTCTAAAAGTGAGTTGGTACCATATCTGGTTGGAAAGAACTTTGGAGTTTTAGTCTCCTAGGTCACTTTTGAGCATAAATGTTAAAGTTGTACAGTCTGCGCTAAAAGTGCAGTCCCAGTAACTTTTTATAAGGTTTAAGTTTATAAGAACAAAAGACGATATTTTACATTTTAAAACTGGCGCCACTATGCATTGTCACAGCCACTATACGTTCGCGTGCTTCGAATTGAAAATATTGTATATTTCTTATAAACGTAAACCCTAAAAAAGTTGCTGGGACTACACTTTTAACGTTGACTATACATATGGAACTTGGGGTTATCATGTAACATGTTATTTTTTACATTCACATGTTACTTATAATGGGATATATTAAGGTTATTTAAGTTGACGACCTCCGTGTCGCGATCGGTTAGCCGCCTGAACGTACGATTCCCGGTGGAGGAAGAGTTAACAAATACGCTTTTCTTCTGTTTTTCACATTGGTTGTTTGTTGATTACATATACTATATATGTATTTATCTATACATAATAAGTATATACTATAGTTATTTTTAAACACTCGCGTTTTATACTCATTTTATTAATTATCTGAGACCGGGTCAAAACACGATAAATTTACAAAGATATGTGATTACCTTTATTTTGCCCGACGTTTCGACCCAGTTGCATAGGCCGTGGTCGCGGGAAGACTAGCTAGCAAGCTAGACTAGCGGGAAGTCCTTCACATATCTTTGTAAATTTATCGTGTTTTGACCCGGTCTCAGATAATTAATAAAATAAGTATATACTACTCTGTGTAAAAAGTATCGGGAATATGTCAATAAAAAGACCCGCGTAAAAGAGGCCGTTCTAATTTTTTTACTGCATGTTGGTAGCACTGTACTGATTTAGCGCGCGAAATTTGAGCGGGATCTGTCATTTAATTTGTTTTAAACTACACTTTTTGTTGGTCATAGTTTTGAGTTCTCGGCGATTTTAACAATGGAAAATATTGTTGAACAAAGAGTGTGCCTTAAATTTTGTGTTTCGAATGATATTTCATGTGGTGAATCACTAAAAATGTTGCGGAATACCTATGGCGAATCGTGTTTATCGAAAACAAGGGCTTATGAATGGTATAAGGCTTTTAAAGAAGGCCGAGAAGTAGTAGTAGACTTGCCTCGTTCTGGTAGACCTTCAACTGCTACGACCAAAGAAAACATCGCCATTATCAAGAAGCTAGTGCTCGAAAATCGACGTATGAGTCTGAGAGAGTTGGCTAGTGAGGTGAACATATCTTTTAAGTCCGTCCACAACATTTTCATTGACATTTTAGGCATGAAACGCGTCGCCGCTCGACTAGTTCCAAAAGAGCTCAATTTTGTTCAAAAAGCGCAGCGAAAGCATGTCGCTGAAGACATGGTT
Organism: Leucoptera coffeella; assembly: GCA_030578115.1. Lineage (NCBI taxonomy): Eukaryota > Metazoa > Arthropoda > Insecta > Lepidoptera > Lyonetiidae > Leucoptera > Leucoptera coffeella. The sequence goes on from JAMBLF010000718.1 coordinate 33,725, forward strand.
TCCCGAGCTTCTACGGATCCGACCTTTATGAAACGTATTATAACTGGCGACGAGACATGGGTTTATGAGTACGACATGCAAACAAGCCAACAGTCTTCAGAATGGCGTCTCGAAAACGAGCCGAAACCCAAAAAACCGCGGCAAAGTCGCTCCAAAATCAAGGTGATGCTGACAGTTTTTTTTGACTACCGTGGTGAGGTTCACTCCGAATTCCTTCCAGAGGGAGAAACAGTGAATAAATAATATTATTTAGGCGTCATGAAGCGTTTGCGTGAGAGTATCCGCCGAAAACGTGCAGATTTGTGGCAACACAACTCATGGATGCTGCACCATCACACACAGCCATTATAGTGAAAGAGTTTTAAGCGAAAAATTCAACAAAAGTTCTCGACCAAGCACCGTATTCACATGATATGGCTCCGTCTGACTTTTTTTTATTTCCCAAGTTAAAATTACCACTTCGAGGAAAATGTTTTGAGTCGATAGAAGCCATAAAAGAAAATTCGCTGAATGAGCTAAAGGCCATACCGCAAATAGCCTATGAAAAATGTATGGAAGACTGGGTGAAGCGTTGGAGATGTTGTATTGCAAGCGATGGGGCCTACTTTGAAGGCGATAAAATAAATTTAGATGAATAATTTGTATTTTTTGTTTTATTGACGAATTCCCGATACTTAGTACACAGAATGTATTTCTCAATAATACGTTGAATAGTAACTTAACACAAGTCTTGAATGTACTTAGCAAGGGGCTAGTTCAATTGGTGTAATAATGTCCAAATAATATTTAATATTATTATTATGTTATATGGAACATTGGTGATATATTGCTAACTTACGCCTAATTATCCCATTTATCCTTAACCTCTTTTTATCTCCTACGACATGCTATAACGTCAGCTAAGCATTCTTTTTACGTTCTAGTCTATCTCGGGACCTAACAAAAACTAACAAATAACAAATTTGCGAGTCAATCCCAGATCAAGTGCCCAATAGTTAAAGTTCTATCAATCACAATCAATCCTCTAGAAGGGTAAAGGGCGGATTAGGTAGGCGTTGGTTCTGGCACTATGTAGGTCGAAGAGACGAGGTCATTAATATTACTCAAAGGAACTAATGTACGTAAATTCCGCGGAAAGTAGTGTTGTTTTAGCATATTTTTGCTATGTTATCTGTTAATGTCTTTGAGAGTTAGGTTAGTATTGAGCTATTTGAGTACTAACCTAACTCTCAAAGACATTAAGGTTGTAGGACGTTTTATCTATCATATAAAATGTGTATGAATATATAGCTGTATATTTATAATCTTTAATTCTTTTCGAGATAGACAAAGCCTTGAAAACATATATCTTCTCCGTCATCTATAACATTACTATCGTAGATGAAAAAAGCGTTTTTATGAAATATTATATACTAGTGACCCGCTCTGGCTTCGCACGGGTATAAAATATATAGCATACTCCGCTATTTAATGGATGTTATTATACATATAAACCTTCCTCTTGAATCACTCTATCTATTAATAAAAACCGCATCAAAATCCGTTGCGTAGTTTCAAAGATTTAAGCATACAAAGGAACAAATAAAGCGACTTTGTTTTATACTATGTAGTGATAAGTTGTTAGTTCGTTGCTTATTGTTATTGTTCATTGATTAACTAGTTAGCCTCCAATCTATACTTTAGACTAGTTCGGACAGATGTATATGTGTCATACTTTGTATGTTTCAGCTACGGGTGAACCAGCCACTTGTATGGCAGTTGGTATAGCTTTCGCCATACGGGAAGCCATAGCTTCATCCAGGGTGGATTCCGGAAAAGATCCTAAGGATTGGTTTGTTATAGGTGTGTAGTGTTACTACTTATATTTATAAAAAATGCTTGTTTACTTTAGCTTTCATATTTTTTTAATTTTTAAAGTGCCTATAACCACTGAGTGTGTATGAGGAGGCATATGAGTGTCAATGAAACGTAAGTGATGGTATCGGGATAGATGGGGATCCCTGATCTCTAGCCACCTTTTTACAGGGACTCGGGGGTGATGTGTATGTAGGTCATAATTTTCTATGTTCAAAACATTATATCTAGATTGTATGTATTATAATGTATGTATGTTATGCAGATAGTTCGAAACAGGCAATAGTCAGTGTCTGTCAGTGTAAACTATGTATGTAGATTAATTTGTTAATTCTTCTTCTTCTAGTGGCACTCCATTACTGGAGGTCTGCCGTCAAGATTTTTTCCTCCTGCCAACGCGTCTTTTCCCCTCTATCTTTCCCATCATTATGAGCTGCAGTAGTTGGTATCTGTCATGACGTAGAATATGCCCCAAATAGCCAACTTTTCTTTGCTTGACAGTTCGCAGCATCTCTCGGGTCTTCTGGACGCGTTGGAGGACTCTTTCATTAGATACCTTCTGTACCCAGCTAATGCGACGCATGCGACGATAGCACCACATTTCAAATGCTTCTAGGCTTCGCCTGGTGTCTTCTTTAATGGTCCACGCTTCACATCCATAGAGCACAACGGGCCATATATAACACTGAAGCAAGCGCGTTCTGAGCTTCAAGGACAATTTACGACAGCACAAAACCTTATTCATTTTATTAAATGATGCTCGGGCTATTTCTATCCGGGTCTTTATTTCTTGGTCACAATCCCATTCTTCATTAACCCAAGCGCCAAGATATTTATACTGCCGCACCCGCTCTAATTTGTTAATTAATTTATTATTATTCTTTATCTATTTCAGATGGAAGCCATACAGTCGAGAAGATAGTGGTAGCTACTGATGTGAAGTTTACTGAGTTTTTATTAAACTGAAATAGATAAATATAATGAGTTTCGTCGGTGAAATTTTATATAAATGAGTGAATTGTAAATAAATATAAAATATAATATAATACGCTCGTTATGAATAACAATGTAATGTTGTCACACTTATTTACAATACCTCATTTACATTCATTTCCGGAAAGTTATTCAGTAACATATATGTATTTTTATACATTATTTTATACGTAAAATTTGCAATTAAATTGACAATGGTGATTAGCTCAGTATTATTTACCATTGTCAGTCAGTAATAGTTAGTGCTTGTAAATGGCGACATGGCTAACCATCTGTCACATTGAGTACTAATTATCTGGTCAACACGTGGGTTCGAGGTGTCCATAGAATTACTACCTTAGCAATCGCGGAAATGGAAACCTGAACCTCTGACTACCCCGCAAGCGTTAATGGTCGTGAATGCGTTTTTTTTGTTATCTATAGCGTAAGTATGCCACAGGTGGGCGTCATGTCTTTGATTTGGCAGCTATTTGTCTGAGAACAAAACGAAATGTTCTCATAGATTAATAAACTATGTGTTGTGATTTACGCGGCCTGTCAATGGGCCTGCCAAAACCAACTAGACATGCGCTCTGGTAATAGACGATGAGATTGTAAATGGCTATTTATAGATTATAATTATTGATGAGTATTTGTATATAGTATCTATTACTGTGATAATGGGAGGTGTATGGATGTCAATGAAGGTAAAGTGGTTGGTCATTGTTGGAAATAATGCATAATGACACCCTGTTACTATGTAGTGTGTTAAAGTTGAAAGACATAAACATATTTTCGTTTTACTTCAAATATATTAGTTATTGCTATCTTTTTAGGTTTTGTGTCTGTGCTAATAACCCCCGAGTGTTTATGAGTGTCAATGAAGCGAGAGTGGTTTGACAGGATCGGGACAGATGAGATCCATGATCTCTGCCTACCACTCTACAAGGAATCAGGTGTGATGTGTATGTATGTTAAGTTTTGCAAAAATTTTATGACTATCTATGATTGCAATCTTTTAAATATCCTAATAACACCCCATATTCCTTAGTATCTTTTACGAAATGTCATGAATAAATCAGCTGTTGCAAACCTCCAACCTTTGCCATATAATCCACCATTAACTATATTCCTCAATATCTTCCTTATTAATAATTAACAACAAAATTATTACAACCACATTTATAGAAAGCCATAACGCCCGCCACATACAAATACTCACTGTAACCGCTGACTCACTCGCTCATTAATTCAGTGTCATCGAAAAAGGAGCTCTTAACGGTGTTCGAAGCCTTTGGAGGCTTGTGGGGTCACGGAGGACTTGACTCAGGACATATACTACTGACTAGTCGCCTAGCCTAGAAGTTCAGTTATACTAGGCGAAAGGAGTATAAAATTCGCCTAAGAAACAATAGCAGGCATTAGGATTGTGTCACCTCTGATAGTATGTACTAGGTAGAAGTTTGTGGATTAGGAATCAGTTGTTTGGATACGTATAAAGATTTCGTGTTGGTAAATGAAACTAAGTGTTTGTGAGGTGGATTTTAATTTTGGAAACTATTACTGACAGTGTTGAATGGTTTGTATTGTTTATAATACTTTTTAATGCAGTTTAGTATCTTTAATCAATTTTATATCTCCAAATTGGTTTTATAACCTATTAACACATTTTTGTTGCTGAGGACTAGCATACTGGCGAAAAATACTTTAGATATATTAAGTCTCTTAGATAGATACATCTTTTATAACTCTATTTATATCAAGGCTTATATATAATAAATAAGTTTCGACTTATAACCAGTTATTTATCTTCAACTAGCCTTAGAACACCTCAAACCTTATGAAGCCAATAACTTTAAATTTCTCTACCAAACATTTTTTGAACTAAACATTAACTAAGACCATTTAAATTCCAGATGTACCTACCCACCATCTTCATACTAATCCACCTAACCGTGACCTGGACGCTACCTACCACAACTCCAGAAGAAACCACACCTTTACCAGATCGGAAACCAAAGGCTTTCAACCTGGGAAGCCTGCAGCAGTTCCAGCACCAACTCTTACTAGTTTTACCAGCAGATCGGAGTCAGGACCTTCCAGTTTTGGTGCCTGTGGTTCAGACCCAGCCTGTGGTGTTGCATGACCTATCAGTGATACCATTAAGTAGGGTAGAGCCACTGTTAGACCATAATGTCTTGTTGAGGGGTTCCGTGGATGGAAACCAGGGTGATGGTAATCGGTATAGGGCGTTTTATGGAGGTTTTGGGAATGGGCTGTATTTTGGAGGCCACGGGGCGGGACATGGGTTCTATGCGTATGGGTAATGGGTTTTGGGTAGGTTGTAAGTGTATTTTTAAGTAGAGATTTTATTTGTAGTTTTAGAAATTTAACTACGTGAGTTTTGGAACTGGGTCTGTAAATGAATAGGCATGAATGTTTTATGCAAATAATTTAAATGTGAAGGTAGTCATTGGTAATAATTTAAACTACTGTTGTGTGTTTTAGTCTGATATAATTTTGTTTATAATGTTAACGTTAAAATATACTTTTCATTTTTGACTTAAGCCTTGTAATCATCTTTTAATTGATATATGAAAGAACTTTGAGATTGAAGATGTATAAACTTTACCATGCAATTTTAACACTGTAAAATAAAATAAGTTGCAGACAATTTAAACCAATACTTTTCAAATTACTCAAATTTCAATTACATTACATATTATATACGCCTCAGCATTTACTTCCTTTTTAATCTATAATAATTAAAATATTATAATATTGTAGGACACTTTTACACCAATTGAGAGTACAACCCCTTGCTAAGTACAAGACTTGTGTAAAGGGCAACAACAACATATGTATATTTAAGAGTAATATCATGGATATATAAATACACATATAGCATATATGCTCAACGACCAGACTGGAAACCAGATCAAAAGCGTACTTCTTAACTCTGCCTCCACCGGGAATTGAGCTCACGATATTAGCGTTCAGATGGTAAACCGCCACGAAATCAAATATTCCATCAAAACGTAACACAAACCACCAGTACGATTTTTTTTTCATTTACTTAGGATACAAACAGTTACATAAAAGAAATTAAACTAAACGTAATATTAATTCTAATTTAAACCTAAAGTATCCATAAAAATAAAAAATAACTAAACTACTTTGCTACCAACACAATAATAAATAACAATATGTACAAAACAATTCGATTCTAAATAAAAAAAAATCTCCCTCCTGATTTTTTCTCTAAGCATTTAGATATCATGACCCTCTCAGTCTGCAGGTGCTAATGGTATTCCTGGAGATTCCCTATTTCCCTTTATGTCCGTTCCAGGTCCAGGGATGCGCCATTTGCCTAATGGTGATATTTTATTCAACATCCCCCTATTACCTGGCCGTCACACGAATTTATTAAAATAATGCGATGCAAGCTTTATATTTCGGGGCTTGCAAACAGGAGGATATGGCGGGTTAATGTATATACATATCTACTTATATTCACGCATTACATATATTTATATCTGCGCATCACGAAGGGGATAGGCAGTGATTATAGATCTGGAACGATCCTGACAAATCTCCCTTGCTTCACTCACACGCATATACCTTCTCATATATGCTCTTCTATTCTTCACGCTGCGTACAATCTCGCCTTTAGAAGAATGTCTTCAAATTAAAATGTGTAAATTTGAATTGGAATGTGAAATTCGACGTAGCTCAGTTGTTTGGCGCTTGACTCTGTTCCAGAGGGTATAGGGTTCAAATCCTGCTTGAGCATGTACCAATGGAAATGAAGTTTTAAAGATTTTCTATGTACATTTTCGTAATAAAAATAATACATTTATTAAATTCGTCGGATGCTACGGGTGAGGGAAAACATCGTGAGGAAACCTACCTGTTCCCCGAACAGATAATAGTGCTTGTAAATGTCAGTAGTGCATTGCTTACCACCTGTTACATTGAGTACTGATTATTTAGTCAACACGTTGGTTGGAGGTGGGCATAGAATTACTACCTTCGCAATTGCAGAGATGGACACCTGAACCTCTGACTACCCTACAAGGGTAAATGGTCTTAAGACTATGTTACTTAATATCAGAACAGGTGTTTGATTATTAATAAGCTTATTAAAACAAGAATAAGGTATCACCTTTGTCATAATCTTGCAGCTGCATCCAATATTATCTATATTTTCCTTCGCAATGTATAGACAAACGCGTTCATGACCATTAACCCTTACGGGGTTGTCAGAGGTTCAGGTTTTCATCTTCGCAATTGCAAAGGTTCTAATTGTACGGTCACCACTAAGCCACGTGTTGACCAGATAGTCAGTACTTAATGTGACAGTTGGGAAGCCATGTCCCCATTTACAAGTACTAACTATTACCTTTTCATGGAACTGGTATGTTTCCTATCGATGGTTTCTCACCGTAGTATTCGACGCATTTCATTTCGTATGTAACATATAATATATATCACGCCTAATTCCTTGTAGAGGGCTAAGCAGAGATCACGGATCCCTATTTGTCCCAATTATATGTATTTTTATTACATTGTATATTATGCATTAATATGTATGTATGTAGGTAACCTCCTCTATGTATGTAGACGACCTCCGTGGCGCGATCGGTTAGACACCTGAACGCTAATTCGTGAGGTCCCCGGTTCGATTCCCGGTGGAGGCAGCGTTAAGTACTACGCTTTTCTACTGCTTTCCAGTCTGGTCGTTGATTATATATGCTATATATGTATTTATCTATATATAATAAGTATACATTTCTTAAATATACGTTGACTAGTACCCTTTACACAAAGGGGCTAGTTCAATTGGTGTAATAATGTCCAATTATTATTATTATTATAATTTATTGCAAATGAGTGACTTTAGAAGTATATTACATTAGGATACCAGCTATCAAATTGCCATAAGCTTAAGCTTGGCAGCCCCATGGTCCCTGGCGTTTGATTAAAGCCATCTCTCTGGTCCGTTCCACTGAGTGAATTGGACGAATGAACGCGGCATTATGGATATTATGGCACGACTTTATTTAATCAGGGAAAGTGAGAAAATAACGCTTCATACCCATGCAAATTGTGTTTGTGTGCACGTATTTGAATGGAGTGTTGTCGAAAAAATGAATTATATAATGATTTCGTTGAATATAAAATACAACTACGGTGAGGGAAAACATCCTGAGGAAACCTACCTGTTCTATTCTGTACTATTTATATGGTCAACGAGTGGGTTCGAGGTGGCCATAGAATTACTACCTTCGCAATTGCGGAGGTAGACATCTGAAGTTCTGACTTCCCTGCAATGGTTAATGGTCGTGAACGCGTTAGTCTTTTGAATATAAAAGCAGGAGGTTATAAATTCAAGTTACTGTTTATATCTGGGATCTTATGTATATCAAACTAAATCAGTTTTTGTAACATTTAGCATATATTTTTTTAATTCTTTAGTAAACCATTCACCACTAAGGTTATGTCGACTCAAGTACAAACACTGATGCCACGGCGTTTGCACTTCTTGTTATTCTGTCGCCATGGTTACACCAACCCCGCCAGCCGTTACAATCGAAGAAAAACGAAGTCGAAGTTCCAATTCTTCTCTTCCTTGTTTCTCGGTTCGTTCCAGTTGAGGATCTAAATATAAAAGCATATCCAAAGCGAACAGATTTAGCCAGTTCGGCTATATCACAAATGACTAAATATTCAGCCGAAAATAATTATTTGTATGTGTCTTTGTTGACGAACCATAGACGACTGATTTAGGTTATTATTCTTGACAAATATTTGAGAATGGAATAATGTTTTCGGCTTAATATACCAGCCTAAGAATACCGATTACATTTTCACGTTCTTTCTAAGAATATCAAGTTAAATATAATTCTTATGAATTAGTTGCTTCATTCGACATGAATAGAAGTCCTTTATCGTCACTGTAAACAAATACTGACTATTGCTTATCATTATCAAAGTCAAAAGATTTTATTAAATATATGCACAGTAATAGTACATCAATAGAACGTCGAAATATATTGAGTGGCACTGGTTGTCTTACAACTATGAATCTACCGTTGGTTCGGAAGCCCTAGCTTGGAGAAGAACCAACAAGAAACTCCAGCCTCAGGGATTTTTTGCCCAGTGCCAAAATTATGAACAGTTAGGTTACATCTACCACCAATATTATAACAAAAAAACCAAAAAGTCAATGCAATTTTAACCTTGTGTCCCTACAAATACAGTTGAGGTTACTAACAGCGTAGTCTATTAAATAATTCATAAATTTGGTTCCATTGGATGTTACATTAATGAATAATTAATTTTAGGTATTCAAAGACGAGATGTAATGTAGTGAATTATTTATTTTGAGGTACTTTCAGCTAGTTTTCATGTTGGTTTAATAGTGGGCTATTGCATATTCATTTGGCATTCTATGAATAGTTATTATGAAATAAATATTATTATAATATTTTTTCATAATACCGTGCAATTTAAACGTAACATCTGTGTTTCTAATCGAATGTTTTAAGACATGATTAAGGGTTATTGGTGTTGCTTCATTTGAATATAAATACCAAAATAATATGTCACATGAAGTTTTCATTAATTGATTTTGTTCAAAATATGTCGCCTCAGTATTGTCATACATACATAATCAAATATCCCATTTAGGGTGGACAGGATCTCGGAAACATATTATAGATCAGATCAGTGTTCTTTACCATTCTTATCAGAGTTATAACAAGTGAAAGACATTCATATTACATTTTAGTGTCAAAAGAAACCTATCTACAATTCCACTTACTACATATTAATTTAAAGTGTCAAAGAAACTATCTAAAATCCCCTAAGGTACTCCTAGAGTCTTTATCACCTCCTACAATGCACAGAAAAGAAAGAAAGAAAACACTTTATTCACCAGATAAAAAAAAAACATAACACATGCAATGAAAATGAAAATCTTTTCATTCAACATAAGGATCATCAAATCACTTAATGAAAGTAAAAAAAATATCATTTTTAATAAAAAAAAATACTTATGTCAATCGAAACCTTGATGCAATGCAGAAAAGCACATAACTAACATTCCCTTTAAAGGCACTACCAAGGGAATAACTAAGAAAAGATCTTTCCTCCCCATTTCGTCCCAAGTGATAAGGTTCTGGAGTGGGCACATTGGAGAGGCAGGTCAACAAACAACCCATAAATAACGGCGAGAGGCTCTGACCTAAATACGTGTAAAAATATTCCAAAGGACCGGGGCCTATTCGGTGAAACAGTTTTTGTGCTATGGGAAGTAAATTATTCGCTGAAAACAGGTATTATATATATAAAAAAACTAGTGGGGATGTGAATAGAATGCACTTAGCACTTTTTGTAACATAGTTATGGTTTTAAGCGATATAATTTGAGTATACTTTTCCAACCAACCCAAAATGCCAAACTCAAAAATATTCAAGCTAAAAAGTGACCTAGGAGATATTATCGTGTCTTTGCGTTTCTGTCCAACTTGTAAAGCAGTAAAGGACATAGATACATACATATCATATCGCGCCTGATTCCCTGTAGAGAAGTAGGCAGAGATCACGGATCCCCGATGTCCCGATCCTGACAGACAACTTTCGCTTCATTGACACTCATACGTCTTCTCCTACACAATCGGTGGTAATACGTAAAATGAAAAAAGTAATAAAGGACGTTGATGTATATAGCTAAAAGTTCGAGTGTCAAACTCAAGTCAGTAATACAAGTGTTTGAGTATAGCGTGAAGTAGGTAAGAAGTTTATGTCCACAATTCGCCAATGAACACGAGCACTTTATTGACAGAATTCTAATTGTACATTACATTAAAAATCTATTCTTAATTTTTTTATTAAATGTGAATAAAAAATAACATTTTAAATCTCCATTAGTTACGCTATTGATGACTTATAAAATGTGTATTCCAAAATTTAGTTTTCTTTGAAAGAGTTTGAGGTCACAAATCAATCTTAGACTCTTTTAGGTCTAAGAGAAGTCCAGAATAGGGCCTCAAAATGACCCTTTGTTACCATAAAGGAAGTAATGTCACCACTGGCATTCCAACTCCATAATCATAGGAATTTACGACCCCAGTCCAAGAGTCAGAAATCTGACAAGTTTTTTATATGATAATGTCCAAATATAGTGTTGCTAGCACAATTTACTGCTGATCGAACTAGTAATGGTGGTAATAAAATCGGATTCTACCATGATTTGGTATGTTTTGCGAGAAGTTGTAGTATATGGTAATACGACCAAAGAAAACATAGATCAAGAAGCTTGTGAAAAGGTAGGAGTCTGAGAATATTGAACATATCTTTTGTTATATTATACATGTACTATTCACGTCCATTTAATTCGCTTTCGGGACCTTTATGAAACGTATTATAATAACATGGGTTTATGAGTACGACATTGGAGATATGAACACATCTCTTTGGACACTTATTAGCATGAATATTGAGATTGCACTGACTATTTCCTCATGAATATATGACTTTTTTTTTATTTATGTATGTCGAGGAAAAGTTAGAAGCCCCGCTAAACAGGTAATAGACTTAGTGCTTGTGCAAATGGGGCGAACATTGGTATTGCGAAGCTGTGACACATCAAATTACTAACTGTTTAACACATAGGTTCGAGTATGTAGTTCCCCCCATAGAGTGCTTATTACTACCTCCGCGATTGCGAATTACTACCTCCACGATTGCGGTGATGGACATCTGAACCTCTGACTACCCCGCAGGGTTAATGGTCGTGAACGCTTGTCTATAGGTTATACCTCTTATGTTATGCTCAAAGGGTTGGTCTGGCGCCCCAGTGTCCCAGATTCGCATCCTGTTGTTATTGCGTTCGTGTCGTGCAAAACATGTTTTGCTAAACTGTGTCCATTAGCCAAAAGTAGTCTGTAATTGCTTTATTTTGCTGTAAACATCTCATCAACATGCTAGTAAATTACCAGTTCGAATAACAGAGTAAGCCTATTTTTACGACGTGTTACATTCGACTACTTATTTGATGACCTCCGTGGCGCGATCGGTTAGCCACCTGGACGCTAATCGTGAGGTCCAGGGTTCGATTCCCGGTGCAGGTAGAGTTAAAAACTTCCCTTTTCTTCTGATTTCCAGTCTGGTCGTTGATTATATATGCCATGTATGTATTTATTATATATTATCCATTTATAATAAGTATATTTTTCCTTAATATAATATATTACATATTATATAAACTTCTTATGTTGACTAGTACCCTTAACACAAATCTTAAATGTACTTAGTAAGGGGCTAGTTAAATCGGTGAAATAGTGTCCTACAATATATTAAAAGCATGTTGAGACAACCAAAATACTTTCGAAGTATATCTAAAAAACATATCTTAAGGAAATAAGTTATTTGCTGTTTTTTTTTTAATTCTTTATTATGCCATTCACCACTAAGGTTATGTCGGCTGAAGTACAAAAACTGATGCCACCGCGTTTAAACTTCTTGTTATTTCATCGCCATGGTTTCACCAACGCCGTCAACAGCTACAACCGAAGAAAAACGAAATCGATTCTCCATTTCCTTGCTCTCTTCCTTGTTCTTCGGTTCGTTCCAGTTGAGGATCCAAATCTTATTCCAAAGCGAACATATTTAGCCAGTTAGGCATCACAATTGACTAAACATTCAGCTGAAAATAATTATTTGTATTTTCAACTTTTACAGAGCTGCTGACTTTGTTGACGCACCATAGACGACTATATTTGCTGTTTTGATTTGAATAAATTGCATTTGTGTTTTGTTTTAATAGAAAGGCAACCATTAAACTCTTCTAGCTTACCATAAGAAGTGTCAGTACCTCAAGTTGAGTAACATTTAAATGCTCTTATAGTTTAATGTGATGGACGTAAATTATAATCACAGTATCCCTTTCTCATACAAAGCTTTTGAGTTTCCATTCGTATTTCGACAGATGGCGTTGCATGAAAGCTACATTATAGTATCTTCATTTTTCTACTTCTAAATCTGTGCTAAAATGTGTGAGGGGTAACAAAAATAAGATTTCTACGTTGCAATACTCAGTTTTATTTCGGTCGTTCATTCAAAACTTTCTTGCTAGTCGAAGATAAAAAGTTTCTAAGACAGAAAAAGGTTTCTGATATATTATTCATACGTAAATCTACGAAAGAAGCGTATTTTTTCATAATTATCTTGTAACATATATTAAAGAAATAGGTTTACAAAATTTTATACATGTTTATGTAACAAAGCTATTCTTTAGGCAATAATTACGAGTATAAGTACTTGTAACTCGCTGCAGTAATCTCTTACAATTTAACTAAATAAAAAACATGTGTTTTATTTACTGAGAGTAGTGAAGAAAATACTATCGATTCGGTCATGTTTCTAGCAGTTTTTTTTGGCTATAAAGGGAATTTTTTGCTAAATTACATAAGATATAGCACAATTTTGCTTGTTAAATATAACTGATTTCAATTTACATCATATTTTGATATTTTGGCACATTGATTAAATCTATTCAATAAACACATAGCTTAAATTCACAATATCAAATAGAAAAAACGTGCAATTATCAAAGCTTTCATACTATTAATAAATAATCTAAAACAAAGAATCTAGTTTAAATTACTGTTGCTGTTGATAACCTCTGAAAATACTTTCAGCAAATTTCCCAAAATATTGAACCTGAGGGGTAGGGGATACCACAGGAGGTTGCTGATAAACCTGGGTTGGGACTACATTCTGGTTTTGCTGATAATCTTGCTGGTACACTTGAGGCTGGTATTGGAAGGGCTGTGGTATGTATTGGGGCTGGTAAATGGGCTTTTGGACTTGTGGTATGGCGTTAGGGGATATCTGAACGTAATTTGGTGGACCTACTGAAAAACTGGCGTAGCTGTACGCGGCTCCGTTGCTTTGGGGTTGCTCGTTGTACACCTGAAATCAAGGAAGAAATATAGGGTCTGTATTTGTCTATATTTTAAGTGAGTCCTATAGGAAAAGGAGGGTAATGTGTATGTATGTTTCCTAAAAGATGAAAGCGTAATGATAAATAATCTACTCTATTAATAAAAAATCTAATCTAAACTTGGGATTATAATTGTAGCAGCCTAATAAAGAAACGGAGCAGGCAATAGTCAGCGCTCGGCTACAAGATAGACAATGGCTCACAAGAACTTCTTGTATGTTTTTCTTTAAGTCTGTGTTATCTATATGTGTTTTTGTACATACATACACATGACGCCTGATTCCCTGTAGAGGGGTAGGCAGAGATCACGGATCTCTATTTGTCCTGACCCTGACAGACCACTTTCGCTTCATTAACACTCATACATCTCTATCTGGCTGTTTAGTTTTTGTACTTATAAAATAAACTTTTTTATTATAACATAACAGAAAAATCTCACTATTTTGTTAGGTATAACGTAAAGTGTAGGTACAAGACTCGCTTAACTGACCTGAGGAGGCGCTAGAACCTGCTTCTCCGAGACCTTAGTCTTCGTTTGTGCTGGTCTAGATTCCTTCTGACTTTGCTGATTCTGCTGATAATACTGAATCCCTGGAGCTGCTTGCTGTCTTGCAAACGGAGTTGGCACCGGCTGCAGAGTTTGCACTGGAGGCTCTACTCTACTCTGGCTATAAATAGGCTGTGGTTGAGCTTGGAGTATACCCACTTGACCCTGAGGGTAAGGAACGGGTATCTGGTACTGATTGGCTGGGTATTGAAGCTGAATTTGCTGAGGTTGCTGGTAGTACTGAGGAATGGGGAGTTGGTAAAATTGCTGAGGTGCAGGACCTTGTTGCTGAGCGAGGAATATTTGCTGTGGCTGGTACAGGTTTTCTGGTTGGTAGCTGAGTTTGGCTGGAGCTTGCTTGGAGTAGATCAAGCCTTGTTTTAGGGGTGCACTGTAGTATTGGATAGAGTTGGGACCTTGGAATATTCTGTGTTCACTGTAGGCGAGTTGTGAGGGAATGGGAGCTGATACTTCATATGTGGTTGGAGAGCCAAGCTGGAATTTCAAAGTTTATCTTTTAGTTTTATGTAACTATACATATATACATACATACGCATCATGCCTGATTCCCTGTAAAGGGATAGGGAGAGATCACGTATCTCCATTTGTCCCGATCTTGAGAGACCACTTTCGCTTCATTGATATTCATACATCTTCTCATACACACTCGGCGGTTATAGGTCTCCTAACGTCACTGTCTATCTAACTGTCATATGTTTTATTGGGCCAGCCCCTACGTAACCGTCACGGAGGCTGTTAATCTCTTGATGTAGTATCGTCAATTCCTTAATGCTAGTTCTTAAATAATGGCTGTGATATATGAACTAGCTTAATCAAATGATTCCTTGGCAATAATGGGTACTGAAAAGAAATAAATTTTAGAAAGGTATTTCTCCCTATAATTTTATTATGAATTTTATATTAAAAATCAATCAAAGCTCTTTTTTGAATAATATTTGACCTAATTTGAAAAACATTTGAATTTATATTCCTTATGTTCCGTAAAAAAAGACAAACACGTTTACGACCATTAACCCTTGCGGGGTAGTCAGAGGTTCAGGTGTCCATCTCCGCAATTGCAAAGGTAGTAATTCTATAGCCACCTCGAACCCACGTGTTGACCAGATAGTCAGTACTCAATGTGACAGGTGGCAAGCCATGTCGCCATTTACAAGCACTAACTATTACCTGTTTGTCGAACAGGTAGGTTTCCTCACGATGTTTTCCCTCACCGTAGAATTCGACGCATTTCATAATTCAATAAATGTATATTACGATATTGAACATAGAAATTCATTGAACTTCTCTTCCATTGGTACATGCTCAAGCGTAATTTACCCACTGATACAGAGTCAAGCCCCAAACAACTGAGCTACGTCGAATTATGATATTATATTAGTTACCTTGGGCTGATACAATGGAATTGGAGACAGGAGATGACCAGCAATGGTCACCGGAATAGGAGCTCCCTGGCCAGCCACTACATCCGATATCTTCGCCACCTGAGGCACTGGGGTGGCATAGATTGTCTGTAAAGGAAGATAAATATCTCCTGATAATATTGTAGGATACAACAATTGAATTAAACCCTTGCTAAGTAGGTTAAGACTAGTGTCAAGGGTACTAGTCAATGTATATTTAAGAAATGTATATACTTATATTTAAATTATATACGTCTCACGAAGGCCTTTTGTACCACTGGGGTACCATAGGATGGCAACAACAACAACAATAATATATTTATAGCATATATAATCAACGATCAGACTGGAAAGCAGAAGAAAACAGTAGTTCTTAACTCTGCCTCCACCGAAAATTGACAACGCTAGACTTATGTTAGAGCCACTGGACAGCAACGTAGTAAAGAAAATAGTTAAAAA
The DNA here is from genome assembly GCA_030578115.1 of Leucoptera coffeella. Classification (NCBI taxonomy): domain Eukaryota; kingdom Metazoa; phylum Arthropoda; class Insecta; order Lepidoptera; family Lyonetiidae; genus Leucoptera; species Leucoptera coffeella. The sequence continues at coordinate 49,988 of JAMBLF010000718.1, forward strand.
GAGTAAATGTAAAGAAATGTTTACATAAGATACACAATATTATTATGAAACAAGCATTAGTTAGTTGTAGTATGAGATTTAGTTATATAATTGGTAAGCGAATATAGATTTGAGATACAATAGCAGCATAGCGAAGGTTTTATCAACTCTATCTTCGATTTTATCTGCTTTGTGCAATCTTTTTCTAAAATTCATGTTTGTATTTATAATTCCGTATCCATATAATTATTGTCGACAACCTGAAATTATTTTCTACCAACATATAGGGTCAAAAACCACAGATTTAATGGCCCAATAATTACCATACAATGACGTAAGAGCATGCACGTGCATAGAATTTTCACATGTACTAAGCCTGCGTAGAGCCTTAATTAAATGTTGATCGATTGCTCAACTAGTCGGGCAACTGGTTGACCAACTTGCAAGAGGAAACGAGATCAAATGTCGCGAAAAAATCGAACGAAAGGAATGTTTTTGCATAATATCCGAGATGCTATTGGAACTTTAATAGATCGTAACTAGCTGCCTGTTTTCTCGGCATGTAATAAAAACACGGTGATAGACCCACGAACCAAATATAAAGAGGACCCGGCGTAAGGAGCGGTCCCCGTTACGCGGTGCGGAGTCCAAATGGCGTGTTTTAATTGGTGCGGAGTCTAAAAATGTGTAGTAGAAAGAAGATAACTAATTTGATTGGCCGATGCCGTGTTTAATTGGTTGTAATATCTCCCCTCTATCTCGCGTACCTCGTTTCACCCCGCATAATACCACGCTAGTTTCCATACAAATATTAAGGCCCACTCCTCTTATTAATTACTCCATGGGCCCAACAGATTCTATATACCCCTAGTCCCTTAGTAGCCTACGACATGCCGGGAAGAACGGCAGCTAGTTAGCATTCTTTTTACGTCCCAGACTAGCACGGGACATATACTGCCTTAGTTAAAATTGAGCGTGAGATCATATACTAATTATAATAATAACAATATTTGGACATTATTACACCAATTGAACTAGCCCCTTGGTAAGAACATTTAAGACTTGTGTTAAGGGTACTCATCAACGTATATTTAAGAAATGTATACATATTATATATAGATAAATACATATATAGCATATATAATCAACGACCAGACTGGAAAGCAGTAGAATAGCGTTGTTCTCAACTCTGCCTCCACCGGGAATCGAACCCGGGACCCCACGATTAGCGTTCAGGTGTCCAACCGATCGCGCCACGGAGGTCGTCATTGTTTTTAAATATCGAAGATAAATAGAAACCGCTTTCTCTATATAGTTTTGTAAGGCAAACTATAAAACGTATGTACCACTAGTTGTTTAGAAAAGGGATGGTATACTTAATCTTTTTGATGAATGACCAGTGAATGAAAAAGGGAAATAAAGGATAGTTCAAATGGAATTTCTCGCTATATCAGTCTGAAAAGGGAAAATTGATTTATACGATAAAACACAATAGTCAACTATCAATCATACAAATGCTTCTTAATACTTAAGAAAGTCAATATTTATGGTCAGTAAGTTAATGTAAGACCGGGTCGTTTCACGATAAATTAATAAAGATATAAATACCTTTATTTTACCCGACGTTTCGACCCAGTTGCATAGGCCGTGGTCGCGGGAAGACTGATATAATCAGATATCTTTATTAAGTTATCATAAAACGACCCGGTCTCACATAGTAAATAAAATGAGTATAAATCGCGAATGTTTAAAAATAACTAATATGTTAATGGTTAACAACCTCACTATTACATTAGGCTTTATTTAAATACTCAGGTGGGCCTGTAGCCAAATTTGTACGATTTTATTCACGAAGATGGTCCTCAATTCACTGCTTACCCTTAAGTAGAATATAGTCGTAAGTAGACATGTACGTCTATATTTAAAAATCAACAAAAGGTTACAAGTTGTAAAACCACACAAAACTTAAAGAACTTTATTTCTCAAAATAGAACATTACATTCACTTCATTTGAGTATATCATATGTACATAGACAAGAAATATGCAATCGCGCGTGAACAGAAACATAAAATTACATTAAATAACATTAAAAATATTAACCACAAAAGTACAATTACTTACAAAAGTTGTTACCTATCTATTTTAAATGTTTATTCATTTGTAGGTATTTATTTAGACGACATTATTTATGCTTTTTTAAAGATGTTCTAATTATGCATTATACGATCACTGTTGTACTTTATGTCGACAGGTCAGCTATTAAACAGTGGTATAGTGGTACCCCTTCAAATGTAATAGTCTTCTTACCATAGAGTGCGTGATATGGGTAAATTCAAGTTATTAGCTTGACTAAACTTACGTTTCACTTTCTTACTCAGATATACATACGTATTCAAAACGATAAAATTAAATATTGTTCAAACAACAGATATCAAAGTTTCACCTAATATAAATCAAAAACCTCTTTGATTTAATCCCATAAACCATAAAAAAGACGATCACGTTCACGACCATAAACCCTTGCGGGTTAGTCAGAGGTTCAGGTTTCCATCTCCGCAATTGCGAAGGTAGTAATTCTATGGCCACCTCGAACCCACGCGTTGACCAGAAAGTCAGTACTCAATGTGACAGGTGATAAGCCATGTCGCCATTTACAAGCACTAACTATTACCTATTCGAGGAACAGGTAGGTTTCCTCACGCTGTTTTCCCTCACCGTAGTATTCGACGCATTTCGTAAATGTATGTTTATTACGATAAGTAATGTTATCAATACATTAATGACTTATGTATACTATTTGGCTTTAAATTCTTACACTTAATTCCTAACATACAATATACATACGCTTCACAACTTGTGTATAAACACTCCCTTTTTGTAGCGGGGTAGTCAGAGGCTTGAGTGTCTATCTTTGAAATTTCGAAGGCATATTAGGTATGGGTCACTCGAAGCCTGAGTTCCACTTGATAGATGGCACCCTACCTGTAGTAGTAGTATGTGATAGGTAGTGAACCTTAGAACCTTATCGCCACATATAGGCACTGGCTATTACCTATCCCGAGGGGTAGGCAGGTATTCTCACTATATTTTCCCTCACCGTTACTGACTCTAAATTAAGTAGGATGAAAAACGTATATTTAAATTTCAATAATATGTACATGTCAGCACAGGATTCGAACCTAGGACCTTTTCTCATAAAAAGTCTTACCCACTGGGTTACACCGTTATAACTCTTAACCTTAGCTTAGCCCCTAATTCCCCTAGCAAAGCCTGAAAGCCCCACTTAATACAGCCTCTAGGGCCGTGTTATACATAATGTTATTATTATTCGTATAACAAGCCTCAGTAACACGGTTGATGATGTACTCAGGGGGCGTTACTGAAATTACTTTCTTGGTAAAGGTCGGCGTGCATTGGAATAAGGTTCGGCTGCGGGTGGAAGGGAATGTATTGTGTGGATATTAAAAAGTAATTAGATCATGTAATTTTTTTGAGACTTTCGGTATTTTTTATACGGTATTAATTGTATTATTAACTAAGAAGACACGTTGTTGATTTTCGTTTGAGAAATAGAAGAAACTTAAAAAGAAATCAGTTTTAGAATGATATACTTATTTGTTCCTTTGTTACTTAATCATTGATAGTAAGAAACGTTTCTTAAAGCTTTCTAGCCCATTCCTTCTATGGATTCAACAGACTCAAAGTTCCTTATCTCATAAATCGTGTCAGGAAAAACGACAGCTCTACAATCAATCTATTATCATCCCTGCACCAAGCACATATTTTCTACAATTATATCTAAGCATCAGCTAAAATGTATCTTCTTCTTCTGCTAGTGCCAATCCAACTAGTGAATGTTGGCAGTCAATATGGAGAAATGCTTTCGGTCTCGAGCTAGGTGGAACTACTCAGCGGCGCTCGAGATGCCACTCCACTCCCGGATGTTGCGAAGCCACGACTTGTTTCGACGACCGACGAATGAATACATCTATACTAATATTATAAAGCTGAAGAGTTTGTTTGTTTGTTTGAACGCGTTAATCTCAGAAACTACTGGTTCGAATTAAAAAATTCTCTTTGTGTTAAATAGATCATTTATTGAGGAAGACTTTAGGCTATATAACATTACCCTGCTACTAATAGGAGCAAAGAATATAATATAAAAATCAAATTATAATTACAGTGCCATCTATGTTTCATGTAATGAAAACTTCTGAAAAAATATACACAAACAAATTATTCGATATTGCTTCATTACTAATAAACACAACCCGGTCCGTTCCGGTGTCACACCGCCTTTATTCGCACAATTCTTTAACATGAAACGGAGTGACGCAATCGACGCATTTCCTTCCGACTCTATTATCTTGTGATTATTATGTTGATTTTTTGTTACGTCACTGTTTTCCTTACATTTGGGTTTCTGTTACGTCTAGGTATTGTCTTAAGGGACTTCGAGTAACTAAGGTGGATTTACAACGTTTACAGTAATGTACTTGTTCATTTCTGCAATCTATTAATAGAGAAAGACAAACGCGTTCACGAACATTAACCCTTGGGTAGTCAGAGGTTCAGGTGTCCATCTCTGCAATTGCGAAGGTAGTAATTTTATGGCCGAATATCAAAAGAAGTATGTAAGTTTTGTGCGAACAAATAGGTTCGAATCCTTTTTGAATTTGTAATTAAGGCTTCTAAATAGATTCCATTCATACAACCCCCATAAATAAGGGAGAAAAACGCAAAGTAAGTCACGTATTCGAAAGAAAAGAAAATTCAATGCTTTAAATACAATTCAATGGCTCATTAATGTTCTAGTTAATTACAATTTACAAATAAGCTGAATGTCTCAGCAAACAAGAGGTAAAATTTTAAGATCGAAGACAAACGCATTCACGGCCATTAACCCTTGCGGGGTAGTCAGAGGTTCAGGTTTTCATCTCCGCAATTGCGAAGGTAGTAATTCTATGGACACTTCAAACCCACGTGTGAACCAGATAGTTAGTACTCAATTTGACAGGTGGTAAGCCATATCGTCATTTACAAGCACTAACAATCTTCGTTCGTTCGGCGAACAGGTAGGTTCCCTCTCGATGTTTTCTCTCACCGTATAATTCGTTGCATTTCATGAATTTTTTTAGTAAGAAAATGTACTTAGAAATTCATTAAAATTAATTTCCATTGTTACATGCTCAAGCGGTATTTGAATCTTGTACCCATTGATACAGAGCCAACCGTCAAACAACTGAGCTATGTCGAAATAAATAATTATTAATTTCTCCAAATAGAGATAAATAGATAATATAATATAACAGGATATGATGATTAATACCAAATTCCTTCATCATATAATAGCTTCGTAATTGCCAAAATGAACCATTGTCTAACATTGCCCGGTTAAGTTAACGACTGCTAATTTAATTTACAACTTAATGCCAACTTAGTACGAGCTTTCAATGATTGATGGTGCTTATTAAGTTACAACGATAAATATTGACGAAAATAGCAATAAGAACTTATAATTTGTCATAACTTGTTGTTATTTATTATAAATTGTAATATTCCCGTCTCATGCTAGTTAGGGACGTAAAACAATGCTAACTAGCTGCCGTTCTTATTGACACGTAGAAGGTAAGCCATGTCGCCTATACTAGCACTAACTTATTACCTGTTCGGGGAACAGCTAGGTTTCCTCACGATGTTTTCCCTCACCGTAGTATTCGATAATTCGCAAATATGTATGACAGTCAGATAGACACCATATTGAAAAGGGTGACGTTAGAAGTACCTATAACCACCGAATGTGTATGTAAGTATATTTCGATCTCAATGAACCCAAAGTACTGTGTCAGATCTAGACTAATATGAATCCTTGATATCTGCTTACCCCTCTGTATAATAATAATATTTGGACATTATTACACCAATTGAATTAGCCCCTTGTAAGTTCATTTAAGACTTGTGTAAAGGGTACTAGACAACGTATATTTAAGAAATATATACGTATTATACATAGACAAATACATATATAATCAACGACCAGACTGGAAAGCAGTAGAAAAGCGTAGTTCTTAACTCTGCCTCCACCGGGAATCGAACCCGGGACCTCACGATTAGCGTTCCGGCGGCTAACCGATCGCGCCACGGAGGCCTGTGTATGTAACTATACCCCTTGTTAATATGAACATATAGGCATATAACCGCAGCTAAGTTTCGTGACCATCAAGCACGTATTACTGATAAGTAGCGACAGGTCCGGTTAGGTCGTTTGTACCAAATTAATTGCCTTTCGTGTGCTGTAAGAGGCGACCTTGGGACAGCACGTGTGGTCGACCTGTGACATGACCCGGTGAAAGGCATGCTCAAGTATGTTATACTTATGGGCGTGGATTTGTATACAGCATACATACGTAATATAGATGAAGATAAGAATAATAATTGAGACTCTATTACACCAATTGAACTAGCCCCTTGGTAAGTACATTTAAGACTTGTGTTAAGGGTACTAGTTAACGTATATTTAAGGAATATATACATATGATAAATAGATAAATATATATAGCATATAATCAGCAACCAGACTGGAAAACAGAATAAAAGCGTAGTTCTTAACTCTACCTCCAGCAGGAATCGATCCCGGGACCTCACGAGTAGAGTTCAAGTGTCCAAAATAAAAAAATATCATTCAGAAGAACTTTAAAATACTGACTCAGTTCAATATGGTTATGAAACTAATCCGCAATTGACTCGTGAATCTGTCTACCTCACAAGAGATAAAGATCGAAATCATAGTCGTGAAGAGTATGTACGGTATGATATGACGTAATTATGAGGTTTGGGTGCTGTCGGAGGATCAGGAGGATCAGCTAAGCTGCATCAAATACTGAGATAGCACCTTTTCACTGCATCAAGTGCCTACTTCTTATATGTACGAGTATTGTTGTTGTATCAAAGTGTGTATAAATAGTGTTATGTCAAACTGTATATGTGTAGCAGTGAATAAATGTTTTTCTTTCTTTCTTTTCTTTCTAATTCCCTTTAAATCCAAACCTTGGTATTAAACCATGCCTATATAATCAAATAGGTAAATAGTCAATTAAAGATTCTATGGTTACGAATTACTATGACTTTGTTACTGAGGTCAAAATTAAGATGCACTGACTACATTCTTGGAGTAATTAATTTGACCTTATATACTCTTGTTAGTTGGGGACTTTGATACAATGTGAGTAGCTGTCTTCTTTGTATGTAAAAGTACATTAAGGGTGTACTTACATACATACAAATCACGCCTGTTTCCCTGTAGAGGGGTAGGCAGAGTTCACGGATCCCCGTCTGTCCCGATCCTGACAAACCACTTGCGCTTCATTGAGACTCAATTATTTTTTTTACTACAGTTAAACAAAAACAATTTACACAGAAATTCAACAAACTTCATTTCCATTCGTACATGCTCAAGCGGGATTTGAACCCTGTACCCACTGATGCAGAGTCTAGCCCCTAACAAATGAGCTACGTCGAATTACTTTACCTCATACTGTATTATATTATTAAGGACGATAAATTCTTTGTCTCCTTATAAAACATGCTAACTCAAAGGCAGATGATAACAAATCTCAAGTCCCAGATCAAAAACAATGGCAGTCGTCTATGGTGTGTCAACAAAGTCAGCAGCTCAAATTGAAAAATACGAATAATTATTTTCGGCTGAATATTTAGTCAATCGTGATGCCAAACTGGATAAATATGTTCGCTTTGGGATAAGATTTGGATCCTCAACTGGAACGAACCGAAGAACAAGGAAGAGCAAAATCGGAGCTTCGATTTCGTTTTTCTTCGGTTGTAGCGGCTGGCGGCGATGATGTAACCATGGCGATGGAATAACAAGAAGTTCAAACGCCGTGGCATCAGTGTTTGTACTTCAGCCGACATAACCTTAGTGGTGAGGCTTAAAAAAGAATTAAAAAAAAAACAATGGCACCAAAGAGTATTTCGCGAAAAAGGTCATCGTTCTCCGAATTCGCGGTGCAACCCGTTATAATTGCGACACCACTTTCACTGAGGGGCGACAGAGCACGTGGTACCCTACTCAACCGGTTGCATTGCGTCATATGTACGAAACACGAACACATGTGTGAGATAAATCTTGCTCGGTACATTCATATAACGAACGAGGCGCGATTGGTTAACCACCTTAATCCACTAATGCGTTTTAGCACAAACGCAGTTCAATATCAGATCAATAATAGTTTGATGTTGGTGGATGACACATGTGTCAAATTTCACCATTGAAATCTGCAAGTGTCAAATTTCGATTAGAAAAAGGTGAAATTTGTCAAACACACATACATACACATCACGCCTGATTCCCTGTAGAGGGGTAGGCAGAGATCGCGGTTCCCCATTCGTCCCGATCCTGTCAGACCACGTTCGCTTCATTGACACTCATACATCTTCTCATACACACTCGGCGCTTGGTACTCCTAACGTCACCCTTTTTCAATATAGCGTCTATCTGATTGTTATATGAAATTTGTAACTTTTGCTAATTCACTACCAACTTCACACTATTACTGATCTAATATTTAAATGTTATTTTGCAAAAAGTTTAGAGCACTAAGGCCTCTGAACGCTAATCGTGAGGCCCTGGGTTCGATTCCCAGTGGAGGCAGAGTTAAGAACCAAGCATTTCTTCTGCTTTTGGATCTGTTTGTTGATTACATATACATTTATCTATTTAAGTACATGTTTCTTAAATATACGTTGACTAGTGCCTTTAACAAATGTCTTCAATGAACTTCCCAAGGGGATAGTTCAATAGGTGTAATAGTGTCCTAAAATATTATTATTATATAAAATATATAACGTTATACTTAGACGTTCTAATTAATTAGAGGGAAGCTTATTTTCATATAAACTGTGAGCCAGTCATCTTGACCTCTACAAGCTTGGCACGACTATGAAAGTAGGGGTCAGATTATGTTGGTTCAATGATACCAAAATAAATTGACCTCTCGATACTTCGTGATTAGAACGTATTAAGATTCAATTTAGATTGGCTACGTTTACTGAGTAATAGTCACTGGTATATACTGAATGTATTACTCAAAGTTATAGTAGAGTGTTACTGTATTAATATGGCCTATTCAACAAATGAAGAGAAGGTTCCGCAAGCTTCTGACTACCTCACAAAATATAATAGTCTTGTGTGCTTGTATATACATACACATCACGCTCGTTTCCCTGTATAGGGGTAGGCAGAGATCACGGATCCCCATCTGTTCCGATCCTGACAAACCACTTTCGCTTCATTGACACTAATACACCTCCTCATACACACTCGGCGGTTATAGGTACGTCTAACGTTTTTTCATAGTGCAGTATATGATGTATATTCACCTATTATAGCGTATTATCTCTGTATACTCTTTCAACTAACGCGGTCGTGAAGAATACATTTTTAAGACGTAATTTATAAGAGTATATAATTAGCTTACGGACAAGTGAATCAGGTTTTTACTCATTAATACTTTCACTTATTTAAATACTGTTTTGGTGTATCATATTACTTACGTTGTCTGTACGTAATCACTGTTGAAGTGAAAAGATTATAAAACATCACTTGTGGATAATAATTCATTGGCATATATATGTATATATGTATAAATATATATTATAATGTAGTATTTAAATGAACATCAAATAATACAAAATGCTCACTAAAAATACTGTTTTATACATTAAAATAATACAGTCCCAACCCAAACCTAACCTTTGCTGTGCGTTTAGCTATCTATATTTTGGCGTGAATTCCGATATTTTTGTTGTGCATTTAATTATGTTCCTATTTTATATATATAATAGAAAACCTTATATGTAATCCTTATACATATAAGGGACTAGGGGTAAATATAATCTATTGGGCGATGGGCTAGCAACCTATCACCAATGTTCCTTTATAAAATCGCAACCCCGATATTCATGGTCAAAACCTAAGCGATATTAAAGATTAAAGGACGTGCATGTATATCTAGGTATATGTGTGTATATGTATATGTCTTTTCAAATAAAAAACACACATACATCTACTAACACCCGGGTAGTCAAGAGGTTCAGGTTCCTATCTCCACAATTGCGAAGGTTTTATATTCTATGGCCACTTCGAACCCACGTGTTGACCAGATAGTGAGTACTCAATGTGACAGGTGGTAAGCCATGTCATATGGACCAATGGTAACAGATTGCTAGCCCTACGCCCAATAGATTCCTTACCCTTTGTCGCCTCTTACGACATATCAGGAACACGAACCAAATATAAAGAGGACCCGGCGTAAGGATTGGGCGATGGGCTAGCAACCTATCACCAATGTTCCTTTATAAAATCGCAACCCCGATATTCATGGTCAAAACCTAAGCGATATTAAAGATTAAATGACGTGCATGTATATCTAGGTATATGTGTGTATATGTATATGTCTTTTCAAATAAAAAACACACATACATCTACTAACACCCGGGTAGTCAAGAGGTTCAGGTTCCTATCTCCACAATTGCGAAGGTTGTAATTCTATGGCCACCTCGAACCCACATGTTGACCAGATAGTGAGTACTCAATTTGACAGGTGGTAAGCCATGTCATATGGAACAATGGTAACAGATTGCTAGCCCTGCGCCCAATAGATTCCTTACCCTTTGTCGCCTCTTACGACATATCAGGAACACGAACCAAATATAAAGAGGACCCGGCGTAAGGAGCGGTCCCCGTTACGCGGTGCGGAGTCCAAATGGTGTGTTTTAATTGGTGCGGAGTCTAAAAATGTGTAATAGAAAGAAGATACCTAATTTGATTGGCCGATGCCGTGTTTCGATTGGTTGTAATTTCCCCCCTCACACGTACCTCGTTTCACCCCGCGTAATGCCACGCTAGTTTCCATACAAATATTGCGTAAGACCCACTCCTCTTATTAATTACTCCATGGTCAGGAAGAACGGCAGCTATAATAGCTAGCTATATAATAGCTATATTATAGTTAGCATTCTTTTTACGGCCTAGCTAGCACGAGAGGATAGTCAAAGGTAACTTTATCTCTGACAACCCCTAAAAGATCACAGTCGTTATATTCACTTACCGGTACCGGTTCTTGAGTAGGTTTGGTCTCATAGTATTCAATTCCTGGTGTTGGTGTACCTGAGAAATATATAATAATAATATTTAGGACACTATAACACCAATTGAACTAGCCCCTTGCAATATAGTACATAGATAAATACATTTATAATCAATGACCAGACTGGAAAGCAGAAGAAAAGCGTAGTTCTTAACTCTGCCTCCACCGGGAATCGAACCCTGAATGAGTCGAATACTACGGTGAGGGAAAACATCGTGAGGAAACCTACCTGTTTCCCGAACAGGTCATAGTTAGTGCTTGTAAATGGTGACATGGCTTGCTACCTGTCACATTGAGTACTATCTGGTCATAGAATTACTACCTCCGCTATTACGGAGATGGATACCTGAGAACCTCTGAGTATCCTATATGGGTTAATGGTCGTGAACGCGTTTGTCTATGCAACATTGGTGACAGGTTGCTAGCCCAACCTTAAAGGTTCTATTGATATCACAATTTTATGACTTTACGCCTCTGTACCTACCCGCTGGAATGAAGGGTGTTCTCTTTTGAGGTTGCGTTTGGCTTTCGACCTCTCTCTTTTCCTCTTTCCGGTGTGACGTCACTTCCGCTGCTTCAGTTAAGGATAGGCAAATAGTCAGTAATACCTAGAACAGAAATATGGTGAAGTTAAATTCGTGAAGAAACCTGCCTATTCGATGGACAAACGCGTTCACGACTATTAACCCTTGCGGAGTAGTCAGCGGTACAGGTTTCCATCACCGCAATTGCGAAGGTTGTAATTCTATGGACACCTCGAACTCAGATGACCAGATAGTTAATACTCAATGTGACAGGTGGTAAGCTATGTCGCCATTTACAAACACTAACTATTACCTGTTCGGGGAACAGGTAGGTTTCCTCACGATGTATTCCCTCACCGTATAATTCGATGCATATCTGCTGGTCAACACGTGGGTTCGAGGTGGCCATAGAATTACTACCTTCGCAATTGCGGAGATGGACACCTGAACCTTTGACTACCCTGCAAGAGTTAATGATCGTGAACGCGTTTGTTTTGTTTTTATATATACGAGTATATAAATAAATATAGTTTTTCATAGTAAAAGGTTTCTTTCGTAATAAATAAGAATATAATGAGCGAAAAAGTGTCCAATAAAACACATGAAACAAGCACAGTGTTCACTTTATCTAAATGCTAAAGAGAGGTCTTAGGTTCAATACCTGTAATTCGATAGGCATTGTTTATTACATATACATTCACGTCCTTTCCCTTTCGGGGTGGATAGAACCTCGGAGATATAAAATCTCTTAAGTCATTTGAATATTGGGTTGAAATGTCGTATTGGAGCATTGGTGACAGGTTGCTAGCCTATCGCCCGATAGATTATATTTCTTTGATTATTATTTACCACGGAGGTCATCAAAAAGGCAATTAGTTTGGATTTTTGGAATTCACTTCAGTTTTATATAAATAAAATAGTAGTAAGGTAGATATACAATTATTTCACGTAAAATTTATTTTTTTATCCTGTCAGGAAATTCATGAGAAATCTAATTTCAATATAAAAAAAATATCCTCAGTAAGTGAGGCTTCAAGTAACGAAACAACTTTAGATCTCTAGATTTCTGACTACCCCATCAGATGTCATGATTTGTATACCATATTTTTTTTAATTATTCATTTATTTTCCTAGCAGTTCTTTCTAAAAATACGTCTTAAACTAATACGCACCACTAACTTCATGTTGACAGTACACTGAATTTATTCCGAAATATATTTTTATTATTTATTTTCGCGAAACTCCAAAAGCTTAGCACGCACCGTACACTTTCAATATCAGAATACTTATGTTTTAAAATCGCAAAGCACGTTCTTAAGTATTTATGACCAGACACGTATCAACTCCTTACTTATCACACAAAAAGACTTATAACTTTATAAATGTATACATATTTTATAATTTTATACATTATTCTTTTACATTATTAATGTACGCATTTATATTATGCATTAAATATATACTTTAGATATAAATTAATAAAGTTATAAGCAAACATACGCACAATTTGTAACATAGCAAACTTTGCAACAGGTTTTGTATGAAGAAATACATGTGTGTGAGTGTGTATGTATGTATGACCTCATGACATTAAACTAAGTAAAACCGAAGCAAGTTACAGAGTGTTAAGTGTATTAAGTTATTTACACTAAACTAGATCAAAATATTTGTTTATGTATTCAGTTGAGAAGCATGTTAGTGACATTGAATGATAGAATTAAAAATAGTGTGATAAGGGAAGGTTGCGGTTTGAAGGAAGATGTAGTGACTAAGATTGAAAAGGGGATGCTTCGATGGTTTGGACATGTTATGAGGATTAATGATAGCAGATTGCCAATAGGAATATATATGTGTGAAGTGGAAGGGTGATTACGTAGGGGCCGGCCCAATAGGACATATGATAGTCAGATGAACGCTATATTGAAAAAGGGTGACGTTAGATTCCATACACCCCTAGTCCCTTAGTCACCTCCTACGACATGCCGAGAAGAACGGCAGCTAGTTAGCGTTCTTCTTACGTCTCAGACTAGCACAGGACGTTTCGTATATGTAAATATGGGAATATTCTCATAGAAGTGAAATGTGTATCAAGTTACCTTTTGGCTTATAAATATGTAATATTCAAATCTTACTCACCGACTAGGGTATATATTGCAACGTTAGGCAGTCAGTTCCTAACTGACTCAATACTACAGAGACAAAAAATATGACCATTAACCCTTGCGGGGTAGTCAAAGGTTTAGGTGTCTATCTCCGCAATTGCGAAGGTAGTAATTCTACGGCCACCTCGGTTGGAGAAAATAATTAAGTAAACATGAATATGAATTCATAGACATAATGCGACTTGCGGGGTAATCAGAGGTCCATCTCCGCAATTGCCAAGGTAGTAATTCTATGGCCACTTCGAACCCACGTGTTGACCAGATAGTCAGTATACAATGTGACAGGTGGTAAGTCATTTTACCATTTTAAAGCACAGACTTACCAGTTCAGGGAACAGGTGGGTTTCCCCACGATGTTTTCCCTCAGTTATTGTATATGTATGTGTAAATGTCATATTGAAAAAAGGTGACCTTAGAAGTACCTATAACCGCCAAATGAGTAAGAAAAGGTGTATGAGTGTCAATGAAGCTAACGTGGTCTATCAGAATCGGGACAGATGGGGATCTGTTATCTCTGCCTATCCCTCTACAGGTAATCAGGTGTTATATGTATGTATGACATTGAATCTTACGTGTAGAGAATAAACAACGAATTCCATTCATATCTATGTTTATAATATTTTCTAGCATAATTTTCGTTCTTTACATATCTTATCTTAGATTAACTTGAAATTCTAAGCATTGTTGACGTTTTTCTAAGTTATTCACCATGGCATTGCTTAGAGAATTAAGTTAAATATTAAATGAGGTCTTAACCTTCTTTTTACTTGTCATCATTTCCCCTGTTAGTGCAGGACTACATATAATATTAAAAATAATATTTGGACTTTATTACACCAATTGAACTAGCCCCTTGCTAAGTACATTTAAGACTTGTGCTAAGGGTACTAGTCAACGTATATTTAAGAAATAAATACTTATTATATATAGATACATACAAATATAGAATACATAATTAACAACCAGACTGGAAAGCAGAAGAAAAGCGTAGTTCTTAATTCTGCCTGCACGGGGAATCGTACCCGATTAATATCATATATTCACACCTCTACGCCCCTAACGGGATAGTTAGAGACTATTGATCGCCACCTCGAACGATTATAATGAATTGTAATACTATCACATTGAATACTGACTATCTGGTCAACACGTGGGTTCGAGGTGGCCATAGAATTACCTTCGCAATTGCGGAGATGGACACCTGAACTTCTGACTACCCTGCAAGTGTTAATGGTTGTGAACGCGTTTGTCTTTGTCTTTCTGTATACAATATTGTTTTTATTTTATGTCTATTAGAAAAAAATAAACAAAATACGAACATAAAAGGAATTAATGGATTAAGGTAGAAATGAACCGGATCGGCCGCGTAGAACATACAGATCAAATCGGAGACATTCTTCTTAAGGCGGGTGTGCGTAGTGAAGAACAGAAGAGCATGTATGGGAAGGTTAATGGGTGTGAGTGAAGCAAGGGAGATTTGTCAGGATAATTCCAGGTTGCGATCGATAGTCTTAACCTTGTTAGCGACGTAGATTCATTACATACTATAACTTATACATCAAGTCTGATTACCTATAAAGTTAGGCAGAGATCACGGATCCCCATCTGACAAACCACTTTCGCTTCATTGACACTCATACACCAGGCGGTTATAGATCAGCGTATGACGTCATTATATATCTGTATTTATTCTTTGAACGTTTTAGGATTGAACAGGACCTACCCTAGTAAAAACTGCATCGTCTCGTCGTAAGTGTAAGACCACCTTTAGCTCAAGTGTTACGCAATTCCATCTCGCTAGTGAGGATGTTAAACCATTATTTTACTGAACGGTTGCTAGCTCACCCACTTACGCATGAGAATGTTGTTGGACGCTAGAACAAGTTTGGGGTCTGTATGTAACTTTATTTTACTTATACTTCGACGTCGGTTGTTTGGGGCTTGACTCTGTATCAGTGGGTACATAGTTCAAATGCCCCTTGGTAAGTTCAGTTAAGACTTGTGTTTAGGGTACTAGTCAACGTATATTTAAGAAATCTACACTTATTATACATAGATAAATGCATACATAGCATATATAATCAACAACCAGACTGGAAAGCAGAAGAAAAGCGTATTTCTTAACTCTGCTTTCACCGGAAATAGAATCCGGGACCTCACGATTAGCGTTCAGGTGGTTAACCAATCGCACCACGGAGGTCATATTATTATTATGTAAGTGAGCGATTAATTTTGAGTCCAAATTTCCGGATCTGTCCAACTGTCGTTACCCTGTGCCTCATTGTTACATGACAGAGCCGGGATTAGAACCTAGGACCTCTAAAAAGTCGGAAGTCTTACTCAATAGACTACAGCTGCAGTAGTTGTAATAGTTCCTAAATAATGACTATTAAAGTATGTCCTTACGTTAATTTAGTATGAAATTAGGAAAAGCGAGGGAAATTATTTCGTCTTGCCATTGACACTTGTTTGCATATACAATGTCTGTGTATGTAAGACATTTATATGTATATGTAGATACTGGTACAAGGTGAATATTTAAATAATAAAGGAGTATTTGCTTATGTTAATATACTAGGAACTTCTAACACAATATCGTATGACAAATTAAGACATATTTGAATGGTAAAACTTTACTTAGATTTAATAATAATGTTTGGGACACAATTACACCAATTGAACTAGCCCCCTGCTAAGTACATTTAAGAATCGTGTTAAGGGAACTAGTAGACGTATATTTAAGAAATATATATTTATTTAAGATTGATAAATACATAATATTATAGCATCTAAGCGGATGAATGACAGTAGATTGACAAAAGGAATATAAGTTTTTTTCATAATTAAAATATATTTACGAAATGCATCAAATACTCGTGAGAGAAAACATCGTGCGGAAATCTACCTGTTCCCCGAACAGGTAATAGTTAGTGCTTGTAAATGGCGACATGGTTTGCCACCTGTCCCATTGAGTACTATCTGGTCAACACGTGGGTTCGAGGTTGCCATAGAATTACTACCTGAATACCTGAACCTCTGAATACCCCGCAAGGGTTAATGGTCGTGAACGCTTTTGTTGTTTGTCTTTTGTCAAAGATATATATTTGGCGATAGATTAGCAATTTTTCGCCAACGTTTCGTGTTATGGTATCATGACCTAAGAAGTATTCACAAATGAAAAAACAAGTGAGAATGATACTTTAATATTGTCTCGTATGTTTGGCAAAGGCTACTTAAACTCAACAGCAATTAGTTCAATGAACGAAAGTCGAGCTGGTTTAAACGAGGCTTAAGGCAATAATGTCATAATGGCTGTCATTGATTTGCGTTTGATAATTGAAAAGTAGATCGTTCTTAAATCCTGTTTAAACTATTCTTGATTTCTTGTGAACTCAACCTTTCATTCAAATGTAGTTCACTTTCATTACGCTTTAAGTGGCAGTCAGACGCCGTTTTATCTGTCAGATTTTATCTCAAACTAAAGACTAATCATGTTGAGTATATAGTGACGTCATTATACTCAGAGGATAAGCTGACCAATGGGACGTGGGTAAATGAGAAAAAAAGTCACATTGACCAATTGCAGACAACTATTGTCACGTCTCATTGGTTAAATCGAGGAGACATGATGACGTGACTTTTTTTTAACGCGATTATACTATTTAGAGGTTCTGTCCACCCCGAAAGGGAGTAAACGTAAAAAAAAATTCGATGTAGCTCAGTTGTTTGGGGCTTGACTCTGTATCAGTGGGTACAGAGTTCAAATCCCACTTGACGCATGTACCAATGGAAATGAAGTAACATGAATTTCTATATACTTTTCGTAATGAAAATACATTTACGAAATGCTTGGAATGGTAAGGGAAAACATCGTGAGGAAACCTACCTATTCCCCGAACAGGTAAGTTAGTGTTTGTAAATGGCTACATTGCTTGCTACCTGTCACATTGAGTTTTAACTATCTGGTCAACACGTGGGTTCGAGGTGGCCATAGAATTACTACCTTCTCAATTGCGGACATGAAAACCTGAACCTCTGACTACCCTCATGGGTTGATGGTCGTGAACGCATTTGTCGTAGTCTTTTATTTGTCTTTTTTCCTCTTCTTGTACAGTGTCAAATCAACATTAATTAATAAGATATTTTTGCATGAAGACAAGACATTAAACAAGGGCATTGCAATTGAAGTCAATTCCCGAAATTGTAAGTTCATTGGCATACTAACTGTCACGATGGTCATAAGTACATATACGCATACACTCACGGCCTTCAACCCCTTTCGGGGTGGACAGAACCTCGGAGATATCATCTTTCCTTTGTCACTTATAGCATGAATATTGGGGTTGTGATGTCATAATGGAACATGGACAGGTTGCTAGCCCATGACCAAATAGATTCTAATTAACCCTAGTCCCTTAGTCGCCTCCTACGACATGCTGGGAGGAATGGCAGCTAGTTAGCATTTTTTAACGTCCCAGACTAGCATAGGACAAATGATTACATTTTCGACGACCTCCGTGGAGCGATTGGTTAGCCGACTGAACGCTCTAATCGTAAGGTCCAAGGTTCGGTTACCGGTGGATGTATGATACGTACATATTTCTTAAATTTACGTTAACTAGTACCCTTAACACAAGTCTTAAATATAGTTAGCAAGTGTAATAATGTCCAAATATTATTATTATTACTGTGTCTTTTATATATTTTTGTGTTCGTTAACTTTCACTACATATCAAATTCGAATGTTACAAAAGCATCTTTTGGAAAAGCCATTTCAGTGTCTAGACAGATCATTTCTAATCCTTTGCTGATCGGCGACTGTTTTCAATGGTTTGCTAGAACAAGTGGTTTTTGATCAACGAAGGAATAGCACTCATGCATAGTATACTATATATATTTACGCCTCTACGTCTCAAACGGGATGGACCGAGGCTATCAGAGGCTAAAAGGACCCTTAAGGGTTCTATAGACAGCCGCCGAGCTGGACGCCTTTTGAGATGATCTTAATTTATTCGGAATGATACTTAATTAAATGAAATGTAATATTTATGTTGTAAACATTTTATTATTTCATTTTTTATATTATTTCATGTTAATTTTATTAATGTGGATTGTCTCAATTACGATTATTTTATTTATTTCATTAATTATCAATCGTGGTGAAGTGACAAATCTCTCTTGCGTCACTCACACCCATTAACCTTCTCATACTTGCTCTTCTGTTCTTCACACTACGTACACCCTTGAGAAGAATGCGTAATATATACATACATACAAAGTAAGTAACACATTCAAATCAAAGATTACCAGGAATAATACTCCCTTTTATTAACCCTACATGAGATATAAGCATATAATGTATTAAACAGGTATAAATAAGAGTAGTTTTTATGGTACCCCTGCCTTCTTGAAGTATCTATAATTCACAATAGAACAAATATTGCTCGTTCCAGTAAACAGGAGTAAATACATCTAAGACCCTTATCTTCATTTCGAAATTATTCATCGGTAAATACGATTGGAGTATTATTACGACCCCCGAACTGTGAACAAATAGACCCTTAAATCTTAATATCAACCCTTTTAAGCCTTTAGCGAAGACAAACAAAACATTAAGCGTTGGAAACACCACCCTAAGTGTATCTATAAAACTCAAACATCTATATACAGGATGGCGCATTCAAATCGGTCAGTATGGGAAAGTCTGAAACTATAAGACATACGAAGATTTGTTCTTAGGAACCATGTCACCGATTTTGATAAAAAGAAAAACTGTAATCAAACTTTATTTGAAAAATAAACTGTATCTAGTTCGGGAATCAAACCCGGTTGCTTTTAAGGGTACTAGTCAACGTATATTTAGGAAATATATACATATTATATATAGATAAATACATATATAGCATATATAATCAACGACCAGACTGGAAAGCAGTAGAAAAGCGTAGTTCTTAACTCTGCCTCCATCGGGAATCGAACCCGGGACCTCACGATTAGCGTTCAGGTGTCTAACCGATCGCGCCAAGGAGGTCGTCAAATAAATAATTTATATATTAACTTTAATTATGTAATATACCTTAACATATGTCTATCAAAGTGATTCATTACTATCTATCTAACTAACTAACTTGACCTAACCTTACCTGCGCCGCACACTCCGAAAGCTATCACTAAACTTGTGTCACTAAACTTTGAGCGTTTTATAACTATATTACTAGTAAGTCGTATAACCTACAAACATACACATCACGCCTGTTTCCCTGTAGAGGGGTAGGCAGAGAACACGATACCCCATTTGCCCGATCCTGATAGACCACTTTCGCTTCATTGACACTCATACTTCTTCTCATATAAACTCGGCGGTTATGGGTAATTCTAACGTCACCCTTTTTCAATATAGCATCTATCTGACTGTTATATGTCTTATTGGGCCGGCCGTACGTAATCGCCCTTGCACTTCACTCACATATATTCCTTTTATCAAAGTGCAATCGTTCATTCGCATAACATGTCCAAACCATCGAAGCATGCCCTTTTCAATCTTAGTAACTACATCTTCTTTCAAACCGCAACCTTCCCTATATATTATGGCTTTATTTATCATACTGCGACATATAAATAACATAACAATATAAATTGGAATATCAAAAGTAAGTATATCTAGAATAGTAGTTATATTTGTGTATATAATTTACCGGCAATAATACAATTTCACGAATGATTTCGCATTTCAACAAATCGGAAACCGTCAAATTGTGTTTATGTTCTGTTCAAGTTACATATAGGAAGAGTTTTCGTGTATTGTGACAAGGAACAGCTTATGCAATGGCAAAAATTTGGTAAGATCTTCGATATACGTATTGCTGAGATTATTTAATACTGAGGAATGATAGCAGACTTATACAGATCAAATTTGAGAGTTTTCTCAAGGCGGATGTACAGTCAACGCTAAAAGAGCAGTCCCAGTAACTTTTTATAAGGTTTAAGTTTACAAGAACAAAAAACAATATTTTACATTTTATAACTGGTGCCACTATGCATTGTCATGGCCACTATACGTTCGTGTGCTTCGAAATGAAAATTACTGCCTTTTATTCTCATAAACGTAAACCTTATAAAAAGTTACAGGGACTGCACTTTTAGCGTTGAATGTACGTAGCGTAAAGAACAGAAAGAAGAGCATGTATGAAAAGGTTAATGGGTGTGAGTGAAGCAAGAGAGATTTGTCAGGATCGTTCCAGATGGCGATCACTAGTCTCTGTCTGTACCGTTGGGGACTTAGAGAAGTGACTTATGGGAGTATGATACTAGATTAATGAAAATAAGAAATTTAGACGGGCAGATTTGCGTTGATGTTACGGCATCAAATATTTGGAGTACCGCTGCGGAAAAGAATGTATGCGATATAGGGCGGTCTACGTCCATGATGTTACGGGAATTACAAGCCAGATACTTAGATAATTTAATTAAGAATAAGACCTAAAAACGTTATAAGTGGTCTGAATAAAACAATATATTTTTTTTTAAACGTAACATACATTATTGACTTGTTTAAACAGTACAGTGCCAATGGGTACGGGGTTCAAATCCCACTTGAGCATGTACCAATGGAAATGAAGGTTAATGGATTTCTATGTACATTTTCGTAGTAAAAATACATTGACGAAAAGCTTCGAATACTACGGTGAGGAAAAACATCGTGAGGAAACCTACCTGTTCCCCAAACAGGTAATAGTGCTTATAGTTAGTCCATAGTATTACTTACTACCTTCGCAACTGCGGAGATGGAAACCTGAACCTCCGACTACCCCGCAAGGGTTAATGATCTTGAACGCGTTTTTATTTTTCTTTTTTAAGGTTCTCAGTGGCTTTGGTCGTTATTGTGATTGCTTCGAAGATCGAATGTTCGATAGATTCTTCGGACAAAGAACCCCGTGGAAATTCTGAACCACAACCGACGACCTACGTACGTAATAAGAGAAATTCAACATTCCCCACGGTAGAGGATGTGATACCTCATCAGAGTCTCTCTCATCAGAGTAAGTGTCTCTTTTTTACTATGGCGTGACCTCCGTGGCGTGATCGGTTAGATGCCTGAACGCTAATCGTAAGGTCACGGGTTCGATTCCCGGTGGAGGCAGAGTTAAGAACTACGCTTTTATTCTGCTTTCCGGGTTTTGCCGTAGTATTTATCTATATATAATAATAATAAGTATATATTTCTTAAATATACGTTGACTAGTACCCTTAACACAAGTCTTAAATTTACTTACCAAGGGGCTAGTTCAATTGGTGTAATAATGTCCAAATATTATAAAAAAAACTATGGTTAATTTAATCCTATCACGACACGAAAACATCACAATATTTGGGACACTATTACACCAACTGAACTAGCCCCTTGGAAAATACATTTAAAATTTGTTAAGGATACTAGTCAACGTAAATTTAAGAAATATATACTTATTAAACATAAAGAAATACATGTATAAGTACTATATATAATGAACGACGAGACTGGAAAGCAGAAGAATAGCGTAGTTCTAAACTCTGCCTCCACCGGGAATCGAACCCGGGAGCTCTCTATTAGCGTTCAGGTGGTGGTTCGAGGCACGAATGTCGTCATTAATTTAAAAACATTATTTACAAGCTCGTCAGCACCTTTGTAATTTACAGATTGTATGCTAAATTGTAATACTGGACCCCACATTTTTTCTTTGTATCCCAATAATAATAATAATATTGTAGGACGTTATTACACCAATTTAACTAGCCCCTTGGTAAGTACATTTAAGACTTGTGTTAAGGGTACTAGTCAACGTATATTTAAGAAATATATACTTATTATATATAGATAAATACATATATAGCATATATAATCAACGACCAGACTGGAAAGCAGAAGAAAAGCGTAGTTCTTAACTCTGCCTCCACCGGGAATCGAACCCGGGACCTCACGATTAGCGTTCAGGCGTCTAACCGATCGCGCCACGGAGGTCGTCGAAACCCAATACCGTGGCAATAGTGTGAAAAGTGTGTCGATAGAATAACTGTGCCCTTTTGGTATTCAGTCATTATTGTTTAAAAAGCCACAACTACGCAACAACACACACGTGATAGAGATCGCGCCACATAAGGTGGCAGTTGGAGGCGTCGCCACAGTTGCGTAATTCAGTGTTGCCAGTAAACACGCCAAAACTAGCACTCACTGTGCCATACGGCTCGATACATTATAGTTTTCATTTGTAACGGTCTTTGGTTGCAGAGCTATAAACTCAAATAAAACAAATTAACCCAGATACCCCTAGTAGCCTTTATAAAGGCCAAAAAACTGATAAAATATATGCTAATTTTTTTCAATATTTCGTTATTTATATGGGTAGTTTATATCAGTTTTTGTGTGCACACGGTTTGTGTCTTTGCATTCGTTTGTATATCACAACGGTATATAGTGCTTAATTGCGAAAAATATTTAGATAATTCTATAGTCTGTCTAACGAAAGTAGATACTGGATAATTTTGCAAACTTTTTATATGACAACACTAAAGTGTTCCTACCATCGGAAATTTACCCTACAATTTAGGGTATTTTAAGTAGAAAATACTTAGGAACAATTAATTCCAAAAAGGCATTTTTAAAACAAACTCATTTTGAACATTTTATAAAATGAGATTTAAAAATTCGTACGTCTGCTAAAATTGTGTTAATCGAAAATAAGTTTCGTATATACGTGTTGGATTATTTTAAGAGCTACAGTAAGCCTTACGTTGGTCTAATAAATAGCTTAAGTAATTAGGTACACTATATCTTAACTAATTAGGTACAGAACAACTTGTCAATTTTATTTTAAAGAAAATTAATTTGTATCTGTTTTCCGAAAAATTGGTAAAATCAGAATTAGTGTATCGTATTCCTATTTCTGACGCCGAAGTTGGCGTGTTGTTGATGTTTCTTTATGGTTGACTTGCGTATAGTTAGGTTAGGTTAGTTCGGTCTATTGTCTTGATATTTTTTTATTATAATTAAGTAAGTACATATTCGTTTAAGTTATTTTTTGTTTGTTCTTTTTGTTCTTTTAATACTCTACAATGGAGTGACGTATCCGTGAGATGTTTGGTATGGAGTTAATAAAGAGATAACAAATTATATAAGCTACTTTTAATCACCCCATAACGCGGACAAAATTGAAAGCATCCACTAGTAAAATAAAAATAAATGTCAAAGTATCAAAGTGAGTTGTTCCGCCTTTCCTTTTTATTTTAGGGTTGCAATGCTAATATATTTTAAATTTATTTAATATAATTATTAATATATTTCAGTATCTACTTTCGTTAGCCAGACATTAACAAGATATTTTTTATTTACAAGGACCTCGAAAAGGTGCTGGTTTAAGTTTTCTGTAACAATTATTATCTATTGTTATGTTTTCCATTTACCTGTATGCATTAGCTAAAGAATGACCACAATAAATACTTCCGTAATTAGTTATTTATATACTTAGAGTATCTTACAAGTATATGATCTTTATAAAAACCTGTAGGATAATCTACTACTAGATCACGAGATTCTCGAACTTTGAAACTAAGCGAAATAATTAAAAAGAGTATTGATAACGATGATAAGTAGCCAAGCAGTTTTGTGATTCATATTTTTGAGCATTGTCTTTACATATTTTTTACCGAGGTTAGTTCAGCGGAGACCCTACCTTGGAGAAGAACTAACAAGAAACTCCGGAAATCAATTTATTATAATCACCCTTAACAAACATAAAAATTACAAAGAAAGTGAGTGAGAGTTCAGGTCAGGCACACAACGATGGTATTACTGAATTCACCTGTCATTCAAAATAACACGCAATGGCGGAAACGGCAAATTTAGTTCCAAGTTTGCCGTCTGCCAACTTATGTGGCGCGATCTCTAGTAGTGTTATCGCGTCGACATCATAAAATCGTTATTTTCAATTGAAATAACATTATTAATCAGTTATCTATGGTTCTTCAACAAAGTCAGCAGCTCAGTGAAAGTTGAAAATACAAATAATTATTTTCGGCAGAATATTTAGTTAATTGTGATGCAAAACTGGCAAAAAATGTTCGCTTTGGGTTTATATTTGGATCCTCTACTGGAACGAACCGAAGAACAATGAAGAGAAGAATTGGAGCTTCGATTTCGTTTTTCTTCGGTTGTAGTGGCTGGTGGCGTTAGTGTAACCATGGCAACGGAATAACAAGTGCAAACGCCGTGGCATCAGTGTTTGTACTTTTGCCGACATAACCTAAGTGGTGAATGGCATATTAAATAATAAAAAAATAAAATTTGCTCTTACATCCCTCGATCCGATGCTATGGTATTGTTATGAATTCGTGGTCTTTATTCCACTGTATCGAAAAACAAGTGGCATCACAATAATGCTTTAAAAATGAGAATACCAAAGACAAACGCGTTCACAACCCTTAACGGGGTAGTCTGAGGTTCGGGTTTCCATCTCCGCAGTTGCGAAGGTAGTAAATCTATGGACATCTCGAACCTGCGTGTTGACCAGATAGTCAGTACTCAATATGACAGGTGGTAAGCCATGTCGCCATTTACAAGCACCAACAATTACCTGTTCGGCGAACAGGTAGGTTTCCTCACGATGTTTTCCGTCACCAAATAATTCGATGCAATTCGTTAATGTGTTTTTATTACGAAAATGTACATAGAAATTCAGTAAACTTCATTTCCATTGGAACATGCTCAAGCGGGATTTAGACCCTGTACCCATTGATACAGAGCCAAGCCCCAAACAACTGCGCTACGTCGAATTTGAGAATACCAATTTGATCACAGTAGCAGTGGTGTTTTCGTGGAATAACCAATTGATAGTTTTAAGAGATTCGAGATTTATACACATGATGAAAATACGATAAATACCGTACTATATCGTTATTCGGCTCAGCATGATCGTGTGAAGCCACAAGATACTGTGAGTGTAGTGTGTAGGTCGCGTGTTATTGATAAAAACGTAGCAGTGAAGGTAGTCGGAGAAGAATCTGACAGGGCGCTGCGTTGGAGGCGAAGAAATATGCATCGTCAGTCTGCCTGTGACCATGTCTCCTGCAACGTAGCCGAAACGTCGGGTTAATAAAGGTTACTTTATTATATAAAATTTCACGCGATAAGTCCCGTTAGTTATAAATCATAACTAATTGATTAAAAAAATTTGAATTGGGGCCCTCGCTAGCCCATTTCTGAACTGGCGGATGACTGATGGTTAGGTTTTATAGTTTCGTTAGATATTACCTGAACGCTAATCGTGAGGTCCCGGGTTCGATTCCCGGTGGAGGCAGAGTTAAGAGCTACGCTTTTCTACTGCTTGCCAGTCTGGTCGTTGATTATATATGATATATATGTATTTATCAATATATAATTTGTATACATTTCTTAAATATACGTTGACTAGTACCCTTAACACAAGTCTTAAATGTATTTACCAAAGGGCTAGTTCAATTGGTGTAATAAGTAATGTCCAAATATTATTATTGAAGTGACCAAAACCTATCATCTTTATTGACTATTCACACTTAACATAAAATGTTCACCAGCGATTAATGAAAGTACCTCAGAGAAGTTTTTGTGGTAAATTAGCGACCGACAAAACTACTACATTTTTTATTCTTACAGACGGCCCATTTATGCAACCCACTGAATTTAAATTAGACACATTTTGTAAAGCTTACGCAAATGTAAAAAAATGTATGTATGAAGGTAAGTATCACTTTTAAGTTACGAGTTTTTGACGTTAGGAGTACCTATAACCGCCGAGTGTGTGTGAGAAAATGCATGAGTGTCAATGAAGCGAAAGTGGTCTGTCAGGATCGGGACAAATGGGGATCCGTGATCTCTGCCTACCCTTCTACAGGGAATCAGGCGTGATGTGTATGTATGTGACTTTAACTTAGCATGGGACCAGAGCTTGATTCCACCTTTCGAAATAACCTATGTATATATCACGTACATCCATACGTATACATAGATACATATCACGCCTGATTCCATGTAGTGGGGTAGGTTGAAATAATGGAACCCACTTTCACTTCATTGACACTCATGTATCTTCTCATTCGCACTCGGCTGGTATAGGTACATCTAACGTCACCCTTTTTCCCCCTAAGTAACCGCCCTTTCACTTCACTCATTTATTTCTTTTGTCGATCTACGATCATTCATCTGCATTATTTAGATATTGTTAATCTACAACTACGATTGTATGTATAAAATATCTACAGCTGATATAAGTGGAAATAACGAGTTGGTACGTATCTAAATGTCTAAAATTAAAAACCTATGTTCAAAATACCTAAAATGTAAATACCTACTGGTTTAAGATGTGGCAAATGCCACTCTTTAATGTTAATGTTATGTTTTTATTTATTGTCCAAGAATGGTATATTCTTTGGTATTGTCTGTGACACATGACGGTGTGAAAAACGACGCAATAAAAATGTACGCTTTGATTTGACTTGAAAACTACAAAAGTGTGTTATTTTCTCTCCCTATAAATGTCCCATCAAATGGCACGAATATCGATCAAAAGGGGATTCCTATCCCATCCCCAAAGTGGTGACCACCGACGTGATTTCGTAAGTCGTGATTTTGTGATTTCGTGACCACACGTACACCACGTGGAACAGTGTGAAAATCAAGCAAGCCCTACCAGTTCCCCACACTAGAACAGCAGGAGGAAGCTCATCATCATCATCAGAACAGCTTGTAACAGTAAGCAGCGTTCCATGGTTCAAGCGTGGATGGCAAATAATATTAGCTCTTTCAACATTGCTTCAAGAAGTGATTTAACTAATTCATTTTATCAAGAGCATGTGTAGATTGCTTATTATATTGTACTGTACTGTGTGTCTGTTATACTGTATTTCTTCAGAAAGAAATGGTACTGGTGGTGTGCGCTTTCTTACATCTTGATTATTTTTCTATTATTTGCTACAATGGTGTTGGTGCATATCTAGGGAGATTTTTTTTATATGTATATTGTTGGCCTGCTTGCCTTCTTGCTTTCTTGCCCGCTTTGCTTTGTTTGGCATTTGATTTAATTTTTTTTTTCCCCAACATGGTTGAACTTAAGGACATCATGGACCAACTACGAGCTTTCCAGTCCTCGGCCCATTCAGCGTTATCAGGCAACGCAGTGGTACGTACAGGTACATAAGGTACGTAAGGCTTAAGCTACCACCTTTTTGGCCGACTAAAGTGAAAGCCTGGTTCGCTATTGCAGAGGCCCAATTCAAAATTAGTGGTATAGCAGCTGATGCCACCAAATACAACCATATCTTGGGCCAACTAGATGCTACAATGGCAGGTGAGATTGAGGATATCCTTATTGATCCCCCGGCCGAAGGAAAATATGATAAGATAAAAGCCACTTTAATACATAGACTCTCTCAGTCGGAGGAGCAAAGGGTCAGCTGTTGAGTGACGTAGAGCTAGGGGACTTAAGACCTACCCAGTTTCTCAGACGCCTGCGGTCTCTGTCAAATGCAGCGGTATCAGATGATGTTTTGCGTCAACTCTGGTTGCGGAGGCTACCTCAGAACGTTCAAGCTATTTTGGCCGCTCAAGCTGACCTTAAACTTGACAAGGTGTCTGAGCTTGCCGATAAAATTGTTGAAGTTGCTCCAGTATCCCAGGTGTATGCTGCCACTGTCACACCTACTCCTCCGCAACTGACCTCAATTATGGACCGAATGGAAGAGCTCTCTAAACAAGTCGCGGCCCTTTCTGCAGACCGGCATTTGCGATCACGCAATCGCAACCACTCTATAAGTCGCAGCCGCTCTGCATGTCGCAGTGTGTCTCGATGCTGGTACCACCATAGGTTCGGCAAAAACGCCGTTAAATGCATCAAACCCTGTGACTGGGATGAGAAGCTACCGGCTACGGAAAATCTCAAAAGCAGTCAGTAGCGGCGACGACTGACTGCAATAACGTGGGCCCCTCCCAAGGTCGCCGTCTTTTTGTCATGGACCGCCTTACCAAACGGCGTTTCCTTATAGACACCGGCTCTGACCTTTGTTGCTTTCCTATTCATTGGCTTGCATAGAAGAGGCGTCCCTCTTCATTCGAGCTTAGTGCCGCAAATGGGAGCAACATCAACACTTATGGCATAATCAATGTTACCCTTGACCTTGGTTTTCGCAGAAGGTTTCAGTGGCAATTTGTTGTCGCTGATGTTAGAATAATTGGCAATGGAATAATTGGCGCAGATTTTTTAGCTTTTTACCATCTTTTGCCAGACTGCAAGTCTAAGAGGATCGTTGATAGCCTTACCAGCCTCTCATGCAGCGCTATTGCTGACATTTCAGACCAACCTATTATTAAGGCGATTGCTTCTGCAGACCCATACTTTGCACAGTTGCTGGATGAGTTTGCGGACATTGCACGCCCACCTGGAGTCCCAAGGCTGGTGAAACATAATACGAAGCACCACATTAAGACAACAGATGGACCTCCCATCTCTTGCCGCCCAAGACGCCTGGCGCCGCAAAAACTCATCTTAGCGCGCCAAGAATTTGAGAACATGGTAAGTAATGGAATTGCACCGTCCAAGAGCTCCTGGTCTTCGCCGCTGCACATGGTCCCTAAGAAGGACAATACATGGCGCCCGTGTGGTGACTACCGTGGGCTCAACGCCAGGACTGTTCCTGATTCTGTTCCTGATTGCTACCCTGTGCGCCACATTCAAGACTTTGCTCACAACCTTGCAGGTGCCAAGATATTTAGCACCCTGGACTTGATAAAAGCTTTCCACCAGATTCCTGTCGTGGAAGAGGACATCGCCAAGACTGCTATCGTCACGCCGTTCGGATTATTCGAGTTTCCGTTCATGACCTTTGGATTGCGAAACGCTGGACAAACTTTTCAACGCTTCATTGATGAAGTGACGCGTGGTCTCAATTTCTGTTTTCCGTTTATTGACGACATCCTAGTTTTTTCACCGGACAGGGACACCCATCGCAATCATCTGAGGACTATTTTCACCCGTTTTCGACAGTACGGAGTGGTCATTAACCCATCAAAGTGTACCCTCGCCGCTAGCGAGGTCATTTTTCTTGGGTATCACATTAGTGCTGAGGGCACTCGCCCTCCTCCTCAGCGTGTACAGTCAATAGTTGAATTTCCTTCTCCCAAAACCGTACAGGGCATGCGTCGTTTTCTGGGAATGTTGAACTACTACCGCCGCTTTATTCCCCACGCTGCCCAGTACCAGGCCCCGTTAGTAGAGGCTATTGTTGAAATCAACGGAAAGGGGAGCAAACCTTTCACTTGGACTGCGGAGCTGTTGAAGAGTTTTAAGGAATGCAAGAAGAGTTTGTCAAATGCAACGCTCCTTCAACACCCTATGAGCGATGTGCCCCTTGCACTTTTCACAGACGCTTCTAGCCTCCATATTGGCTCTTGTTTACAACAACTTGTCAACGATGTATGGTGCCCACTTGCCTTTTTCAGCAAAAAACTGACAAGCAAGCAGGTCCTCATCATCATCACCAGCCTGTATCAATCCACTGTTGGACATAGGCCTCCTCGAAATGACGCCACTTCTCCCTGTCAGTGGCCGATCGCATCCATTCGATGCCGGCCAACCTACGCAGGTCGTCTTCCCACCTTGCCGGGGGGCGCCCCACACTACGTTTACTGGGACGCGGTTTCCACTCTTGGACCTTTTTGCTCCAGCGACCATCAGTCCTTCTGCATACGTGACCAGCCCAACTCCACTTCAGCGTGCAAATTCTTTTCATAATGTCGGTAACTTTAGTTCTCTGGCGTATCACCTCATTTCTGATGCGATCTACCAGAGAAACCCCGAGCATCTTCCGTTCCATCACGCTGAGCGACCTTGAATTTGTGAGCTAGTCCCGCAGTGAGTGTTCACGTCTCAGATCCGCACGTCATAACGGGGAGCACACA
The DNA here is from genome assembly GCA_030578115.1 of Leucoptera coffeella. Classification (NCBI taxonomy): domain Eukaryota; kingdom Metazoa; phylum Arthropoda; class Insecta; order Lepidoptera; family Lyonetiidae; genus Leucoptera; species Leucoptera coffeella. The sequence continues at coordinate 80,779 of JAMBLF010000718.1, forward strand.
CTGGTTGAAAACCTTTGTTTTCAGGCATTGGGGTAAGGACGACGTAACCCATGACCCTGTGGCCAGCTTATTACCGGGAGCTTTTGGCGGTGTACGAAAGCGTACAGCATTTCCACCATATCCTTGAGGTCCAGCATGCCACCATCTATACTGACCATAAGCCACTGCTGTACGCTTTTGTGCAGCGTCGTGAAAAACTACCACCGGCACAGATGAACCAATTGAGCTTTGTCAGCCAATTCACCACTGACATTAGATACTCTTTTTCCCATCCCCAAAAAGACACCTAAGCTGCTAATACCTAAGTACAAAACACCTAAGATTAAAATACCGTTGGAGGCGAAGAAATATGAATCGTCAGTCTGCCCGTGACCATGGCTACGTAGCCGAAACGTCGGGTTAATATAGGTAATTTTATTATATAAAAACTGACGCGATAAGTCCCGTTAGTTATTAATCATGATTAAAATACCCTTTTGACTAAATAACTAACGTTCAAAACGTTAATAGTTATAACACCAACATTTGTAATACCAACATTTTAGATTCCAAATCGTCAAAATACCTTAAATAATGCAATATTTTTTTTGAAAAGGTCATCAGTTTATTCATATTCTTTAGTTGTTTATGGTTTATATAAATAACTAGTGACCCACTCCGGCTTTGCACGGGTATAAAATATATAGCCTACTTCACTATTTAATGGATGTTATTATACATATTATAAACCTTCCTCTTCAATCACTGTATCTATTAAAAAAAATCGCATCAAAGGGACATAGGGACAAAGAAAGCGACTTTGTTTTATACTATGTAGTGATAATAAGAGCGACTCGCTTCCGGCACTTCTCATTCGGCTCGTGCGTTGTTTATCACACAATAACCTAACCTAAAAAAATATAGTAAAATTGTTTATTTTTATAATAATATCAATGTGTGAAAAGGGAACTGTTAATAGTTGTCAAAATGAAACATAAGGGAAACGTTCTTTAGTTTTTAAATGTTTTTAATTTTAGACATTTAGATACGTACTCTTTTTAGCATGTTGTTTTGTTTTAACCATAAATATTCGTTCATGATATTCAATTCCCTTCGGACTTAGCCTTGGACAGCCCATAATACCTAAGTCTATCTAAGTGTCCTATGTATTTAGTCATCCATGTATTTGTTTCTTGTCCATATTCTTTTAGGGTTCTACTCATTTAACGGATACCTGTATAAGCCGCAGTTCAAACTTTACACATACTGCGATGCTTACAAGGTTTGCGCAGATATGAACCTGCGCTTACCTTTTTATGATGCTGACTCGGTAAATTATACGGTTTACTTATAAATAGCTAGACGCACATTAACCCTTGCGGGGTAGTCAGAGGTTCAGGTGTCCATCTCCGCAATTGCGAAGTTAGTAACTCTATGGCCACCTCGAACCCACGTGTTGAGCAGATAGTCAGTACTTAATATGACAGGTGGTCAGCCATGTCGCCATTTATAAGCACTTACTATTACTTGTTCCGGGAACAGGTAGGTTTCTTCACGATGTTTTCCCTCACCGTAGTATTCGACGCATTGGTACATGTTTAAGCGGGATTTGAACCCTGTACCCTCGGTACAGAGTCAAGCCCCGAACAACTGAGCTACGTCGAATTTTAACGAAATTAAAACTGAAGAGTTGAACACCAATTATTGCAAAGCATTTAAATGTATTTTATAATCATTTGAATTATATAAGATATACAGACATACCTACAACTTATAAATTTTTGTAACTTATACACATCAAATTGGAGACATTCTTCTCAAGGTTGGTGTACGTAGCGTGAAGTACAGTAGTTAATGTATAAGAAGGTTAATGGAATGAAGCAAGAGAGTAATCAGAAACATTCCAGGCAGCGATCGATAATCTCTGCCTTATCCCGTTGGGATGGTAGAGGCGTGAATATATTTATTTCTATACATGTATTTTAATTGTAAACAACAAAAAGATTAAGAATGATGTTAATAGCGCATCCTATATGTATGATTTAGCCTCCTGATTTAAGTACCAGGTTCTCTGCTTTCAATATTAGAATTGCATAGATTCACTGGTGGCATTTATGCCGTCGTACGAGAGAAGGGCACATTTATATTTTGGTCAAATTGAGATAGTTAGGATTAAACTTTTTACCATATTCTGCTTCATAGTATGGGAACCTATTGTATACCTATGGTATCTCCGAATCCCTGTAAGATAAAATTCTACAAAATATTGAGCAGATGTGCCTTTTTTATAACACAATTTAAAAAAAGTTAGTTTTGCCCTTTTTTCTTACGACGGCAGATTTGTAGAGAGGCCTACCCAGTTATGATTTAATAATACTTGGTATGGAAAATCAGAGAAGGTTAATTTTAAAATTTATCATCAAGAAGTTGCTAACTAGTTGCCGTTCTTCCCTGCATTTTGTAGAAGGCGACTAAAGGACTAGATGTATATGGCATTTATTGGGCGATAGGCTAGCACCCTGTCACCAAGATTCCATGACATCTAAACCCTAATACACAGCAAATGAGAGACCAATAAGACGTTTCATGGCTCAAAGGTTCCACCCACGAGGGGGTTATAGGGCGTGACTGTATAATATGTACAGTCAGAGCTAAAAGTGCAGTCCCAGTTACTATTACTTGGCTTAAGTTTATAAAAACAAAATACAATATTTTACATTTTAAAACTGGCGCCATTATGCATTGTCATGGCCACTATACGTTCGCGTGCTTTGCAATGAAAATCGTTGGCTTTTGTTCTTATAAACGTAAAGCTTATAGAAAGTTACTGGGACTGCACTTTTAGCGCTGATTGTACGCATGATGTATTGTAAGCAGCTTAATCAGCTAAATGTCCTGTAACGTTCCTTATATAACTGGGAACAAAGATAAGGTTCGGTGAGGGAAATACCAAAACCTCTATGAAACCAACAGGTATTTCAGTACGTTTAAATGGCCTGTAACATTGAGCATATCTGGGGCCCAATTCCACTAATGCCTTTTGCTAAATCATAGTTCAATATCACTAACGTTCAAACTTTTGCTGCTTATGACGAAATAACTTGTTAACCTAACATATCCATACGCTTCACGACTTGTGTATACACACTCCCTTTTTATTACGGCGGGGTAGTCAGAGGCTTGAATACCCATCTCCAAAATTTCGAAGGCATGTTAGGTATGGGTCATTCGAAGCCCGCGTATCACTAGATAGACAGCACCCAACGTGATAGGTAGTGAACCGTATCGCCGTATATAGGCACTGACTATTACCTATCCTGAGTGATAGGCAGGTTTCCTCACGATGTTTTCCCTCACCGTTAACTTGTTAATCCACTTACAACTTCACACTATTGCTGAGGTGATATTGTAATACGATTTTGCTATAAACCATTAACAGAATTGGGCTCCTGGTCAACGCCAGGTGGCCATATTTCCGTAGCAATTGCGGAGACGGACACCCGAACCTCATTCCCCGCAAGGGTTAATGCTAGTGAACTAGTTTGGTACGCCAAATAATGTAAAGTTTAGTTCGTATCCCGACTCTGGCATGTACCAATTAATGAAATTTAAATATGTGTTTTTCATTTACGTACATAATTTACAGTCGCTAACGGTGAGGTGATGGGCATTCAAGGCTCTGACTACCCCGCCATAATAAAAAAGGGAATGTGTATAGACAAGTCGTGAAGCGTATGTTTTTATGTTATGTTTAAGAAAAGCACAATATTCACGTACTAACATCACACCTCTGTTGCTGGAACAGGTTCAAACTCAATGCTACGCAATGATTTTGATAGTAGATCCTCTCTGTGGTCAAAATGTCACAGTATGCACATACCACAAGCCGGATTTTCTTTCCGTGCTAAGCACATCAAGTAAGAAAAAAAAACTATTATTTACACTAAAAACAGTCGTCTATGGTGCGTCAACAAACTCAGCAGCTCAGTTAAAGTTGAAAATATAAATAATTATTTTCGGCTGAATATTTTGTCAATTGTGATGCCAAACTGGCTAAATATGTTCGCTTTGGGATATGATTTGGATCCTCAACTGGAACGAACCGAGGAACAAGGAAGAGTAGAATTAGAGCTTCGATTTCGTTTTTCTTCGGTTAAAGTGGCTGTCGGCGTCGGTGTAACCATGGCGATGGAATAACAAAAAGTTCAAACGCCGTGGCATCAGTGTTTGTACTTCAGCTGACATAACCTTAATGGTGAATGGCTTAATAAAGAATTAAATAAAAAAATATAATAAAACTCTAAAGGAAATATCTCCTTTAGCTCCTCGCTGTCGGAAAAAGGCACGGTCCACAACAAACTGGCAACATTACCTCTTAAGAAATACATACACGTCCTTTAATCCCTTTCGGGGTGGACTGAACCCTGGAGATGTCCTCCAATCACTTTGTTGCATAAATATTGGTGTTTTGATAATAATGAATAATTGGGACAGGTTATTAGCCTATTGTCCAATGAATTCCTTTCGCCCCAAGTCACTTAGTCGCATGTTACGACATGCCAGTAAGAACGGCAGCTACTGGGCATTCTATTAACGTATGATTCTCTTTTATATAATATTATAATATTGTACAACAAAACAAAATAAAACAAACGTGTTCATGACTATTAACCGTTGCGGAGTAGTCAGAGGTTCAGGTTTTCATCTCCGCAATTGCGAAGGTAGTAATTCTATGGCCACCTCGAACCCACGTGTTGACCAGATAGTCAGTACTCAATGTGACAGGTGGTAAGCCGTGTTGGGGAACAGGTAGGTTTCCTCACGATGTTATTAATCGATGCATTACGTAAATGTATTTTTATTACGAAAATATACATAGAAATTCATTAAACAGTATTTCCATTGGTACATCCTGAAGCGGGATTGGAACCCTGTACATATTATATTATAATATAGTATTTTAGGACCCTATTACACCAATTGAACTAGCCCCTAGGTAAGTTCATTGAAGACTCGTGTGAAGGGTACTAGTCAATCTATATTTAAGAAATACATATATACTTATTATTATATGTACATATATTTATAAATAGTAAATAATAGAGGGTGGCTCATTAAAATAGGAAAGTCTGAAACTACAAACAGCCATAGATACAACTTTACATGTCTGAAATTGTTGGATATTGTAACGGTTGTCACTTCAAACACCTACTATGATAAATTGAAGTATATCAAAACAATGCATTTTATTAATTCGACATCATGTTTCATAGAGACATTTACAGCTTAAGACCTACACAATCGATATTTAAAAAGAAAAAGTGAAAAGTGCAAGTTTAGTTTTTCAAATAAAGTATGAATGCAGTGTTTCTTTTTATCAACATCGGTGACATGGTTCCTAAGAACAAATCCTGGTATGTCTTATAGTTTCAGACTTTCCCATACTGATCGATTTGAATGAGCAATTTGTATAATCAACGACCAGAATGGAAAGCAGTAGAAAAGCGTAGTTCTTAACTCTGCCTCCACCGGAAATCGAACCCGGGGCCTCGCGTTTTTGACTTTTATGTGGGCAGTGAATTAAGTTGTTTATTTTTTTCTTCCAATTTCATCATCTTCGCGACTTGATGAACACCGACCGGGACGGGTTTGATTTCCTGTTGAGGTAGCATGGAACTACGCTTTTCTTTTGCATTCCAGTCTGGTCTTTTATATTATATGCGTTATAATGATATCTATTTAGTCTTTCTTCAATATATAACATCATAACCCAAAAATTCATGGTAAAAAGTGGTCTTGGAGGTAAATTCGTCTCCAAGGTTCTGTCCACCCCGAAACGGATAAGAGGACATGAATCTATATGTTCGTATGTATGTTCGTATGTATGTATGTAAATCTACGTTGATAAGTGCCCTTAACACAAGCTTTACATGTGTTTTGCAAGGGGCTAGTTCAATTAATTTCAATTTCGACGACCTCCGTGGCGCAATCGGTTAGACACCTGAACGCTAATTCGAGAGGTCCCGGGTTCGATTCCCGGTGGAGGCAGAGTTAAGAACTACGCTTTTCTACTGATTTCCAGTCTGGTAGTTCTATATATACATTTCTTAAATATACGTTGACTAGTATCTTTAACACAAGTCTTAAATGTACTTACCAAGGAGCTAGTTCAATTGGTGTAATAGTGTTATGGACTATTATTATTTATTTAATCTGTTCTAGCTTATAAAAAAGAATGCTGTTCTGGCAAGGACTATAAGAAGAATTTAAATAAGTAAGTTCATGTTCAACACTTTACGTTTAGGAAAAACATTGTGAGGATATCTATCTGTTATGCGTTCAATCCCATTGTTTGTTAATGGAGACACGGCTCACCACCTGTCACATTGATTATCGACTATCTGACATGAACAAACCAACCTATGACTCCAAGGGTAAATTAGTACTATTTACGATATCGATGATGAAAAGGTTATTTTGTTTAAACGTCACGCAACTTCACAGCAGAGCGGTTCGAAGTTTTGAAAATCAACGAATTTTGTGTAACGAAGGTTTGTTAGATTTTTAATTGGGGAGTCAAATATCAAACAACAATTACAATTTGTACAATTGTCTGCTACATTTTAAAACTTTAAATCGCTTTCCTGTCAAGTTGGCGAAATAGCGCTTAGGCAACCTTTCAAAGTCAAATGTTTTTATTCAATATAAGTACAAGTACAGTACATTCATTGAAAGTCAAAACTTTTGCCTGACACTGGTTGTCTCTTGGCATTGAAATTCTACCGTTGGTTCGGAAGCCCTGGCTCGGAGAAGAACCAACAAGAAACTCCGGCTTTCAGGATTTTTTGCCCAGTGCCAGATATAAAAACAAGTTATAAAGAAACATAAAATTATCTTTGCACATATAGCTTAGATGCACTCATTGCCAACCCGACGAAATACGACGACGCACCAGAGTTGCCGACATTGTAAAGAGAGTCGCACAACTAAAGTGGCGATGGGCCGGTCACGTTTGTCGCTGCAAAGATGACAGATGGTCATATAAATGTCTGATGTGGCGACCTCGGACGGGAGCGAGAAGCGCTGGCAGACCAACAGCCAGATGATCGGACGACATCCGAAAGACGGCAGGGCCGACCTGGAGTAGATGCGCCGCACAGAGATCCCGATGGAGAGAAATGCAGGAGGCATACGTCCAACTATGGACACAATATTGCTGAAGAAGAAGAAGATTGCCAACCCTGAGCATCGGCGAGGTAGTCTCCGACCGCGTAGTAAGCGCCCCGGACTAGTCGGCCTCTAAGCCAGCGTCGATATATCAAATAGGCTACTAAACTTTACTGTAATGTCTTATTGGGTTTTGTAACATCAGAAAATCCCCACGGATCCCCGCCGGTTTTAAGGCGTCAGAGGGTTATGTCGACTAAAGCCTGATTGTGTCCGAAACCATATGGGTGCTCCCATCTCACCCAAAAAATAAATATAAACGCATTCACGACCATTAACCCTTGCGGGGTAGTCAGAGGCTCAGGTGTCCATTTCCGCAATTGCGAAGCTAGTAATTCTATGACCACCTCAAACCCACGTGTTGTCAGTCAGTACTCAATGTGACAGGTGGTAAGCCATGTCGCCATTTACAAGCAATAACTATTACCTGTTCGGGGAACTTATATTATTACTAGTGACCCGCTCCGGCTTTGCACGGGTATAAAATATATAGCCTACTTTACTATTTAATGGATGTTATTGCGCATATAACCCTTCCTCTTGAATCACTCTATCTGTTAAAAAAACCGCATAAAAATCCGTTGCGTAGTTTCAAAGATTTAAACGTACAAAAGGACATAGGGACAGAGAAAGCGACTTTGTTTTATACTATGTAGTGATATTAACATCTCACCCACTGGTATTGTTTTGTCTTTGCAGTCCACAGATGTATTTCACGGTATGCATGATTGACGCTGGAGTTTATAAACAAAGGAACTACCCACCCGAACCCACGCTTCCTCCTAGAAAAGACTTGCTTAACATGATGGAGCTTAGTAAGCAAACAGGAAAGACTATTCACGAAATCATTTATGGGACCACTCAGAAGCCCGTAAAACTGATACATTAATTTGTTTTAAATATGACAAATGAAATGAAAGAAATAAGACTGTTTATTATTACGTACCTGCATATCACGTCTGATTACCTGTAGAGGGGTACGAAGATCTCGGATCCCCATCTGCCCTAATACTGACAAAACAGTTTCACAAATGTGCATATATTCGTCACAATCATATAAAAGAGACGGATCCTTACATCACATGTACTTTACAAAAGAACGTTTTTTTTAATTTCTCAATTCGTTTTATGAAATCTCGAATCCGAATATTATAATAAAATAGCTATTTTACACTAAATAATCATCATAATTTCAAACTAATTTATGCTATAAAAAACAATTTCCAAAAATCAAAACCTTTAATGTGCTACGTATAAATTTTGAGTGTTAGAATCCATTTTGAATCTTTGTCTTGAAGAGACATTCAGAGGCGTTAGTATTTGTCTTGCGAACACTTTGTTTCTCTTACTAAATGCCTTCTCGATGCGAAGTTGCCAGTACCTCGCTTTCCTTTTAAAAGTTCACAATTCAAACATTTGTTCGGCTTTTGTATTTTTAAGCGATTGGCCTGGATGAATTTTCTAGGTAGGTAGTAATTCGACGTAGCTCAGTTGTTTGGGGCTTGACTCTGTATCAGTGGGTACAATTCCCGCTTGAGCATGTACCAATGGAAATGAAGTTAAATGAATTCAAACGTACATTTAAGTAATAAAAATGCATTTACGTAATGCGTCGAAAACTACAGTGAGGGAATACATCGTGAGGAACTACCTGTTCCTTGAACAAGTAATAGTCAGTGCTTGTAAATAGCGACATGACTTACCACCTGTCACATTGAGTACAAACTATCTGGTCAACACGTGGGTTCGGGGTAGCGATAGAATTACCGCCTCCGCGATTGCGAAGATGGATACCTGAACCTCTGACTACCCCGCATGGGTTAATGGTCGTGAACGCGTTTGAAGTTTGTTTTAGTCTTTTTTAAAAGGTAGAATGGCAGCTATGCATACATAAACATTAACGTCCTTTAATCCCTTTTGGGTGAACAGAACCTTGGATATATAATAAAATCTCCAACCTTTATATTCTGAAATTTCGAAGGCATGTTAGGTATGGGTCACCAGAAGCTCGCGTTTCACTAGATAGACAACACCCAACGTGATAGGAAGTAACCGTATCGCCCTATATAGGCACTTCATTATATCACGAGGGATAGGCATTTCCGCACGATGTTTTCCTTCATCATTAGCTTAGACTGTAAAATATGTACGTAAATGAAAAAAACATCTTTAAATTTCATTCATTGGTACATGCCCTAGCTGGGATCCGAACCTCGGACTTTTCTCACAAGAAGAGATCTTACAGATCTTGCAATCTACGAGCGCGCGTGGTTTTTATTTGTAGTTGTAATCGTAAATACGTATTTTCGTTAGTGTGTGTACCCAACAGAGTTGCTATTGTTCACGAAGTACCATGGAGAAATTAATAAAAGGAGTGGCCTTACGCAATATTTGTTTAGAAACTAGCGTGGCATTACGCGGGGTGAAACGAGGTACGCGTGATGGAGGGGGAAATTACAACCAATCAAAACACGGCATCAGCCAATCAAATTAGGTATCTTATTTCTACTACACATTTTTAGACTCCGCTCCTTACGCCGCGCCGGGTCCTCTTTATATTTGGTTCGTGCGAAATACCAACATGTCAAATCTCAAAAGTGCTGTAATTATTTGTTATTAATGCAAATTAGCAGTTACGTTAACGATGTTGTTTTTTTTTTATTTTGACCACTACCTACCATCTGATAAGTAAATAAAAAAAAACTTAAAACATAAAAATGGGTGAAGTTCATAACTTGTATGTTAAACTTTTCGTTTGCTAGCACGCACTGTCACTCTTGCGCCTACTCTCTCTCTCTATCTCTCTCTCTAGCCTTTTTCAACCCCTTTTTTGGGTGCAGGCCTCCCTTAGCAAACGCCAACTCTGTCGATCTTGGGCTCTCTGTATCCATTTGCTTCCAGCTGTTCGTTTGACGTCGTCAACCCAACGCATTTGCGGTCTTCCTTGAGGGCGCTTTTCTTCCCAAGGCCTCCACTCTACAAGAGCCTTAGCCCATGAGCCATCTTTTCGGGCAACATGACCAGCCCATTCCCACATTAACGCATATACATATTGGTCACATACACAACTAAAACTGGGCTACAGTCGCTTTATATTATGAACATTAGGGTAGTAATGTATGGGATATTGGTGCACCTTGTTAGTCCATCACTCCTCTATCCATCTACCTTTACTCTCTTAGTCACCTTCTACGTCATGCCGGGAAGAACGGTAGCTATAGTCTATTCGAGTTAAGTAAATAGCGACGTCATCAAGGTCTCCATGATTTAACCAATGAGATTTTATAGGGGTTGTCTGTTATTGGTCAATGTGACTTCTTTTCTCATTTACTCACGTCTCATTGGTCAGTTTGACCTCTGATTATCATGACGTCACTATTTACTTAACGCGAATAGACTATAGTTAGCATTCTTTTTACGTCACGTGCTAGGCAGGACAAAGTATACACAGGAATGAATACTGTCTTTTGTTAAAAGAGTTGTCTGAGTTAGAAGAGGTATATAGAATCTATTGGGCGATTGGCTAGCAACTTGACAAGAATATTCAACACATATTGACAAAGTTAATATTATAGTTTCAAGAGATTCGCGATTGATACTCATGATTAATAACAATTAATTTAAACTTCAAGTTAATAATAAAGGTAACTTTAATATATAAAAAAACTTACGCGATAAGTCCCGTTAGATATTAATCAAAAGTAAATATTATATTATAAACAAGAGATTATTACCGCTTAAAAGGGAAAACAGTGTATTATGTATGTTCCCAGGCATTCGATATGTTAATATTAAACAAAAGAGTAGAGGGGTAGGCAGAGATCATATATCCCCATCTGTCCTGATCCTGTCAAATCATTTTCGCTTCATTAACACTCATACACACTCGGCGGTAATAGGTACTACTTTGTATTTTATTTCTATTTCTCTTGGAATTTTACAACTAAGTACCAATGATTGTTTGATTTTCTAAGCGATGGGATATCAACCTGTCGCCATTGTTCCATTATGACATCACAGCACCAATATAGTGATTTAGGAGATATTAACATGTACCAAGGAACTTTCGAGGATCAAAGGTCGTAAAGTATAAGTATCAAGAACTAAAAACTGTAGTAAATGCGGATGCATTAAAGGAGGGTTATAAAAGGAATCTATAAAGCCAAAGTGGAAGGTAGATAGACGGGATATGCCGCGTAGAACATACAGATCAAGTTGGAGACATTCTTCTCAAGGCGGGTGTACGTATTGTAACAGAAGAGTATGTATGAGAAGGTTAATGGGCGTGAGTGAAGCATGAGATTTGTCAGGATCATTCCAGGTAGCGATCGATAGTCTTGTCTATCCCGTTGGGTTTGTACAGGCGTGGATATATGTAAGAATAAAAACAGAGAGGTATTGTAAAAAATATTTATTTCATGTAAGTACTCGTATATATTAATCTCATAATTGCAGGAAAAAATAAGATTTACAATTATTTACAGTGGTTTCTTTAACAGGCAGTGTGTGACCAAATTGAGCATTTAGAATGTTGTAGCATGAAAGCCTTTAGTGGTAGCCGTAGTAACCGTGACCGCCGTATCCGGATAACCCGTAGCCGAGACCAGATCCGTAGCCTAGGCTCGAACCGTAGCCGAGGCCGGATCCGTAGCCGAGACCAGATCCGTAGCCAAGACCAGATCCGTAGCCATAACCTCCGTAGCCACCGCCGTTGTATGAGACTTGGTTGGCGTAGCTTATGGCGGGAGATCCGTAGTATCCGTGTCCGCCATAGCCGCCTATAAATAAAAAAAAAAACAATTAAAAAACGCGTTCACGACTATTAACCCTTGCGGGGTAGTCAGAGGTTCAGGTGATCATCTCCGCAATTGTAGAGGTAGTAATTCTATGGCCATCTCGAACCTACGTGTTGACCAGATAGTCAGTACTCAATGTGAAAGGTGGTGGTGTCGCCATTTACAAGCACTGACTATTACCTGTTCGGTAAACGGGTAGGTTTCCTCACGATGTTTTCCCTTACCATAGTATTCGACGCATTACGTAAATGTATTTTTATAAATACATAAACATCTTATTCTCTTTAGCATGGACAGGATTTGAAGACGCGATATCTTACGTCACTAATGACCATGAATATTGGGGTAACATGTCATATGGATGGTCAGGTTGCTAACCCATTGCCCAATAGATTTAATTTACCCCTAGTCCCATAGTAGACTTTTAGGACAAGACATTAAGTTAAGCTAGTTTGCATTCTTTTAACCTCTTAGCCTTGCATGGAACTGAATGAAAATCATTTGATAGAATATAATGAGTACATTCAATTCTACCAAAATCAAGTACGAGTAAAGCGGGATACACACATGCACATCACGCCTGATTTCCTGTAGAGGGAGAGGCAGAGATCACGAATCCCCACCCGATCCTGACAGACCACTTTCACTTCATTGACACTCATACATCTTCTCATGCACACTTCTAACGTCACCCTTTTTCAATATAGCGCTGTATATGTAATATATTTTTGTATATATAAAGCAGGGTGTATACCTAAAGTAAATATAGTTACGACTCGTTACTAACCAAGACCAGAGTAGCCTCCATAGCCTCCGTATCCGCCATAGCCTCCATAACCGCCGCCGTAACCACCGCCGTAGCCAAGACCGTGGGAAGTAGTGTAGGCAATCTTACTAACTGCTACTGGAGCCGCTAAAATAAAGAAAATTTAACTTATTAGATTTAATAACTAATAATAATAATAATAAAGCATTTATTTACAGCCACAAAAACATACACAATACAAATATTTTATAAATCTAACTTACAAACTAGGGGGTATAGCTTGTGCATGTTATTGTCGCTGCAAAAAGGTTCTAACTCAGCTGGGTATGTTACTAACTAACTCAGTTGTTTGGGGTCTGACTCTGTATCATTGAGTTCAAATTGCGCTTGAGTTTGTACCAATGGAAATGAAGTTCCATTTTCGAAATGCATCGAATATTACGGTGAGGGAAAACATCGTGAAGAAATCAATCTGTTCCCTGAACACGTAATAGTGTTTGTAAATGGCGACATGGTTTTGCACCTGTCACATTGAGTACTGATTGTCTGATCAACACGTGGGCTTGAGGTGGCCTTAGAATTACTACCTTCGCAATTGCGGAGATGGTCACCCAAACTTCTGAATATTCCGCAAGGAATAATGATTAGAATACATTTCCTTTCTTTCCTTAAGGCGACTAAGGTCAAGCGGTTATTTGAATCTACTATCTACTTATCGATGGGGTAACAACCAGTCACCATGGACCTAATAAAATCACAACATGTTAATGCTAATAAGTGACTAAGGACATGTTTGAAGTTCCCAAAGTTCTGTTCACCCCGAAAGGGATTAAAGGAAGTGAATGTAGATGGTTAATGTTAAAGAATGAGTTTGTCTTAGTGTATGCATGATATTTTCGCCGAATCACTAAACGTTAGAGTAGTTATATTTAAAGGGTATCAGCATAGAATATGTGATCAAAGAATAATGAAGAAGAAGAAAAGAAATATTGTTATACACAGCAGAAAGCACGGAAAAAATACTGAATAAAAGACAAACGCGTTCACAACCATTAACCCTTGCGAGGTAGTCAGGGATTCAGGTTTCCATCTCTGCAATTGCGAAGGTAGTAATTGTATGGCCACCTTGAACCCACGTGTTGACCAGATAGTCAGTACTCAACGTGACAAGTGGTAAGCCATGTTACCAAATAATATTATATTTTAGCCAGATGACTAAACGCTAGAGTTATATCCATTTTAGTAGTTACGGAGGTTATCAGCATAAAATATGTGATAGTAAAAATTTTATCGCCGCAGTTATGAATTAAATTGAATCGAGTAGATAGCTTCTCACGACCTGTGTTCTTTTAAGACGTACCAGCGGATTTTGAAACTAATCACTACATACATAAATACATAAACGTCACGCCTGATTCCCTGTAGAGGGGTAGGCAAAGATCAAAGATCCCCATTTGTCCTGATACTGATAGACCACTCTCGCTTCTGTTATAGGTACTTCTAACGTCACCCTTTACAGTATGGCGTCTATCTGACTGTCACATGTCCTATTGGGCCGGCCTCTACGTAACCGCCCTTCCACTTCACTCACATATATTCCTTTTGTCAAGCTGCTATCATTCATCCGCATATCATGTCCAAACCATCGAAGCATGCCCTTTTCAATCTTAGTCACGGCATCTTCTTTCATACGGAAAATAACTAATTATTTATCTACTAATAGGCAACCGCGCATTCACTTAGTGATATTGACGACCTCCGTGGCGCGATCGGTTAACCGACTGAACGCTAATCGTGGGGTCCGGGTTCGATTTTCGGTGGAGGCAGAGTTAAGAACTACGCTTTTCTTCTGCGTTCTTTAGTCTGGTTGTTGATTATATATGTATTGATATATATATAATAAGTATACATTTCTTCAATATACGTTGACTTTACACTTAACACAAGTCTTAAATGTACTTAGCAAGGGGCTAGTTCGATTGGTGTAATAGTGTCCTAAATTATAATTATACTAGTGAGCCGCTCCGACTTCGCACGGGTATAAAATATATAACCTACTCCACTATTTAATGGATGTTATTATACATATTGTAAACCTTTCTCCTGAATTACGCTATCTATAGAAAAACCGCGTCAAAATCCGTTGCGTAGTTTCAAAGATTTAAGCATACAAAGGGACATAGGGACAAAGAAAGCGACTTTGTTTTATACTATGTAGTGATGTATATATTTCTTAAACATACGTTGACTAGTACCCTTAACACAAGTCTTAAATGTACTTAGCAAGGGGCTAGTCCAATTGGTGTAATAGTGTCCTAAATTATAATTATATTACTTCGTGAACGCGTAATAATTTGTATATGTCTTGGTACCAGATATGCCCCCGTGAGAATGATTCCTTAGCCTTGACACGGATATGGACCCAAGTGCATAGGAGACAATGTCGATTGTCCTCTGGCATTGTTTCCACTATAATTGATCTGTCCTTTACCTACGTACATTTTGGTGGGTCAAGCACTCATGCAACATATGATTTATTATATATGTACATGTAATACTGGCCTTATTGCGTATCAATGTTTATTCTTTGGCAACATAGAAATTGTGTAGTCACATGAAGGAATATGTAAACAAAATAAGGCTTATAAAAAAAAAATATTGAAAAAGGTGACGTTAGGAGTTCCTATAACCGCCGAGTGTGTATGAGAAGATGTATGAGTTTCAATGACGCGATAGTGGTCTGTCAGGATCGGGATAAATGGGGATCCGTGATATCTGCCTACTCCTCTACAGGGAATCAGGCGTGATTTGTAAGTATGTATTAAAATAAACTTAATCTTGAAGCTAAATATATTTACTGGCAGTGGTAGGAAGTGTCCCAAGAAGGCTGGTGGCATTTCCCCGTTGCACAGCTATGCTGATGCGCTGGGCGAAATACGCACCGGCCCTTGAGTCCCCGCTGGCCTCCACCAAACGGGAAGTGACCTCCTTTACAAACTTGCCTTTGAACATACATATATTCACGCCTCGTTCCCAAGGAGATAGACAGATACTTGATTGCCACCTGCAATGAACCTGACAAATCTCCCTTGCTGCCCAATCGTTTTCGATACATGATTTATATCTTTAATAGGTACTCTTGATATACAGTCCATAGTTACACATATATCTAAAGTAGTTGTTGGACGGTGTAGGTATGTCTTAATACTATTTCATTAATATCAATTAGAACTTGTGTAATTTAAAAGCGGATATTGATTTTTATGGCATGTCATAATTCTAATTATTAATCATAACTTTTTATACATTAATACTGAATGGATACTAAAAATCATAAATAATTATTTTAAATTTTATATGTCGTTTACTGGGAATGAACGACTCTGTTTTACGGCCCTTAATAACTGTATACCCTTGAAGTTATACATCGGTGCACATTATAAGAATATAATTTTATTATATCCGAACCGTTATGCAAAAAATAATAGTAAGCAGTAGCCCTTGACAGTAAAATTACGTGTGGGCTGATTCTACTCGATGGAAATATAAGAAAAACATGGCAGTATATTTATTATATTTCAACAAGTAATAAAAATATACATAAACATATCAGGTTTTTTTTTATAACTTTATAGAATGCGTGTGATTATGAAACGTTATTGTTTTTTTTTTGTTTTTAATATGCGTACATTGTATTACAGATTCAAGTTGATAGAAATTTGATAACATACCATAAAGTTACTAAAATACTTGTTTACCAACTTAATTACCATTAGTACTCTAAATGAAATCGTAAAAAAAATAATTAACCCGCGTTATTTTCTCTTTAAAGATACCGAGATACAAATTGTAACAATTAGCAGAACCGAGACGTTGTATAACCTTGTTTTTTCACTTGTTTACTTCATAATAATCGAAGTTCTTTTTTTCTCGACGTGACATAATGAGTTTTGAACAAAAAGTGTTTGTTGATTTATTTTTAACAACGTTTAATACAATTTCCTTTGTTCATACAATCTGATGGAGTTAGCAGGACGTACCTAATTATAATTACATAGTTCCTTACTGGCTATTCGATTGATTGTATTCGATATAAAGTGCTAAGAAGCATTCATACATTCACGACCTTTATCTCTATCAGAGTGGACAGAATCTCGGGGATACGATAATATGATGGTCGACTTGCTTCTACTATAACGACGCTTATTTTAAAAAGGAAACATTTCCCTTATTTATCGTTTTTGTTTAAATATGTTTAGAGATTGTCATATTATATTCCGAAAAGCATAGAAAAAGGCAGGGTACAATTTATTTAAGCTCGTTAATACATACATACATACAAACTGAATCCCTGTAGGCAGAGGTCACGGATCCCCATCTGTCCCGCTATCCTTACAGACCACTTTCGATCCATTGAAACCCATACACCTTCTCATAGACACTCGGCTAACGTCACCCTTTTCAATATGGCGTCTATCTGTCTGTCATATGTTTTATTGGGCCGATCCCTACGTAACCGCCCTTCCACTTCACTCACATATATTCCTTTTGTCAATCTGGTATCATTCATCCGCATAACATGTCCAAACCATCGAAGCATGCCCTTTCCAATCTTAGTCACGGTATCTTCTTTCAAACGGAAAATAACTAATTATTTATCTAATAATAGGCAACCACGCATTTACTTAGTGACTCTAAAGACCTTCGTGGCGCGAAAATAATTATAAAGGTACGTTTATAGTATAATATAATTCGACGTAGCTCAGTTGTTAGGGGCTTGACTCTGTATCGGATACAGGGTTCAAATCCCTTTGAGCATGTACCAATGGAAATGAAGTTTAACGAATTTTATGTACATTTTCGTAATAAAAATATATTTACGAAATGCGTCGAATACTACGGTGAAGGAAAAAAATCGTGAAGAAACCTACCTGTTACCAGAACAGGTAATAGTTAGTGCTTGTAAATGGCGACATGGCTTACCACCTGTCACATTGAGTACTAACTATCTGGTTACCACGTGGGTTCGAGGTGGCCATAGAATTACTACCTTCGCAATTGCGGAGATGGACACCCGCACCTCTGACTACCCCGTGAGGGTTTATGGCCGTGAAAAGTTCTTTAAAAACTGCTCGTCCACGTTATTGGCGTGATCTAGTGCCAGATAAACTAGAGCTAAGAAATTGCTTCTAGATATCAGATTTACGACCTAGTACTTAACGGGAACTGTTAGGATCCAATTTTCTAAATTATATTGAGTCGTATATTTTCTGATCGTTATTTGGACCTGTTAAAGGCAATAACATACACATATGGAACCCTAATCACTCTTGGGGAGGATTGAAAGACGGTGACATAATATCTACTTATTTAATTTAAGCATAGATAAACGTGGTGATAGTATAAATATGCAATACTGTGTAATAATCATCATAAGATTCTCCATATTATACTATGGAGTCCTATTAAGACTTTCAAGGAACACAGAAAAGCAACTTTTACATCCAATTTCATTATTGGTAACAAGTTGCTAGCCCATCGCCCAAAAGATTTTACTACTCCCTTAGTCGTCTCCTAAGAAGAACAAAAATGGTACCTAAGTCATATTATTTTACACCGCAGAAAGCACGGAAAAACTACTAAATAAAAGATTTACCATTAATCCCTTGCGAAGTAGTCAGAGATTCAGGTTTCCATCTCCGCATTTGCCAAGGTAGCAATTCTAGGGCCACCTCGAACCCACGTGTTGACCAGATAGTCAGTACTCAATGTAACAGGTATGCCAGGTCGCCATTTACAAGCACTAACTATCACCTGTTCGGGGAACAAGTACGTTTCCTCACGATGTTTTCCCTCACTAGTATTCGACGCATTTCGTAAATGTATTTTTACTCCCAAAATGTACATAGAAATATGATTAATAACAAGCGGGACTTATCGCGTATGTTTTTATATAATAAACCATGGCTGCTGCAACGTAGCCGAAACGTCGGGTTAATAAAGGTAACTTTATTATATAAAAACATACGCGATAAGTCCCGCTTGTTATTAATCATGAGTATAAATCGCGAATCTCTTAAAACTATAATTACATAGAAATATATTATAATATTTATGCTAGGTATAACATAAACTCATACCATAGCCCGCGCCGTATCCGCCATAGCCTCCATACCCTCCGATGCCACTATAGCCTATCCCCCCCACTCCTAACCCACCATAACCCAGTCCACTGCCGATGCCTCCATAACCCAGGCTGGAGATCCCTCTCTTCTCAGTCTTCTTAGCTTCTTCGGCCAAGGCGAGACCACACACGGCCAAGGTAGCTACGATCTGAAAAAGAAGGTAGAAGTGAAAAGAAATGCTTTTGGAATGACATGAAATGCTTTTTATTTAACGTGAGGATCGTAAAATCAGTTATTGACAGTCAAAAGTCTTTAAAATTAGTTAGTCTTAAAAAGTTAAAATAAATAGAGTTAAACTATTGGCATTTCGTAATGGAAAACCTGCAAAGAAATGCCAAGAAAAACTGCAGACATAATTCAACACTAATTCAATAATAATCAGAATGTGACAGCAGTACAACAGCACACAAGCAGTAGAAAAGCGTAGTTCTTAACTCTGCCTCCACCGACAATGGAGCCCGGAACCTCACGATTAGCGTGCAGGTGGTTAACCAATCGCATAGAGGTCGTCAAATATAAGTACTTGCTGAATATTTGTCTCTAAGAGTATGTAAGTATATATATTAACTTAATTCAGCAATATTAACCCAAATGGCAACCCATCCGGTTATTTAACGACATCCACGTTGCTTAACTTTGAAGTGCTACTATTTCTACACCACCTTAGCCCTAGCTAATTTTTAGTACTCTCAATTTAATAGAGGTCTCTTATAGGCATATGTTTATGTAAATTACAGGTATTTACTTAATAAATTAAGTAATAACATCTTATAGAGCCTAACTTATAATTCGTATACATTTGCATATACATGACTCAACCGCGTAGAATATACGTCTTTCGTCACATATAAATGGAATATTGTGCATTATATTAGAAATCCTGCTATATGTTGTAAAAGAGTGACGTTAGAAGCACCTATAACCACCGAGTGTGTAAGAGGTGTATGAGTGTAAAGCATAAGTGGTTTGTCAGAATCGGGACAGATGGGGATCCGTGATCTGTGGTTACCTAGGAGTAAATTGAATCTATTGGGTGTTGGGCTAGCAACCTGTCACCAATGTTCCATTTAGACATCGCAATCCTAGTATATGCTAAAAAGCGACTTAGGAGATATTATATCTCCGAGGTTCTGTCCACCCCGAAAAGGATTTAAGGACGTGAATGTATATCTAATTATAGCTAATTCCTCGTCTTATAAGCTTAGTCAATTATGTCAAAGTGACAATTAATCAAAAGTGACATTTCATCACTGTCATCATAATTGTACCCGAGAGGATTATTCGTATGACATAATTGCATTGGACATACCAATTTGATTTAGGTACAGGTGACATTATTAATGGTTATTAAGTAAGAGGTACCTAAGGTACTAAGAGGTATTTTTATCAATCAATAAGTACCTATTAGTGTTACATATACTAATATCGCTTTCGGGGTGGACAGAACTTCGGAGATATATCCTATATACAGCGATACGGTTCACTACCTATCACGTTGGGTGCTGTCTAGTAAAACGCGGCTTTCGAGTGACCCATACCTAACATGGCTTCGAAATTTCGGAGATGGGCACTAACTAAACTACTAGAGGTAGTTATACCCTGTCATAATAAAAAGGGAGTGTGTATACATAAGTTCTAAACTTATCAAATTGAAGGATTTTTTAAATTAAACGTATTGGAAACAAACGAAAAAATATTTATCTCGTGAGGGTCATAAAACAATTAATGTTAACTAGATGTCGTTCTTCCCATGTCGTAGGAGGCGACTAAGGGACTAAGGGTAAATGGAATATACGAGGCGATGGACCAGCGGAATGTCACCAAAGTTCAATATGACATTACAACCCCAATATTTATATTACAAAGTCAACTAGGAGATATCACATCTCCGATGTTCTGTCCACACCAAAAGGGTTTAAAGGACGTACATATATAAATATATATATGTAAGTGGCCAGCATATCGTTGCTTAGTCACCTCTTACGATATCGCAAGAAAATTAGCAGATAGTTACATTTTTCTGAACATATACTTAACATATGGCATATATACATAAGAAAATATCTTACCAAGAACTTCATGTTGTTGTTTGGTTTTGGTTTGTCTGTTCACACCACAGCACAACTTGTGACTGATGTGGAGTTGCTAGCCCACCATCTTATATACTGCTTCTCATTGATTCTTCAACGGCGTTGCTCATAGTCTAAGGATCTTTGCAAGTGTACGCTTAGAGCGGAAAAATAAAATATTGTTTAAAAAGCGAAAGATTTTTATTTACTTTAAAAAAAAATACACATTTTCTTTTAATGATTTATGCGTTTCGAATCCATTCAATATGGAGAGTAGACAGAAATCTTACCTTATTGATCCTTTGCTGAAAAAGCACTTTTGCTACATTAATATTCATACAACTGTACATAATATTAAACTTTTTATTAGTTATTATGAATATAATCTTCAGTGATTGATTTTATACTCTTTATCGTGGCAAGAGGTCGAATACCCATCATAAGCTGAGATATTATAAACATATACGTTCATATCTTTGCATTCTAATTACATCCAAAAAAAATTAATGCTACTAAAAAAGACAAATAAAACCGTGTTCTCAACCATTACCCCATGCGGCGTAGTCAGAGTTTCATTTATCCAATCGCGGAGGTAGTAATTCTATGGCTACCTCGAACACACTTGTTGACCAGATAGTTAGAACCCAATCTAACAGGTGCCAAGCCATGTCGCCATTTACAAGCATTAGCTATTATCTGTTAGGGAACAGGTACGTTTCCTCACGATGTTTTGCCTCACCGTGGTATTCGACGGATTTCTTAAAAGTGGTTTTATTACGAAAATGCACATAGAAATTCATTACACTTCATTACCATTGGTACATGCTCAAGCGGGATTCGAACCCACTGATACAGAGTCAAGCCCCAAACAACTGGGCCACGTCGAATTATTTGATTAAATCGCTATAAGCGCCTACTTGAAAGTCGCTCCGTTTCGCGGCTCGAATGTAACTTTTTTACCTTCCAAGGATATCTGAGGCACTGCGGTTGCAAACACAGCCTGCATGGGGACACAATGGAGGCAATAAAAAAGCCTTTTTATACAGCCTTAATAGTAGAGCACTTGGGTGAAAATATTGGAACATTAATATGTTAACGAGTGGAGTGGAATCGGTTAATTAATTGGTTTATTTTGTGTCTTCGTGGTTTGGACGTAGGGTGTGTATGTAAAGGTTCCGGGTTCGATCCCGATCTGAGCATTTGTATGGAAATTTAATATAAAATTATTTGTATTCTTTTCCTAATGTTATTTTTATTCATATATGTATTGTGAGGTTAGTAATGACATGACACAAATGTAACTAAATATCCAGTTTCTGTACATGTAATATTTAGTAGTATATAGTGATATATACCACCAGTCACTTTAAGTGACTAGATAGTGTAAAAAAGGTTTCATTGATAAACCAAAAAAATCATAAAGTTCGTTTTACATCGAAACAGATTGTTACTCTGGCTGGCGTATTATATACGAGAAAAAACCCATATAGCTAATTAACTTGATGACGCGTGGCGCGATCGGTTAGTCACCTGAACGCTAATCGTGAGCTCCCGGCTTCGATTGCCGTTGGAGGCATAGTTAAGAACTTCGCTTTTCTTCTGCTTTCCAGTCTGGTCGTTGATTATGTATGCTATATATGTATTTATCTATGTATAATAAATATATATTTTTAAAATATACGTTAACTAGTACCCTTAACACAAGTCTTAAATGTACTTAGCAAGGGGCTAGTTCAATTTGTGTAATAATGTCCAAATATTATTAATATAAACTTATTGAAATATTATTTGTCCAGTAGAAATTGTCAATCACGAGGCATATATAGTTTTCAGATGTTTTCGTTAAGTCAAGATTTTAAACAAAACAAACAAACAAACGCATTCACGACCATTAACCCTTGCGGGGTAGTCAGAGGTTTAGGTTTCTATCTCCGCAATTGCGAAGGTAGTAATTCTATGGACACCTCGAACCCACTTGTTAACAATATAGTCAGTACTCAATGTGACAGGTGGTCAGCCATGTCGCCATTTACAAGCACTAACTATTACCTGTTCGACGAACAGATAGGTTTCCTCACGATGTTTTCCCTCACCGTAAAAATCTTTTTTATATCTTATATAAAACAATACATAAATTGTTTTCTTTTATTGCTAATGTTAGATGGAAAACTATAAAATTATAATTCCATATCGCAGTTTTATATCTTCATATACATCACGTTTTCATGTAATCGTTTTGTGTATATATACGTATATGTTTGACAAACAAATAACGACACACTGAAAAAGATGAAAGCATGAAAGTAGAATCAATGCCGTCGAAATGCGGTCACTAAGTAGAATGTTAGGAGTGACATTGAATGATAGAATTAAAAATAGTGTGATAAGGGAAGGTTGCGGTTTGAAAGAAGATGTAGTGACTAACATTGATAAGAGCATGTTTCGATGGTTTGGACATGTTATGCGGATGAATGATAGCAGATTGACGAAAGGAATATACATGAGTGAAGTAGAAGGGCGGTTACGTAGGGGTCGGCCTAATAAGACATATAACAATCAGATAGACGCTATATTGAAAAAAGGTGACGTTAGGTGTACCTATAACCGCCGAGTGTGTATGAGAAGATGTAATATCAATAAAGCGAAAGTAATCTGTCAGGATCGGCACAAATGGGGATCCGTGATCTCTGCCCACCCTTCTACAGGGAATCAGGCGTGATGTGTATGTATGTATGTATATATACGTATATGTAGGTTCTATCCACGTAAAGCCTTAAAGGTCGTAAATAAGAGAAACGTTCAGCATATCTATGTACAAATTTGTTTTAAGATGTATCTATATGGGAACATACGAAGACGAATACTAAAATTCTTAGGCTACTTTAGACAAATACTTTAAATACGTATAGAGTAAGTAATTATTAGTACTTATAAGGAAAATACCTAACATATGGCCTTACGGAAGTTCATATGTTTGTGAACTAAACTCCAATATCGGTTCGCAATGTTAGCAAAATATTTCTATATTAACGACCATTAGAACCTTTTGGGTTGGTCAGAGGTTGAGTATTATAATAATATTGTAGGACATTATTACACCAATTGAACTAGCCCCTTGCTAATAACATTTAAGACTTGTGATAAGGGTACTAGTCAACGTAAATTTAAGAAATATATACTTTTTATACATAGATAAATACATATACATATAGCATATATAATCAACAACCAGACTGAAAATCAGAAGAAAAGCGAAGTTCTTAACTCTGCCTCCACCGGGAATCGAACCCGGGACCTCACGATTAGCGTTCAGGTGCTTCACCAATCGCGCCACGGAGGTCGTCAAATTGTTGTTGTGTCAAAGTGTATAATGTTAAAATGTACATAAGCAGCGGAAAAATGATTTGCTTTCTCTATCACTTTTCTAGGGTCAAATAATTGGTCCCTTTCTCAAGTGTGTTGCAGGTCAATAATTAGTGCTTGAGGCGATGCCTAAGATTATGCTAGCTACAGTTATGTCACAGTCTGGTTTGAGCGACCTAAAACGCCCTTTAATAGCTACATGTCGTCAGACTTTTAGGTCAAATAGTTGAGACCTAAAAACCTGAATGATATAACGTTATACCTAAGATTGAAATGAGCATGCTTCGATGGTTTGGACATGTTATGCGGATGAATGATAGCAGATTGACACTGTGTATGGCAATATAAAGTTAAGAATAAATATGTATTTGCGATCTAAGCTGTCAACAATGTATCATAAATACTTGTAACTTAACTAAGTACAAATAATACGTAATTAATGTAACAAGCTATAATGAGCCGAACGTGACGATAAGTTATTGGACTTTAAGGACTACCCTACGGGGAAACAGTCGTGATAATAATGTAAAGAGAGATAATGATAAAAAATACTATTATTTTCTATAACTACTAAATTGTATAACGATTGTTTCCTTTATTAGATGGACAGAACCTTGGAAACTTATGTTGGGATCATTATTACTATCACTACATAGTATAAACCAAAGTCGCTTTCTCTGTCCCTATGTCCCTTTGTATGCTTAAAACTTTGAAACTACGCAACGGATTTTGATGCGGTTTTTTAAATAGATAGATTGATTCATGAGGAAGGTTTATATGTATAATACCATCCATTAAATAGTGGAGTAGGCTATATATTTTATACCCGTGCGAAGCCGGAGCGGGTCGCTAGTAGGAATATAAAGAAGAATAAATAAAGAAACAAAGTACCGTGTTAGCTGGGACATTAGAATGCAAACTAGTTGCCGTTCTTCCCGGTATGTCGTAGGAGGCGACTAAGGCACTAGGCGTAAATGGAATCTGTTAGGCGATGGGGTAGCAAACCCAATATTTATGCTAAAAAAAGAACTCTATGTTTTCATGACTCCCAAAGTTCAGTCCACCCCTAAAGGGATTAAAGGATGCAAAAGGATTAAACCTTTATTCACTGCATTAGTAACTTAATGACAGTTATTAATATGATGGCATTTTTATAAAGTATTAGTGACTTATTAAGAAAAACTATAGTTGCGAGTGTGTATGAGAAGATGTGTGAGTGTCAATGAAGCGAAAGTGGTGTGTCAGGATCGGGACAGATGAGGATATGTAATCTCTGCCTACCTCTCTACAACAGATGTAATGTGTATGTATGTATAATTGAGAATGACCCTACAGATTCTTTTCACTTATTGTTTAGTACTTACCTACTATATAATAAAAAGGCAATATATTGTCACATTAACTTCATTACTCTTTGTA
Source organism: Leucoptera coffeella (assembly GCA_030578115.1). NCBI lineage: Eukaryota > Metazoa > Arthropoda > Insecta > Lepidoptera > Lyonetiidae > Leucoptera > Leucoptera coffeella. The sequence goes on from JAMBLF010000718.1 coordinate 106,583, forward strand.
AAAGACAAACGACCATTGACCCTTGCGGGGTAGTCAAAGGCTCTCGTGACCATCTCCACAATAGCGAAGGTAGTTATTGGCCATCTCGAACCCACGTGTTGCCCAGATAGTCATCACCCAATGTATCACGTGGTAAGCCATGTCACCATTTACTAGCACTGACTACTTGTTTGGTACCTCTTAGTCTTTCACCTTATCCCACGCGCCGAGAAGAAAGGCAGCTACTTAGCTTATTCAAGTCCCAGACTAGCAAGAAACAGTGAGTCACTGAACGAGAACAAAACAATAGTTCACAATCAATAGTGGTAAGGTTCGTTCCAAGTGTTTTGCAAGATTAGTGTGTCGAAGTTTCAGACTAATTTTAAAAGATGAATACAGAAGGATATCTCAGATGAGATTGGAAAATAAAATTGCTGGTATATAAATGAGCAATATCACTTTCGTTCGATGATAACCTGCAGATGTTATTTGGTGATAATATTCCTGGTAAAATAATGAGAAATATTACTTTCGTTCGATGATCGAAGTATAGAGAACCTTGGAGATTTGTTGTACAAATATGTAACGTACGACATTCCAGAAAAAAATAAACTTATAATATATTAAGGCCCAAAATGGGACAAAAAATAACCCAAGTACACAATTAGACAATATATTATCCCTTTCTTAAGTGGGACAGAATATTGTAACGTTTTCTTCTTGGTGGACTTGAATCACAATAGACTAAATGTTTGGATATAAAAATAAATAAGCGCAAAAATATTTTTGTTTAACATGTAACACAAAAATTGTATGAACATAAAAAATCAAGAATATTTTTTAAATTTAAATACGATGTGGTTATTGAATTGGCAAAATAACAACATCATCATTTATTATCTTTATCCATTTTCAAACCAATCTTTTGGATATGCAATAGGCAATATATTTCAAAAAAACACTATTTCTTGTCATCCGACTTACAATTAATTAAAAAGTTAAATTACAATTCTCTAATACCTTCGCAACATTTTTGTACCAAGCTATCCTTCTGTAAACCGTCTTGTAATTATCAGATAATAGCATCACGGCACGGTGCAGGCTTAAGCAGGGGGCGTGGCCTACTAATGTGCTGGCTTAACCCAATTACCAGAGCAATGTAACACCATGTTAATCGAGGGTTTATGTGTAAGATAGGAAAGGAATTCCAGTACTCAACTACTAGTGTAAGATAGAAGTACCTATAACCGAGTGTGTATGAGTTTTTTTCAATCCCAGTGACACTCATACACACTCGGCGGTTATAAGTACATTAGAAGTACTTATAACGCTGAGTGTGTATGAGTGTCAATGAAGCGAAAGTGGTTTGACAGCATCGGCACAGATGGGGGTGCGTGAACTCTGTCTACTTCACTACAGGGAATCAGGCGTGATGTGTACGTATGTATGTAGTATAATGTGTATATAGAATGGGAAATATGTGACGAAAGCTACAAGGACAAATAGTAAATGAATTTGTTTAGTAATCTCTAAATTAATTATTACATAATTACCTAAATTATTACATAGTCAGTTTTTAATATAGAAAATACACCAGACTGACTAATATAGGTAAATTCCATAATTTCTACTAGGAATAGACATATTGATTATAAAAGAACATTGGACAAACATACACACATATCACGCCTGATTCCCTGTAGAGGGATAGGCAGAGATCACGGATCCCAATTTGTCCCGATCCTGACAGACCACTTTCGCTTCATTGACACTCACTATCTACTTATACACACTCGGCGGTTATAGGTACTCTTAACCTCACCCTTTTTAAATATAGCGTCTATCTGACTGTTATATGTTTTATAGTATTATCTTACATTGGATACTTAATAATTTACAATAAAATTTTATTTGTAAAACAAAATTTTACATTTCTTTCAACACAAATTAAAACTTAAAACATTAATATAAAAAATATCCGTATAGTCATCATTATCGGTGGTTGGTAGATTAAATCATTAATTGTATTGGTGACAGATCGCGAGCATAAAATTCTTTTTCCGTCTAATCTCTATGACATGCAACCAGTTAGCGATTGTTTCGAAGTCTCACTCAATTATGTAATAAATTCATACATTACGGAACAAGTAAGATCGCATTGAATAGCATCATGCTAAACCGGAGCAACCTTGGTAAGTGTTAACTAAAACTGAAGATTGTGTGAAATTGGGCAAGCCTTGAATGACCTAACGGTGTGTTTTCCCATAGTAAATATATGGATACTGTTTTGTTACAGAAAGTAACAGTGAATAAAAAAGGGTTTTTCAAAAAGACAAATGCGTTCACGACCATTAACCCTTGCGGATGAGTTATTTCGAAGGTAGTCATTCTATGGCCACCTGGAACCCATGTGTTGACCAGATAGTCAGTACTTAATGTGACAGGTGATAAGCCATGTCGCTATTTATAAGTATTATTATCCATGTCGCTATTACCTGTTCGGGGAACAGGTAGGTATCCTCACGACATTTTCCCTCACCGTAATATTCGATGCATTCTAATTTCTTAAATGTATTTTTATTACGAAGATGTAGATAGGAATTAATTATACTTCATTTCCATAGGCACATGCTTAATCGGGATTGAATCCTATACCCACTGATACAGAGTCAAGCTCCACAACTGAGCTACGTCGAATTCTTTTTCATTTACGTACATAATTTACCAACGCAATTGTGAGATAAAACATCGTGAGGAAACCAGTGTACGGTTCACTACCTATCACGCTGGGTGCTGTCTATCTAGTGAAACGCGGCCCATAAGTAAATCCTCATCTGTCCCGTCCATCCTGACAAACCTCTTTCGCTTCCTTGACACTCATACACCTCCTCATACACACTCGGCGGTTATAGGTACTATACAATACAGTGTCTATGTAACTGTCATATGACTTATTGGGCCGGCCCCTACGTAACCGTCCTTCCATTTCACTCACATATATTCCTTTTGTCAAACTACTATCTTTCATCCGTATAACATGTCCAAACCATCCAAGCATGCCCTTTTCAATCTCAGTCACTGCATCTTCATACCGCAACCTTTAGTTACCACACTAATTTAATTCTATCATTCAATGTCACTACTAACATGCTTCTCAGTGACCGCATTTCGACGACATTGGTTCTAAAATGACAAACGAGGATCCGTGATCTCTGCCTACCCCTCTACAGGGAATCAGGCGTGATGTGTATGTATGTCTTTTGTTCATCTGGTAATGGTACCTTATTTAATCTAGAAATAACTCAGCCTCTGATAGATTCAAATAGACTAAATGTATACGTAGATCTGTAAGTATAGCAAGAGATGACAAAATAAGAGAAGAAAGTTAGCTATTTACCGTCCTGTCAAGTCCCAGAGACTCTCAAAGTTCACCTAAAAGGTTATATTACAACAACCATGATCAGGTTGTTTTATAGTAGAAAATTATGCAGTGCTACTATAAAATTTACCCCCAAGCCTTTATGTAATATAAAGTTATGCTCTATAATTTACTTAGCGTATAATTTACAGAAGCTATACTTATCAATATTATTGAGATGTGACATGGGATAACCAAGATAAGGTTAGTTTCGAAATGTATACTAGATACGCTATGCCACAAAAACATACACAATACAAAAAGTTTACACATCAACCTTACAAACTAGGGGGTATAGCTTGTGCATGTTATTATTGCAGCAAAAATGTTCTAAGTTAGAACTTCTAACTCAGCTGGGTATGTTACCTTTCACAAACGCAACGCTGATATTATGTTAGAACAAACAAGAGGGCGAAATTAATAATAAGAGATTAATAAATATACATAAATTAATAAGTGTGAACTATTAATAAATTATTAGGTAAATCGCTCCTTGATAGTCTAGGATTCTAAAAAGAATGCTAACTAGCTGCCATTCTTCCTGTTGTAGGCCATTCTTAACGACACTATTGCTGTCATAAATGGTGAATTTTGACACTACCAACTTAACACAATGACAAAAGTGATATTGAACTATTGTTGTGCTAAAATGAATCAGCGGAATATGAAGAGATGCATGGATGCCAATCAAGCAAGTGCTTTGTTAGGATTTAGATAAATTGGAAATCTTGATCTCTGCCTATCTCTAGGTAAAATGGTCGTGATCTGTACCATACATACATACAAATCACGCCTGATTCCCTGTAGAGTAGTAGGCAGAGATCACGGAACCCCATTTGTCCCGATCCTGACAGACCACTTGCGCTTCATTGACACTCATACATCTTTTCATACACACTCGGTATATGTACCAATGTATGTTATTCAATGTACTTTTGGTTACATTGGAAACAGTCCGGATATCCCATGTCGAGAGATAAGCGGCCCCAATCGGAAATGTTGAATCCATGCCAATATTTTGTTTTCAAATCCAAGTTTGCACAAACAATTATTCCTTTTGGCAACCCTCAACTATTGAATAGGAAAATAAGTTTTCCTAACTGTAGACTACGTAAAAATAAATAGATTCATATTCATGATTATTAACTAACGGGACTTATCGCGTAAGTTTTTATGTTACAAAGTTACCTTTATTAATCCGACGTTTCGGCTACATAACGTTACATACGAGTATCTTCAGTCAAAATCATTACAGGTACATTTCAAATTATGCTGTTTGTAGAAAATCAAGGTACAGGTTATTAGGTACAACCATTTTAAATAATTATGTGGTGGTATAAGTCGTTTTTCGCAGTTAGATTAACAATTAAATAAGTTCCAATAGTGACTCGCAACAAGTATTTAATTTTGTACCATTCTGCATACTTAGTCCGAAACACATGATTTTGGATAAGATCCAGTAATTATTCCGACCGACGATATAATCACGCCTTACCGTCCCCAACAGGATAGGCAGAGACTATCAATCGCCACCTGGAATGGATGACAAATATCTCTAGCTTCACTCACACCCATTAATCTTCTCATATATGCTCTTCTGTTCTTCACGCTACACACGCCTTCAGAAGAATGTCTCCAATTTGATCCGTATAAGTTCTACACTGTAAAAATGCTGGTTCTAATTAGAAATTTTGTTTAGTTAATGGTTAAGCAACAATAGACATGGTTAGTAACTGGATGGGTATTCAAGTAATATAATTGTAAGAAAATTAATGTCTCTGGTTGGTTTAAAGTAGAGCCAGTGCTAAAAGTGCAGTCCCAGTAACGTTTTATAAGGTTTAAGTTTATAAGAACAAAAGACATGTCATGGCCACTATGCGTTCAAGTGCTTCGAAAAAATGAAAAATATTGTTTTTTGTTCTTATAAACGTAAACCTTATAAACAGTTACTGGAACTGCATTTTTAGCGCTGACAGTACATAAGAGCGACTATACACTAAAGTCAGAATCAATTGATAGCAAATAGTTTCATGATTTCTCGAATTCGTATAAAACCAATCTACCGTTTTCATTAAAATGAGAGTAAATGATAGTGATTCTGTGTTAGCCGGGATGTAAAAAGAATGCTAACTGGCTGCCGTTCTTCCCGGCATATCATAGGAGGCTAAGGGACTAGATATAAATGCGATAATTGAGGTGATGGGCTAGCAACCTGTCATCAATGTTCCATATCACAACTCAAATATTTATGCTACTTAATCTCCAAGGTTCTGTCCATCTCAAACGGGTGAATGTATGCCTATGTATGATAATCGGATATTCCAAAACCACTTAATTTATTATTTTGTCTTGACTAAATTAACTTTGTCACAGTCAAGTTTCTGTCCCTCCTTCAACTATATAACGTGATGGGTAGCCAGCTGCACTGATTCATAAAATGACTCACTATAACTGTGCCAAGGCTCCGTAATTAGAGTGTTACACTCAATAAGCTTTGTTCATAGATTAGACACACCCTACACTGTGTCGGATTGGCATTTAACTTGGTGTTTTGTGGGCAACTATTCATTATACGTGACATCGGAAATTGATACGTAATCTTGTAAGCTAGTTAAGTATCTATGATTGTTTATTTATTAATAAAATAACCACTTATAATGTAGCTCAGTTGTTTGAGGCTTGACTCTGTATCAGTGGGTACATGGTTAAAATCGTATGAGCATGTACCAATGGAAATGAAGTTTAATGAATTTCTAAGTACATCATCGTAATAAATATACGTTTACAATATGCATCAAATGTTATGGTGAGGGAAAACATCGTGAGGAAACCTACCACATGGCTTACCGCCTGTCAGATTGAGTTCTGAATATCTTGTCAACACGTGGGTTTGAGGTGTCCATAGAATTACAATCGCAATCGCGGAGATGGAAACCTGAACTTCTGACTACCCCGCAAGGGTTAATGGTCGTGAACGTGTTTGTCTTTTTATATGTATGTATGAATTCCAAGCTGTACCAATAAAACCAACCTTCAATTTTACAAATATATGTACATTCACGTTCACAGAACCTCGGATATATAATCCTAGGTCATTAATTACCGTTATATTTTATAAATACCTCTTATCCCTCAGTCGTATTTTAGTACAATGTCTTGACCAATCACAGAGTAGCACATATACTCTTTCATCAGTTTAGCAACGTTTTGTTCTTCGTAATGTATCAGAGGTAACTGCAACTATGAATTTAAACAGCAATGACCCTAAGTTCAGAAAAGGGTTGTCAACCTAGCAAATTAAAAAATATACTTATATAAGTAACATTATTAATAACAAAAAAAAGATAAAGGCATTCATGACTATTAATCCTAGCGGGGTAGTCAGAGGTTCAGGTGTCATCTCCGAAAATGCGAACGTAGTACCATTGATAGGTATTCTATTATTAAATATGTACTCGTATATATATACTCGTATAATATTTATACTTTAAACAGTATAGTACAAACCTGGGGCCTAGATCTACTAATGCGTTTTAGCTCAATTGCCGTTCAATATCACTTCAGTAACTCAGTAGTATCTCAGTAAGTCAGTAGTGTGAACTTGGTAGTTGTAGTTGGTAGTGAAGTGATAGGTGAGTGCTCCATGTTACCAAGTTAAGGTTCTACATTTCCTTACAAAGAATATGTAAATTATCTCACATGTTACTCTCATTGTAAAAATATGAATTTTGTAATTACATAGTGATAATGTTCTAAGAAATTACTCTGGTTGGAGATTGAACACGAAAACTTGTATTTCTTAATCTTTTGTCCCACCAACTGAATAATTAAGATTATAAATTTATCTCTAATTCCGCCTCATTTTTATTTTTTCATAAGTTTTCATTACATGAAACAAAAATGGCACTGTAATTATAATTTGATTTTTATTTTATATTCTTCGCTCCTATAAATCGACCACAGCTATTAACAAAGTGGGATCTACATTTTTCCGATTTTCGGTTTATTGCATCAAAGGCCTTAAAATTACATTATCTACAACCCCACAAAAAATTATTATCCTAAAGTAAACAGTTTTTGTTTTTTGAGGTTAACAAAGCTGGATCTATTCATTCTGCACGGGTAATAATGTTGCAGAATATCTTACGATTTTATTAACGGGGCGTGGGAGGGGTATAGACGCGTGCGCGCGCGGGGGATCTGCCATATCGCACCTTGTTATTGGGCCATTATAATAAATTTATTAATTATGTGAGACCGGGTCATATCACGATAAATTTATAAAGATATCTGATTACCTTTATTTTGCCCGATGACAATTTTTTTCCGACAACAATGAAGTATGTGGCACATCCAACAAAGAATTGCCATCAAATTCCGCGGAATATTGTGGGTTGTGCCACATGCGACCAAATCCAGAAGTAGAAGTTCCGATAATATTGATGCATGTGCCACATCCGACCAAAACGAGAACTTAAAGTTTCGGTAATAATGATGGATGTGCCATATCCAACAAAATCTATGTCATAGGTAGCAGCTAAGAATGTTGTATGTGCATTTTAACACATTTGTAGTTATTATTTTTTTTAAATACATACAACACCACTTACAGTTACTAAAATAAATATACTTTACCAAATTTGGTTGAGATACATTGACTTTTGTTCATTTTATACACATTCCAAACTTTAAACGGCCGTCCTGTAAAGTAGCCATTTTGCAGATGCAACATTGTTAATAGCTGCGGTCGAAATAGCAGGGTGATGTTATATAGCCTAAAGCCTTTCTCAATAAATGGTCTATATAACACAAAAAGAATTTTTCAATTCAAACCAGTAGTTCCTGAGATTAGCGCGTTCAAACAAACACACTCTTCAGCTTTTTAATATTAGTATAGTTTTGACAACCCTGCACAAACCGTAATAATGAGACCCCATTGCCACATAAGTCAACAAATATATAATTTGTCACCAGCCAAGTCTTGTGTGGGAAACAAACGAGTTCTCATTATGTCATTACGATTACTGCAACATTATAAACTGTTAGACGACCTCTGCTAAGGCCGTTGTAAACGAAGCATAGGTAAGTCCAAAATTATATATACATTCACGTCCTTCAATCCCTTTCGGGGTCGACAGAACCTCGGACATTTAGTATCTTATAGGCCACTTTTTGGCATGAATGTCTTTTGCTATATTGGTGACAGGTTGCTAGCTCATCGCTCAATTGATTCCATTTTCCCCTAGACCTACTGAGTTGATAACTTGGTGCTTTATTCCCTTTCGGAGTGGACAGAACCTCGGAGATATAATATCTCCTAGGTCACTTCTTAGCATGAATATTGAGGTTTTGAAGTCTTTTGGTACATTAATGAGAGGTTACTAGTCCAAGTCTGAATTGATTCCATTTTCCCCTAGGCCCTTAGCCGCTAGGACATGCCGGGAAGAACGGCAGCTAGTTAGCATTCTTTTTACGTCCCAGTCTAGCACGGGACATGTATGTTGTTGGTTTAGGTTCTTGTACGTTCTATGTTGATATAGATTAAAATATATTGTGAACAGAAGTGGATAGATATTTAAAGGTATTTTAAGTAAGTATAGGTGATGGGTTGACGACCTCTAAACAAATAGTATCTGCGTTATCACTCATGTTGTCAGTAGGTATTTGTAGATGTATTGTTAATGCTATGTCCTTACATCTCTCTTGTAGTGGATAAAGAATCAGTAATACTACTTCTGTAATATTGGTGTTATTCTAAAAATTTATTAAGCACTAGTTGTTAGCCCATCATCTAATAACACTAAACTAGTAGTCTCTTAATCTTTTCAAAAGACAAAGTTAAAGGAAAGTAAAGTACAGTTCTACATTCAATTTAAAATCCGAACCAGTTGAATTAAAACGATATGTCGTAACATAATTGTTATTTACGAAGATTTTAAAGTTCAAAAAGAAGATTTAGGCCGAGAACCTTTTAGTGCATAAACCAGGTCTCAAAAGGTCTTAAATGCCAAACCTGTTTATGCAAAAATAAACTCAATGCCGATAAAATTAATAATAACGAAAACCTCTTTCATACATGCCCTATTTATAACGACAATTATACTACATCTTAGGCAGCATAAGTATAAAAACCACACTATAACGGCCTCTTAAATTAAACTATTATTACTAAGTAACGTACCTCTTTATACGATGGTTTGTATCACTTGATATTCAATTTAACTACACCATGAGACGTAACCAGTTTAACCTGAGCTCTCGTGCCAAGTGAAGGTTAGTAAATTAAGTGTCATGTTATAACGGTTGTAACACTTGTACCGCAATATATCTTGTCGGTCAAGTTCACTTTTTGCAGTTAATGCAATGAGTGTTAACAATAATATTATTATGTTGTACTGTATTGTTTTTTTTATTGTAAATAGTTACGTGATTGCTTTTGTCACGTGCTTGTTTGAATAGGATTTAGTAGGTGTCTTTTTACTATGGTTTAGTAGTCGTGCAAAAGAATCGATATTTTATTCTATGTATCGATATTATACGTTAATGTATTGTCACCGATATTTCTTTTTTATAGCATTATGACTTAATTTTAAGCATGGTTAGGCAGATAATATTCCATTTTCGAATTACGTGTTTTCGGATTTATTGTTACGTGAAAAAATGTTTATTGACCCTGATATTGTCATTAATATAAAGATAGACACTGTCAATTGCCTATTCTGAGGGATAGGCAGATTTCCTCACGATGTTTTCCCTCTCCGTTAGTGGCTGTAAACTATGTACGTAAATAATAAACACATATTCAAATTTCATTCATTGGCACATGCCAAAGCCGGGATTCAAACATAGAACCTTTCTCATAAGAAGTCTGAGGTCTTATCCACTGGGCTACAGCCGCTTTATCAAAAGAGATTATATTTTACCCACACATACATTCACGTCCTATAATCCTTTACAGGGTGGACAGAACCTCAGAGAAATAATATCCCCTAGGTCACATTTAGCATGAATATATTTAAGACTTAAATAGGAGTTTTATACTACATATTGTTTACCCTGATGTATGTAGGTATCTTTAGATTTAGTATATAGTATCCCGACTATGATTCTTTTATAGCTAGACAGAATTTCGAGTTACAAAAGTCTTTTGAAATTGCGAAGTTCTTACAAAGGAAGGCGCCTATCTCAAAACTCATATATCACCAAATAATGAGCATATAAAGTGACAGGTAGTGCGTAATTAATAACCTAATGTGCTATGTTAAAATATAAATTGCAATTAATGTATATTATTAACGTATAAGTACCGAATGTGTATTCTTCGTAATAAATACATTCATATAATATATCACGCCTGTTTCCTTGTAGAGGGGTTGGCATCACGGATACCTATCGATGTATTGATACTCACATCGATGCATTGATACACACTCGGTGGTTATAGGTACTTCTAAGGTCACCCTTTTTCATAATGACTGGTAAAATGTAGAAAGGATATGTAATAATAAACTTTATCGTTGCGCATTCCAACGACAGTGTCAAATTAATAGATTTATTTAATTTATTTCAATTAAACTCTTAAGTTTGACTCTTTTGTAAATACCATTGTAATTTTTTGGTAGTTAAATAAATATATTTAAATTTAGGTTTCAAAATAATAATAATGAAGATATAGCTAAGTCTTAGACTACTGATCTATATACCTAAAATTATATGCATCGGCCTTGATATCAAAAAGTGCGGGGTAGCCAACCGAAAATGATAAGTGGCCAATTAATGACCACATTGGGTAACGAGGAAGCCATTTTAGCTCATTAAATGGCCATCGCAAGAGAAATACTGCGTAATGCCCTCTCTTAATGTGTGTGCCCCAAAAAACTATATTCGGCGTAAGTGTATGCAAGGTCGGTTAACACCTGTATCCTTTCAGAGAGAAATTTATGCTGTTAACAAGGTAATTAAAAAACCTTTTCATTACATATCTTTACATTCACGTCTTTTAATCCCTTTCGGATTAGATAGGACAACGGAGCCACGATTGTATCTTCTATAGCATTTTTAGCATGAATATACATACATACACATAACGCCTAATTACCTGTAGAAGGGTAGGCAGAGGTCACGGAACGCCATTTGTCTCGATCCGGATAGACCACTTTCGCTCCATTGATACACATACACACTCGCCGGTTATAGGTACTCCTAACTTCACCCATTTTCAATATTACTTCTATCTGACTGTCATATGTCTTATTGGGCTGGACCCTACGTAACTGCCCTTCCACTTCACTCACATATATTCCTTTTGAATAGCATGAATATATGGGTTGTAATGTCATATGGAACATTGCTAGCCCATCGCCAAATAACATCTTTTTACCCTTAGTCAGGCAGGTTGACATAAGTTATTAAATAAATATATATACCTACGTTTTATATAAGCATATATAAGTTATAAAGTTCAGTTTATAATAAATCACTAAGGTAAAACATAGAAACAATTAAATATATTAAATAAATCACGATTCACATTATTAAACACAGAAATAAGCCTATAAAATATTCGTAAAATTATGGGTAAATTGTTAATAAGCCATATTGTCATGAAACAATGAAATTTATTAATAAATACGATCAAAAGATGTTAATTCAGTGTATTGTTGTAAAGCTATAAACATTTCTCAATATTTTGCAATTCAAAAGGGCTTAAGTCACGAGTTTTAATTGTTTTAAGAAACAAAAGCTTGAATAGGGTCAGATTTACTTCTAATACCTTTTTGATATCGAATTGTTTACTAATTAAAGTGAAATTGAGATGATATTTGACTATTTCTCGGTATGGGCAATTGTTAGAACTCAATCTAATAGTAACGTTCCGTGTTATCGTATAAAAGCATTTATTAACAGTTTCTAAGCATAAATAGATACATAAATACGTATCGTGCTCGATTCCCTGTAGATGGGTAGGCAGATCACGCATCCCCATCTGTTCCGATCCCGACAGACCACTTTCGCTACATTGACACTCATATGCCTCCACGTACTCACTCAGCTGTTATAGATACTTCTAACGTCATCCTGTTTTCAATATTTTTCAATAAATAGATATATCTAAAATATGATTTATTTAAAAATACTTAATGTACACAAGAAACAAGATTTTTTTTTTATAAATACAACATCACAATATTTAAATAATTCGAAAAATACACATTATTTATTTATTTATTACTTTTTCGTCTTTCAGTCATCAAAACCTTAACCTCCGTTTACACAATCCTATCCCAGCCCTTAGCTTTAATGTAATTCCGAACAGTTAAGGGTATCTCACACTGTCAAAGTGCAACGACTGCACTGCAAATTGGAATCACACGGAAATGGATCATAGAGCGCTTTGTAATACACAGCACAGATGGAATACCGAATAGATGGGACGGATTAATTATAATATTGAAAACCGGTGACGTTAGTTATTATAACCACCGAGTGTGTATGAGTGTCAATGAAGCGAAAGTGGTTTGTCAAGATCGGGACAAATGGGGATCCATGAGCTCTGCCTACCCCTTTACAGGGGATCGGGCGCGATGTGTTTGTATGTAACATACTATTTAATTATATATTGGAAATTACATAATTAACCTAGTAAACTGTCTTCTTTCTTCCTTGGAGGTGACTAAGGGACTAAAGATAAGAAAATAATATTTGGAGATTAACCGACTGTCACTAACACTTATTAAGGGTACCATAGCATACATCATTATTGAGGACAATTCTTGTAATGTGTTCGAAGTTCTGACCACTCCGAAAGGGATGAAAGGATGTGACTATATATTAATATATATTTGAAATTCTCGCTTGTCTTAAATGTAATTTTATTTCTTACTTGTATGAATTATTATTTTAGCGTCTTGACACGATTAATATTATAAACAAATTTGCATGTTTCAGCTTCAAATTTCTGTCGAATCTCAAAGGCCGTATACTGTCAGATTTGAAATATTAATAACGACATCTCCCGGTTATGTTTATAAATATTATATGAAAATTCATATTGTTATGAAAGGATAAGGTAATTCGTGTAACAGTCTCTAAAATTAATACTTAACTTTATGTTAAATTTTCTATCCCATTCGGGCATGACTGAACCAGAATCGCTAATACTATCGCTACTATCGGGTTAGTTTAGCCTAGTCACGTTAATAGGCTATAAATGCCCCTAGCTTGACCCTTGCTACTTTTCAAGTTATATATTAGACATATATTCTATTCTTTACTTCCCGATGGGACACATCGATCGCCACCTTACAATATCAACTATCCTCACAAATCTCATTTGTCTCACTCACATTCAACTTTCAACTTTCTCTAACCTGCTTTTCGGTCATGCAATGATATAAAACTTATAGTTTTTAGAGATTCGCGATTTATACTCATGATTAATAACTAACGGGACTTACCGAGTAAGTTTTTATATAAAAAAGTTACCTTAGTCTGCCCGTGACCATGGCTGCTGAACGTAGCCGAAACGTCGGGTTAATACAGGTAACTTTATTATATAAAAACTTACGCGATAAGTCCCGTTAGTTATTCATCATGGATATAAAACATATTTACTACGTCCGCCATTTTCCTTTCCCCATCTAAACCGGGTGCCTACTCTGTACCGCTTTACCGCCTCGGGCGACAAGTGGAGGCGTCAAGATTCATAGTCCGGACGCCCAACTGAGCGCCATTATCTAAACCCTCTATAAATAATTGCATTACAAAACACTCTGCTGTTAGTTTGCTTAGCGTTATATCTGTTTAAGCTCGCTTATACAATATTGAACAGATTTTTCGCTTGTTGGGTCAATGTAAATGGGCAAAAAAGTCAAACTCGTTCACGACCATTAACCCATGCTAGGTAGTCAGAGGTTTCTTTCAATAATTCTGGAGGTAGTAATTCGATGGCAACCTCGAACCCGCGTGTTGACCAGATATTTAATACTCTATGTGACAGTCGCCATTTACAAGGACTAACTTATATTTTCTCTCGATGTTTTCACTCACCGTACTATTCGACGTATATCTTAACTGTACCTTTATTACGAAAATGTACAAATTCTATAAACTACTTTTCTATCGTTACATGCTCAAGCAGGATTTGAACCCTGTACCCACTGATACAGAGTAAGCCTCAAACAACTGAGCTACGTCGAATTAACTCTGAACATAACTGTCACTAGAAATGGATGCAGATAAAACAAACGTTTCTCGACTAGTGTAAGCACGCTCACTTTATTATTATGGCGGGTATTTAGAGGCATGAGTGTCCAAAAGCATGAGTGTGAAGTTTCGAAGGCATCTTGGCTATGAGCCACTCACGACAGGTGAGTATCATACTGCCGTATACAAATACTACCTTTTTTATTTTGAGTATAATAATTGTTAATAATTTAAAGTGCACAGTTCAGTTGTTAGTATCTATATCAGTGGGTACAGGGTTCAAATCCCGCTTGAGCATGTGACAATGAAAATGAAGTTTAATGAATTTCTATGTACATTTTCATAGTAAGAATATTTTTACGAAATGCAAAAAATATCAGGGTGAGGAAAAACATAATAAGGTAATAGTTAGTGCTTATAAACGGCCATATGGGTTACCACCTGTCACTTTGAGTAATGACTATATGGTCAACACGTGGGTTCGAGGTGTCCATAGAATTACTACCTTTACAATTGCGGAGATGGAAACCTAAACCTCTGACTACCCTGCAAGGGTTAATGGTCGTGAACGCGATTGTCGTTTTTTGTATAATAATTAGTATAAATAATAATAAAGGTTTAAGTGTAAATGATAAAATTGCGTGCATTACATTTTGTAATTTTTTACATGGATAATATACCATAATTTATGTATTATTAACTTCCGTTTCCGTTCAAAAAAGTATGTAGTTATTATATTATAGAAACATTCATTATTATAATTTATAAAACATCTTGATTAAATCCATTCATACCTTGAAATATGATATAATAAAGTGACCTAGGAGATATTATTGTGAATCCGAAGTTACTTCAACCCGTAAGGCATTCAAGGATATGATTGTATATGTCTGTAAATATGTAATATGGATCACGGGGGTCCATTGAAAATTAACCACACTTATCACATACAGACTATCTCGTGAAAAGTAGTTTTTAGTGATCATAAATAGTGCTTGTAAATGGCGGCATGGCTTACTACCTGTCATATTGAGTACTGACTATCTGGTCAACACGTGGGTTTGAGGTGGCTATAGAATTACTACCTTCACATTAGCAGAGATGGAAACCTCAACCTCTGACTTCCCCGCATGGGTTAATGGTCGTGAACGCGTTTGTCTTTGTTAGTCTTTTGTCATTCATACACTAATAATTTAATCATACCGTTCAATCAATAAAAACAAAATATGCGACAAATATTTGAAAGTAATCAAATCAATCATAACTTAACAAAAAAACGTACACAAAAACCCCAATTCTCCTAGCAAAAACTCCTAAATATTAGTTCCGGAACTCCCAATGACCTCAATTACCTGCCAATCTTACCGCAGGGCCACTTTGCAACGCAGTTCCTCTAAACCAGTTCCTATTTCCCACGTTCTGATACTGTTGATTAAGAGCAATGAGCGAATAGGTGTAAATAATAACTTAATAGGAGAATCAAGGTTGTGCCGCGTTTGTAATGGAACAAGTGGTTAGTGCGAGTTTATGGTGCATTAGTTGATTGTGTCAGGGAATGTTAATTAAAAATATGATATAAAATAACAGTTAAACTTAATTGGATTGATAAAATTGAGTTGCGCGATATAGTTTTATGGAGCGAATTCGAAATGTGAGTTATATGATTGCTTGTAATTTGTGAATTATTTGTTTTATTTTATTACATAATTTTTCCGGAGTTTCTTGTTTGTTCTTCTCCTAGCCAGGGCTTCCGAATTAACGGCAGAAGTATAAGAGACAACCAGTGTCAGGCAAATGTTTTGACTATCAATGAATGTACTGAACTTGTACTTATGTTGAATAAAAACATTTGACTTTGACTTCGAAATCTGGCTTAGTTTCCAGGACGCCATTTTGACAGAATTGTCACTTTTCAAGCAGATAGACCAGGGTAGGCAGAGACTATCGATCGCCACCTTCAACGATCCTGACAAATTTCTCTTGTTTGACTCATTATTGACGATCTCCGTGGTGCGATCGGTTAGACACCTGAACGCTAATCGTGAGGCTTCGGGTTCAATTCACATTGGAGGCAGAGTTCGGAACTACGCTTTTTTCTGCTTTCCTTCCTATTTATTTATACATAATATGTATATATTTCTTAAATATACATTGACTAGTATCCTGAACACAAGTCTGAAATGTACTTACCAAGAAGCCAGTTCAATTTGTGTAATAATGTTCATATAATATTATTATTATGAAATATTCTAAACTAGTGTAAACGAAGCATGAAAGTGGTGTTAATTTCTCCCGAGGACAAATCTCAATATTGCCATAATGAATAATGCAGTGCGATGGAGTGATGAGCTTTCATCTCTTAACGGGATGCTGTGCAAATGTAGCTTTGTATTGGATTGAGGTAAGCTTCAAGACTGTGATTCTTAAGGGGGTACACATAAGTTAAAGGTATAGTTTATACGTTACTTAGGATTATAAATAAGATAATAAAATAATAATATCGTGAGGGAACCTGCCTATCCTTCAGGATAGGTAATAGTCAGTGCCTATATACGGCGATACGGTTCACTACCTATAACGTTGGGTGCTGTCTATCTAGTGATACGCGGGCTTCTAATGACCCATACCTAACAAGCCTTCGAAATTTCGGAGATGGTCATTTAAGCCTCTGACTACCCCGCCATAATAAAAAAGGGAGTGTGTATACACAAGTCGTATGTATGTATTTATAATAAAATAATAATAATCGAGTATTATTAGTGTTTGTCCATTTCACTTCAATATTTTTTTTCCCATTTCATTTCATTACAATCCCGTAAAAGTTTTCAAATTGGGCGTTTCTCTATAACATAAATCTCAGTTTACACTGTACTGAATTTTTCCACACAAAGCACGTTCGTTCGGTTGGGCATTGCCTTTCTTCATCATTGCGTTCCCGATTCCGATGCTTCGCTATTCTTAGATCTCCATTAAGATTTCTCTATGATGGACCTTACCAGTGGAAATTCGATCGAGATTTAAGCACATAGAGTGTAGTAGATCGAGTATTTGCCTATATAGTACACAAATACACACGCACATATAGGAGCGGCTGTAGCCCAGTGGGTAAGACCTCGGACTTCTTATGAGAAAGGTCCTAACTTAATATCAAAATATATAGTATACACTAAATAATGTAACTTAAACAGTTAAATATTTGGAAAATAAATAAATAATGGAAATACATATTTCCTTAAGCACTTCAATCGTATAGGAAATCGCCTGAACGACTTGAAAATTATACTCTATACATAGCGTCAGTCAGTCAGTCAAAAACATTGGACAACTAACTACCAAATACAGTCAATCTACATTGAGGCGATTTTCTAGTAAAAAGTGGCTTAAGTGTCAAACATAAACGCTAAGCTTAGTTAATGGTGGTTACACAACTATTACTCTAAATGTGATCTATGTATGTATTTAGGTATATTTAAACTTAATAGACCGATGTAGTTCTACCGACCGGTGTAGTTGTTTCTAACACTGTAAAGAAGATGGTAAAAACTTAAGTGTTGACTATAGATGGTTATTATTTTGACAACATCCGTGGTTTGGTTAATCACCTTAACGCTAATCATGAGGTCCAGGGTTAGATTCCCGGAGGAGGCAGAGTTAAGAACTACTCTTTTCTTCTGCTTTCCACTCTGGTTGTTGATTATATATGTATTTGTCTATGTATTATAATTATATACTTCTTAAATATACATTGAGTCTTAAATGAACTTACCAAGGGGCTAGTTTAATTGATGTAATAGTGTCCTAAATATAATTAGTATAATATCTATAAGATATTTAGCAAATTAGAGTTACGTAGGGGCCGGCCTAATAAGACACAATTATAACAGTCAGATAGACGCTATATTGAAAAAGGTGACGTTAGGTGTATCTATGACCGCCGAGAGTTTATGAGAAGTTGTATGAATGTCAATGAAGCGAAAGTGGTCTGTCAGGATCGGGACAAATGGGAATCCGTGATCTCTGCCTACCCCTCTACTGGGAATCAGGCGTGATGTGTATGTATGTATATTTACCAAAAAGCATTAGTAGACTTGGACCTCTGATAGTAGACCACAGTAAGGCCCCTAGACCAAAACTGCAAGCAAAAGCTTCGTTCTTAGTTATTTGTTATTATCGTATTGTATTTCACAGTTCTGTCGGATAGAGTTACTAGTGCAATGCAGTGAGGGAAAATAGATTACTATTTTGAATGCTAAGTAAAATGATACTTTTACTATTAGTCCCCCGAACAGGTGATAGTCATACATACACAGCACGCCTGATTCCCTGTAGAGAGTTAGGCAGAAATCACGGATCCCCATTAGTCCCGATCTTGACAGACCAGTTTCGCTTCATTGACACTCATACATCTTCTCATACACACTCGGCGGTTATAGGTACTCCTAACGTCACCCTTTTTCAATCTAGCGTCTATCTGACTGTCATATGTCTTATTGGGAAGGCCCCTACGTAAAGGATACTTTTACTATTAGTCCCCCGAACAGGTAATAGCCAGTGCTTGTAAATGGCATGGCTTTCCACCTGTCACATTAAGTACTGACTTGGTCGACACGTAGGTTCGAGGAGGCCATAGAATTACTACCTTCGCAATTGCGGAGATGGAAACCTTAACACGTGTGTGTGATAAAGATAGCTATAGATAAGCTTTCGAAGTTTTGTCCATTTTGTAAAGAATTTATGTGTAAATATTTATATCAAGTAGGATACTTATATACTTAAACATTACGCCCGTTTAACTACGTACGTAGGTACATAGGGGTAGGCAAAGATCATGGATATCCAGGGATTTACTATCTCTTTTTTTTTTCTTACTGTCATATCTCCTCATATACGCTCGGTGGTTATAAGTATAACGTACGTCACTAATTTTACTATCACCAATTATCAATATGGTGCAATTATATCATATAAAATCTGTCAACTCCAAAAGGGATAAAAGTCGCAAAATTCAGATGCCCTGCAATCCGTTCCCATGCAAAACCTTCACGACTAAGTTGCTAACAGGGGGCGACACAAACAAGAAGCTTACAAACCACCTGTCAACACAAACCTCCTGACAAACTTGAGTTAGGATTATGTCGAACTTAGAGTAAACGGGGACTTTACTAGATTACTTGCATTTGCCGACTGGTCTTAATTCGATAAGGTTGTATAACTTTTAGTGTTGGAACCAGGTTAGGTGTACCTGGATTAACTAATAACGTGCTAATTTGGGACGTCCATAATATTGTATTGTATTCTCAGGCTCAGGACTCACGAAGCGATTTTTACCCGCGTCCACAGCCTTTATACTACGTACGAGTACCGATATTTATAAAAAAGGAAAGCACATTACACGACGCGTTTTAGCTGTACCAATGGAAATGAATTTTTATGTACATTTTCGTAATAAAAATACTATTACGAAATGCACAGAATACTACGGTGAGGAAAAACATCATAAGGAAACATACCTGTTCCCGAACAGGTAATAATAGTGCTTGTAAATGGCAACATGGCTTGCCACCTGTCACATTATGTACTGACTATCTGGTCAACACGTGGGTTCAAGGTGGCCATAGAATTACTACCTACGCCATTGCAGAGATGAATACCTGACATGGGTTATTAGTCATGTACGCTTTTCGCTTTTATACGAAAACTCATTATATTCACGCCCCAGAACTAGCAAGGGACTGCAGATAATCGGAGCAAATTGGGTCAGTATAGCGCATTAAGATTCGCTCCTAAAGAGCTTTTTAAACGGAGATACAAACTTTGCGGAGGCATGGAAACTTTTGGGTTCCACTGACCGGCGAGATTGTGAAAGTTAAAGGTAACGAAATTTCTCAGGCCCAGAATGGGAATAGCGACTTTATTATATAGAGATTTTATTATATTTGTAAGTTCCACTTCAGGGCGGTTGCGTAGGGGCCGGCTAAATAAGATATGACAGTCAAATAGACGCTATATTGAATAAGGGTGACGTTAGAAGTACCTATAACCGTGTGTATGAGAAGGTGTATGAGTGTCAATGAAGCGAAAGTGGTCTGTCAGGATCGGGACAGATAAGCATCTGTGATCGCTGCTTATCCCTTTACAGGGAATCGGGCGTGATGTGTATGTATTTATCTTATCGTATTTCTGAAAAGGTGTTAACAAGCTCATCTCGTCCTCGTCCCGTGCTAGTCTGGGACGTACAAATAATGCTAACAAGCTGTTCGTCCCGGCATGTCCTAATAGACGACTAAGGGACTAGGGGTAAATGGCATCAATTGGGGGATGGGCTAAATACATACATACATATGGGATGGCAACCTGTACCTGTTGTAACCTGTAATGTTCCATTTGTCACAACACCAATATTTATGCTATAAAGTGACCTAGGAGATATTAATTTTCTTGGGCGTTCCGGTGGAGACGAAGAAATATGAATCGTCAGCCTGCCCGTGATCATGACTACTGCAACGTAGCCGAAACGTCGGGTTATTAAAGGTAACTTTATTATATAAAAACTTACGCGATAAGTCCCGTTAGTTATTAATCATGAGTATATAAATCGTGAACCTCTTAAAACTATGACAACTACTAAGTAATAATATTACGAGGAAAATGTTTTACATTTCATTCTACTTCAAAATTAGCGAGAAGCAAATTAAAAAAAATACACTTTTAAATTTCTTTAGAGTTCAGTAAAAGATTCCAATCCTTCTATGCTATTCATTACAAACTTAAGAACGTGTACAGCATTAAATTTTACGCGAAACACCCGTATCAGTGAAGTGAAATCAGTGGGTATCGAATAAATAACTCTTCGAACCCCTCAAAAGCCCTCCGATATCTTGGAAAAGTGACTAAAAGTAGAACTTTTCGCCTCTGATTTCGCGCACGAGTTTCATACAAACTTATACGCCTGCCTGTGTGAACGAGCAACTTTTTGCAGTAATGAGATTTGTGGCTCACTCGAATTGGCAGTCAAAATGTTACAAAGCATAAAGCGGTTTCGGTTACAACTTTGACGTATTATGTTGCGATTTCACTGGAATATTATTACGTTGTCACAAGAGATAGTCTGGGACAGGCTAGTCGCAAAGAGTATATATATATATATATATATATATATATATATATATATATATATATATATATATATATATATATATTATAATTAAGATATAAGACAGTCAGATAACGTCATATTGAAAAAGGATGACGTTAGAAGAACCTTTAGCTGCTGACTATGTTTCCCCAGATTGGGACAGACGGGGATCGGTGATTTCACATTACCCCTCTACAGGATATCAGGCGTGATGTGTATAAATGATTAATAGTAACATTCATACATTCACGTCCCTGTAATTCTTTGGGAGCATATAGAACCATGGACGCATGATATCTCATCAATCATCTCATGTATCTACTCTCAATGAAGACATTGATTGATATGGAATATTGGTGACAGGGTACAAGTCCATAGCCTAATAAGTTTCCCTAGTCTATTTACTTTAAGACATATAACAGTCAGATAGACGTCATATTGAAAAAAGGTTATACCATAGTTCATACTATAACAGTAAAGTAATTTTATATCTGTAGACCTCCGTGGCGCGATTGGTTAAGTACCTGCGCTAATCGTCAGGTTCCGAGTTCGATTCCCGGTGGAGTTAGAGTTAAGAACTACGCTTTTCTCCTGCTTTCCTGCCTGGTTGTTTATATACAGGGTGGCGCATTCAAAACGGTCAGTATGGGAAAGTCTGAAACTATAAGAGATACGAAGATTTGTTCTTAGGAACCATGTCACCGATTTTGATAAAAAGAAAAACTGCATTCATACTTTCTTTGAAAAAACAACTGTATCCAGTACGGGAATCGAACCCGGTTGCTTTGAAAAAATAAACTGGCCTTTTTAACTTTTTCTTTATAAATATCAATTGTGTAGGTCTTAAGCTGTAAATGTCTCTATGAAACACGGTGTCGAAAATGAATAAAATGCATTGTTTTGGCATAATTTAGTTTATCATAGTAGGTTTTCTAAGTGACCACCGTTGTTTTCAATACAATATTCAACACATTTAGGTAACGATCTTACTATTGAATTTTGTATTTTCATGTGGTGAATTTGCGTTACAATTGACTTTATTGCTACTTTTAGGTCTTCCATGGTGTCATAGCTTGTTTTGTAAAATTCATCCTTAACGTAATCCCACAAGAAATTTTCTAATATGGTTTAACACGTCACTTTAAGTGGACTTTCCATTAGATTGTTAGTTTTTGATTACTGAAGATAACAAAACCTCCTTAAAGGATTAATGCAATGCTAATGCCACATGATATGGTGTATGTAACGATTAGGGAAGTACAAAACTACAAACAGCCATAGAGACAATTTTACATGTCTGTTGAATATTGTTACGGCGTATGTAAACTACTATGATAAACTAAAGTATGCCAAAACAATGCATTTTATTCATTTTCGACACCGTGTTTCATAGAGACATTTACAGCTTAAGACCTACACAATTGATATTTAAAAAGAAAAAGTGAAAAGGGCCAGTTTATTTTTTCAAAGCAACCGGGTTCGATTCCCGTACTGGATACAGTTGTTTTTTCAAAGAAAGTATGAATGCAGTTTTTCTTTTTATCAAAATCGGTGACATGGTTCCTTAGAACAAATCTTCGTATCTCTTATAGTTTCAGACTTTCCCATACTGACCGTTTTGAATGCGCCAACCTGTATATGCTATATATGTACTTTTGTATTTATATAATATGTATACATTCCTTCAATATACGTTGACTAGTACCCTTAACACCAGCCTTAAATGAACTTACCTAGGGGCTAGTTCAATTGGTGTATCAATGTCCTATATATTGTATATCTATGTACTTCTACTTAGTAAATACCAGTAAGTATCAAACCATTCAGTACTAATAGATACTCACTCCCAATCATTGCACGGAAATTCTTTTGAGCTCTAACGATTCCTTTGCTTCTGCCTGCCCCAAAGGGACAATGCACTTGCAGTTGAGTCGGCACAATGCGAAGGGAAGGCACAGTGTACGAAGTTAGTAGAGTTTACAGTAGGGTTTATATATAATGGTTACGAAATTTATAGTTTAGTTAATGGTTATAATAATAAAAACGTCATCTTCTCTTCAATTTACTAGAAAGATACCAGTAGCATTCATCCATACATACACGTCACGCCTGATTCCCTGTCAAGTAGGTAAAGATCACGGATCCCCATCTGTCCTGATCCTGACAAATAACTGTCGCTTCATTGACACTCATACACCTCCTCATACACACTCGGCGGTTATATGCACTCCTCATTTATACACCTTACAAGAACCGAACCATTAAATAGGTACGACGACCTCCGTGGCGCAATCGGTTAGACACCTGAACACTCGTGAGGTCCCGGGTTCGATTCCCGGTGGAGGCAGAGTTAAGAACTACGCTTTTCTACCGCTTTCCAGTCTGGTCATTGATTATATATGCTATATATGTAATTTATCTATATATAATTTGTATACATTTCTTAAATATACGTTGACTAGTACCCTTAACACAAATTTTAAATGTACTTACTAAGGGGCTAGTTTAAGGGGTGTAATAATGTCCAAATATTATTAATATTATATGCTATGCTCATGAAACATAGTAGGTGACAGTATAAACTAAACTTTACTTGACTAAACTTATTCTACAGTTCTATATTACACTACTTAACCTTACACAGAAAGGGAACAATTGAAAATATGACGAAATAAGGGGCTAGTTTAATGGGTGTAATAATGTCCAAATATAAAAAAAGGACCATTTATACTGCTACACTGTAACAGTCACATTTTGAGAGTCGAATAACTTTTCAACTTTCAAAAGTTGCTCGTTTGAAGAAATAATAACCGCTCCGAATGCCTGCCCTTACATAGCCGTAGAATTACTTTGTTCTTCTCGTTGAGTGTAATTGTTCCTCAGTTACGTAGTTTCGGAGTTTAGGGAATGAAAGTATGTACCTTTCTTTTCGTTATGAATAAGGTGGGTGTAATGTAGATAGGAGGAAATGTTACCTTTTCCTATACATACATGAAAAAACATTGAGCCGAGTGTGTATGAGATGTATGAGTATCAATGAAGCGAAAGTGGTCTGTCAGGATCGGGACAAATGGGGATCTGTGATCTCTGCCTACCCCTCTACAGGGAATCAGGCGTGATGTGTATTTATGTATATATAAAAAAACATTAACATTGACGACTTATAACTTTTGTATGGTTTGGATATTGTGTAGATAGAGTTCACGTGACCATCTCCGCAATTGCGGAGGTATTAGTTGTTTGACCACGAGTTAACACTTTATATTACAGGTACAACGGTATCGCCATTTACAAGTACAGACAATTACCTTCAAGTAATAGGTAGGTTTCCTCACGATGTTTTCCCGTATCATATACCTTAGTTAGTGCATTTTGCAAATGTATTTTTATTGCAAGTATGTACAGAGAAAACCAGAAACCATATCCATTTGTACATGCTCTGGAGTTTGAACCCTGTACCCATTGATACATATATAAGCTTCTAACGAATGAGGTAACCAAACAACTAATAATAATATTTGGACATTATTACACGAATTAAACTGGTCCCTTGGTAAGTACATTTAAGACTAATGTTAAGGGTACTAGTCAACCTAAATTTCAGAAATATATACTTATTATATATAGATAAATACATATATAGCATATATACTCAACGACCAGACTGGAAAGCAGAAGAAAAGCGCAGTTCTTAACTCTGCCTCCACCGGGTCTCGAACCCGGGACCTCACGATTAGCGTTCGGGTGGCTAACCAATCTCGCTACGGAGGTCGACTATAACTGTTAATTATCAACATAGACATTTCGTGACAGCTTTTTCATATTACACTAACCTTCATATCCTTACTGGTTCGCGCCCAATATAACCCAACGGATCCATTAACCCTTATTCCCTTAGTCATTTCGTATACACGCTATAAAGATTACTAGTACAGCGTGTGCTTAAGAAGTGCTTTGGCCAGTAATGGAAGGTCGGTAACCGCACTTAGAATTGTAATTAGACCTTTTATTACGTCCCCAACTGCGTAGCGAGCCTGTAGGGTACAGTGGTGAAAATATACAAAAAATAGACCAAGAAACGCGTTCACGATTCTTGCTTGTAGTCACAGGTTCAGGTGTAAATCTCAGCAATTGCGAAGGTAGTAATTCTATGGCCAACTCGACCCCGCGTGTTGGCCTAATCAGTACTCAATGTGACAGGTGGTAAGCCGTGTCGCTATTTACAAGCAATGTTACCTGTTCGGGGAACATGTAATTTTATTTTTATTACTTTCTTTATCTGTGTTAGTAAATGATTTGTTGTCGATAATCTATACTTAGACGATTAAAAATGCATTTTGGATAATCGATAATATTCTAGAAACATAAGTTACAGACATATTCAAAAATCATAAATCATTGATTATATCTTCAGACATTTTTAATCAAATTAATATCAATATTTCGCATCCAATCTCACAAATTAGGTTCTATTAATAATATAAT
The DNA here is from genome assembly GCA_030578115.1 of Leucoptera coffeella. Lineage (NCBI taxonomy): Eukaryota > Metazoa > Arthropoda > Insecta > Lepidoptera > Lyonetiidae > Leucoptera > Leucoptera coffeella. The sequence continues at coordinate 132,805 of JAMBLF010000718.1, forward strand.
AATAATGACACTATAACACCAATTAAACTAGCCCCTTGGTAAGTTCATTTATGTAACTTTCAGAAAAGTAAAAGAAATATCAACGTCGCGTCTGCCACCAAACGTATCAAAAGCTATACCCCCTAGTTTGTAAGTTTCATTTGTAAACTTTTTGTATTGTGCATGTTTTTGCGGCTATAAATAAATGCTTTATTACTATAATTAAATATGGTGCACAGTTGAAAATGGATTCGAACTAGCTATAATCTCTTTATTGACAAATCTGTTGATAAACACAAAACAAAAGAAGAATAAAAAATTTCATAAAATTTGGTTGTAAATTCTACTTTTCTACTCGTATGTAAAAACCATATTCACGTTTAAAGACAAAAATAAATTACTGAATCCTTTACATATTTCGAGATCTCTCCTAACCTTTTCTAGCGTTCCAATCAACAACGTTAACAGCAGCTGTGCCTGCTAAATAGTCACGCCGAATAGAGAAAACGTAAAAGGGCTGCTAAGACATTGTACTATAATACAACTAGCCCTAACGGGATAGGCAGAGACTATGGATCACCACCTAGAACGACAAAAAGACAAAGGCAAACGCGTTTACGACCATTAACCCATGCGTAGTAATAATTCTATGGCCACCTCGAAACCACGTGTTGACCAGATAGTTAGTACTCGATGTGGCAGGTGGTAAGCCATGTCGCCATTTACGAGCACTAACTATTAGCAGTTCGGGAAACAGGTACGTTTTCTCACGATGTTTTCCCTCACCGTAGTATTCTACGTTCCTAAATGTATTTTTATTACGTTAATGTACATAGAAATTCATTAAACTCCATTTCCATTGGTACATGCTTAAGCGGGATTTGAACCCTGTACCCACTGATACAGAGTCAAGCCCCAAACAACTGAGCTACGTTGAATTTAACCACCTCTATCTATCATATGTTAGATCTATCTTGCGATATGTTCCATTACTTTTATATACCAGACAAATACCGAATAATTTAAACTTATAAGGTACAAATTGTAGACAGAAAAGTATCTTTTTAGGTATCAAATTAAATATTTAAATGGATCTGTACGTGACTCGTGTCTAAATAGTGTTTTACCATCTTTTAGACATAAAAAATACTCAGGAAACTCTTTTTCCATCTAGAGCCTTAAAAATATGTTTAGAACGCTCCCCGTATTTGTATGACTAATTAGTATTCCTTCACCCTACTAAACTTACACCCTTTATTGTAAAACTAATGGAATAAGTTAACCAATTTGTTCCTAGATACATACAATAACACATAAATATTTAGAGACATACGTAGATCGGTTGTTTGGGGCTTGACTCTGTATCAGTGGGTACAGGGTTCCAATCCTGCTTGAGGATCTACCAATGGAAATGAAGTATAATGAATTTCTATGTACATTTTCGTAATGAAAATTCATTTACGAAATGCGTATTCTACTTTCTATATTTGTATGATTCGTAAATCTATAGCTACCTCGAATCCAGTACTCAATCTGACAGCTGGTAAACCGTGTCGTCATTTATAAGCACATATGTACTGTAATCTAGTTTGAGAAACAGGTAGGTTTCCTCACGATGTTTTCCTGCACCTTAGTTGTCACATATTCGCACCTCTACGTCCCTAACTGGCTAGATAGAGACTATCGATCGCCACCTGTAATGATCCTGACTAATCTCTCTTGCTTCACTCACATCCATTAACAATCTCATACATGCTCTTCAGATTTTCACGCTACGTACATCTGTCTTGAGAAGAATGTCTCCTAAATTTTTAGTAGACATATAGATGACGAAAAAGGTTGAACATTAACCCTGAGACTCCTTTTACGACGTAACTCATACATAATAGTTAATCCACATATTTCAAGACCAAAACAAAGACTAACAAACACTGATAAGATGGTATCTAATGTTGAAACGGATTTAATTCACAAATCTCAACTTATCTTTGTTGATGAAGACTAATCACTTTGGATTAAACACCTGTAACCTTCAAAGACCAGTGTAAGTTGACACTTCAATATGTATAAGAATTTCCTATCTGAACTTGTTTATATAATGTTTGAAAATACCTTAGCATCTACGATAATCGTACGTAAATAGAAAACTTGCTTAGGCTTTCTCCTTGGTATGTCGGGAGAAACTAAGAAATAACAAAGGTTTCTAATTTATCTCAATGTCATCACAGACTCGATAGTTATTAGAAAGGTAATCGAGTAAATATACTTCCGGGAACCATAAAATAACCAATGAGCAAGGCTACTGCAACGTAGCTGAAACGTCGGATTAATAATAAAGGTAACCTTTAAAAAAAAAACGCGATAAGTCCCGTTAGTTAATCATGAGTATAAATCGCGAATCTCTTAAGTGAAATAGTTTTGTTTGTCTTTTAGTTCCATGATAGCTACCTACGAAATTTCATTTGATATTGCCTTTAAAAATATTTCTTTATTTACATGCATATACCGACATCATTTTCTACATTAATATCTAACAGCTCATAACTGAAACAAATTAAGCAACGAGCTATTATAAGCACTGTCATTACTTATCATCAGAATTACATAGATAATTTCGTTAATAATACAAATTCAAGAGCTCAACTTTATTTGGTCGGTGCCACGGGCCAAAAGTTATAAAATCCAATATCATAAATCATGTATGTCAGTCGGCTGGTATAGTAATAATAATGAAGTTGCAATTTGCGATTGTTTTGGCTCTTGTGGCAACATGTTTTGGTAAGTACTTGAAGAAATACATACATACATACACTCACGATTTTACGTAAGAATGATCCTGACTAATCTCTCTTGCTTCACTCACACCCATTGATCTTCTCATACATGCTCTTCTGTTCTTCTTAATATACTTAGAAGAAGAAATATTAACTTACGTGATCCATATAACGTTCAAATAATTTATATACAAGACGGCGATAGGTATAGGAACTGTACAATCGAATTCTAAATATAATAATAGTAAATAGTGAGTTTCGTATAACAACAGTAACACCGCTGCTAGTGTGATGGGGGCTTTTGCTTCTGGATGCTAAATTCGGTACCCTACTGGCGCTGTGTAAATATTTACTTTTTCTTAGACTTAAGTTTTCTTTTGTATGATTTAATTTGTACATATTTAGTTTTATTTTGTTTAATAAATGTTTAGTTTTAAATTAATAATAAAACATCAGTAATGGTTAAGTTCGTGATCGCAAGACTAAATCTAGACTTAAAACTAACATCCCACTATCCCCTTTTGAGATGGATAAAACCACAGAAACAATAATTATTTATAGTTGTATTTAGAGTTATTAGTCCCTAATATGAATAGACACTATATCACATTATAGACATACTCGTATACACTACAGTCACTTTCAGTATCATTACGAGTATTAGAATAGTTATTTAATCAATCAATTTTTTAAACCAATTTACTCCCCTATTTACAAAAAGCTTCAATTTATAAAACTACAAAAACTTTAATACAACAAACAATATTCATAATTAAGCGGTCCACACACGTTCATAGTTAAGCTGAATATCGCTATTCATTACAGCACTAATCCTAGAATGGGTGCTTAAGTTTGTCTATTAGAGGCAGATGGTACACAACAAAGGGCTAAGCCTGCCTTTATCCTTAACGGTTTTAATATGCGGACCCCATTTCGTCATATTTTCAATTGTTCCCTTGCCGTGTAAGGTTAAGTAGTGTAATATAGAACTGTAGAATAAGTTTATGATTAATAACTAACGGGACTTATCGCGTTAGTTATTAATCATGAGTATAAATCGCGAATCTCTTAAAACTAGAATAAGTTTAGTCAAGTAAAGTTTAGTTTATACTAACATTTACTATGTTTCATAACATATGATAATAATATTTGGACATTATTACACCAATTGAACTAGCCCCTTGGTAAGTTGATTTAAGACTTGTGTTAAGGGTACTAGTCAACGTATATTTAAGAAATATATACATATTTTACATAGATAAATACATATATAATCAACGACCAGACTGGAAAGCAGTAGAAAAGCGTAGTTCTTAACTCTGCCTCCACCGGGAATCGAACCCGGGACCTCACTATTAGAGTTCCGGCGGCTAACCGATCGCGCCACGGAGGTCGTTAAAATATATAGATAGATCATTCTTGTATTAAAAAGAAAGATAAAGAAATAGTTTGTTAAATACTTTTTACTTTTGTACTGCATGAATCTCAGGATCTTTCAACTTGGCAACAGAGACGTGAATATATGTGTAAAGGTAAAAAATATAAATGGTGACATGGCTTACCACCTATCACATTAAGTACTGACTATCTGGTCAACACGTGGGTTCGATCTGGCCATAGAATTACTACCTTCGCAATTGCGAAAAAGGACACCCGAACCTCTGCCAACCCCGCAAGGGTTAATGGTCGTGAACGCGTTTTCTAGGTACATGTTAGTAGGATGTCATTAAAAGTAAGATGTGTTAAACTGCACTATTGAGAAAGTGATCTACTTGATGACTATTACCTATCATGAGGGATAAGCAGGTTTCCTCACGATGTTTTCCCTCACCGTATTATAGCTTTGAAAATCTTTAATTAATCAAAAAATTCAGTTGCTAAATATTATAAATAAAATATATGAAGTAAATTAAACACATAATCATTACTAAATTGTTGTCATTCCCAAAATAGACCAAATATCAAATGGTAGAAACATTTTGCTCTGGCCATTAACGTATGTATGAATGGAATAAGTAAATAGTTTGGGTATGATAAATAAATTAAAACTCTATGATCTAATTGCAATGGGCTTAAGCCTTAACTAAAAGGGTTTAGTAATGAATTAATAATTTTCACAATACACGCGCTACCAATTTAACCTTTCATACTATTACGACTTATCTCTTTTAAGGTAGACAAGCAAGTGTAACATCGTACATACTATGTGGAACTCCTTAATTATTAATTACGTCGAATAAATAACTTTATTAGTACACTAGTGACCCGCTCCGACTTCCCACGGGTATAAAATATATAGCCAACTCCACTATTTAATGGATGTTATAAACCTTTCTCTTGAATCAGTCTATCTATTTAAAAAACCGCATCAAAATCCGTTGTGTGGTTTCAAAGATTTAAGCATACAAAGGGACATAGGGACAAAGAAAGCGACTTTTTTTTATACTATGTAGTGATAGACACAGCATACCTGTACATAAGTTTATATTCACGTCCATTGATCCCTTTCAAATGGATAGAACCTTGGAGATGGTAATACTCGTATGTTATAGGTCACTAATTAGCATGAATATTGAGGTTTTAATGTCATATTTACGTTTTGTTTTGTTTTGTATTTACTGAACGGTTAGTTTAGGTTTTTAAAGAATATAGTGGCAAGCCGATCTGTAGATAGTTACATGTAATGGCATTTAGTGTATTGTGAATGTCAAAAATGTATGTATGGTCTGTGCAGCCTTATATAATATTGCTTGATATTTAATAATAATTGGACAAAAGACAAACGCGTTCACGACCAAAACCTTTGTTGAGTAGTTAGAGGTTCAGGTTTCTATCTTCACAATCGTGGAGGTAGTAATTCTACGCCCATCTCGAACCCACGCGTTAACGAGATAGTCAGCACTCAATGTGACAGGTGGTAAGCCGTGTCATCATTAAAAACACTAACTATTACCACTAATAATAATAATTCATAATTGATATAGAAATGATAGATATATAGAATTTTATAATAAAGCTGTATTTTCGTAACAGCCTGCCACCCCATCTCTTCCCGTGGGTGTCGTAAAAAGCGACTAAGAGTCTTTAAACTGCACACAATCTTTGCAATGATAATTAGTGCCTCATAACGGCGACAAGATTCACCACCTGTCACGATGGGTACTAATTGTTTGGTGAACTGTGGGCTTTGGGTGACTGCTTACTACCGATGTGTTGGTGTAGGCGGTCACTCACACCTCTGGCTACCCTAAGGGATAACAGTCGTGAGTGTTTATGTATGTATGTAAATGATAGATATGACAGTAGAGACTAGTACCTAAATTCCATGAGGGTCTAATAACCTGCCTTTCCACATTAGGGAAGCATTGGGCTACTCAGCGGCTAAGAAGCTTATCTTGAGACAATCGACTCATTAGCCCTCACTGCATTTGCTACTTTGATGGTATGAGAAAAGTCATGGGGCAGAAAGATAGATTGTGTGAATTTTGCCTTAGTGTAAAAAGTTTTACTTATTATATCGTAAAAGGAAATACTACGGCGAGGGAAAACATCGTGAGGATACTTAACTGTTCCCGAACAGGTAATAGTGAGTTCTTGTAAATGGTGACAAGGCTTACCACCTGTTACACTGAGTACTGACTATCTAGTCAACACGTGGGTTCCAGGTGGTCATAGAGTTACTACCTTTGGAATTGCGGAGATGGATGGATACCTTTGAATACACCACAAGAGTAAATGGTCGTGAACGTCTTTGTCTTTTTAATCGTAAAACGAGAGGTACAAAATTACAAACAGCCAAAGAGACAATTTAATATGTCTGAACTTATTGAATATTGTAACGGTGTACATAAACTAAAGTATGTGTAATAAATTGTCATTTGCATCACCAAAAAACCTAAAAGTGACATTTTATATTGTCTTAAAGTTCTTTCACTGAATGAGCTTGCTTACAATTCGATGTCAATATACGCAATGGAGTGATCCTTCTGCCCTAGTATCTCGCACTGATTAATCGAAGCTTAATTGCTATGCTTGTATCTGATGGGGATTTCAAGATATGCAATCCTATTGACTAGACCCGATAAGGGCCGATCTGTAGATAGTTAATTTGGTTACAAATTAATACCTACATTGTACTGACCTGAAATTAAAGTACTAAGAGTATTAAGTTCTTATTCTGATTCATTTGTAAATCCATAATCTATTTTTACTGAAATGTTCCTTAAAGTCTAATGTAACCGCGCGTATTTATGTATATTTATTGCTATTAATAAAAACATAAACATACGCTTCACGACTTGTGTATACACACAGCATTTTTTATTATGGCGTGGTAGTCACAGGCTTGAGTACAAATCTCCGAAAAGGCATGTTAGTCAGAGGTTCAGGTATCCATCTCGGCAATCGCGGAGGTAGTAACTCTATGGCTACCTCGAATCCACGTGTTGACCAGATAGTAAGTACTGACTGTAAATACAAGCACTATTACCTGTTAGGGAAACAGGTAGGTTTCCTCACGATGTTGTCCCTCACTGTAGTATTCGACGCATTTCGTAATTGTATTTTTTTACGAAAATGTACATAGAAATTCATTAATCTTAATTTCCATTAATACATGCTCAAGCGGGATTTTAACCCTGTACCCTCGATACAGAGTCATCCCCCAAACAACTGAGCTACGTAATTGAATCACACTTACTCTTTTAACACTACCAAATTTACTACCTTAAAAAAAACAATATTATATTATTATACCATTGAATAATTCGACGTAGCTCAGTTGTTTGGGGCGTGGCTCTGTATCTCGAGGGTACAGGGTTCAAATCCCGCTTGAGCATGTACCAATGGAAATGAATTTTAATGAATTTCTATGTACATTTTCGTAATAAAAACACATTTACGAAATGCATCGAATTATATGGTGAGGGAAAACATCGTGAGGAAACCTACCTGTTCGTCGAACAGGTAATAGTTAGTGCTTGTAAATGGCGACATGGCTTACCACCTGTCACATTGAGTACTGACTATCTGGTTAACACGTGGGTTCGAGGTGTCCATAGAATTACTACCTTCGCACTTGCGGAGATGGACACCTGAACCTCTGACTAACCCGCAAGGGTTAATGGTCGTGAATGCGTTTGTTTTTGTTTAATTGCTAACTAATTCCCATGTTACAGCCTTACCAGCCATCGACACTTCCAACGACCAGCCCCTATTTTTCGAGAACCAATTCTCTGACTCCCGCATCGTTGGAGGCTCCGCGGCTCCTGTAGGCAGCGCCCCCTATTCCGTGGCTCTGACGTCAGGACTCTTGCTTAGGAGCTTTTTCTGTGGGGGATCCCTAATATCTTCAAAGACGGTTCTCACTGCGGCTCACTGTGTGGAAAATGTGTTCAATTTTGGATCGCTTTCCAGGTAATAATAGTTGTGGTAGTTAAGCAAAAGTTTTATTAACTATGTGAGACCGGTCACTGTAAATTTATAAAGATATCTGATTACCTTTATTTTGTCCGACGTTTCGACCCAGTTGCATAGACCGTGGTCGCGGGAAGACTCGTCGTGGGAACGTCGGGCAAAATAAAGGTAATCAGATAATAAATACCTTTATAAATTTATCGTGATATTACTCGGTCTCACATAGTTAATATAATGTTTAATATTTGTGGTAGTTAAACAAAAGTTGTTTCTTGCTCGTGGTTCCAAGTTTTAGTACACATGTAGATGTGATTCAATAAAGTCACTATCGATATTTGAAAAACATATATAAACTTTGAGAGAGAAGAGCATTATTGTTTTGCTTAAAAGTAATGCATGTTTGATTAGTCAGGGGTACGCGTGTACGAAATGAAAAATATAGTTTTTTTGTTCTTATAAACGTAAACCTTATAAAAAGTTACTGGGACTGCACACTGACTGACTGTGCAGTCCCAGTAACTTTTTACTGACTGACTGACCTGGTGGCGTCATCTGTGATAATTACGTTTAACTAATTGCAACTTAGGTTTACTTAGGTTTCTGTGTGTGGCGCTCTAGATGTCGCCACTGAATAATCAAATGACCTATTCCTTGCAGCACTCTCCGTGGTACCGTGGGCACTAACCGTTGGAACTCTGGCGGTAGCACCATAAGGTTCGAACGCAACGTAACCCACTCCGAATACAACGCTGTGCTTTTAAAGAATGACATCGCTATCTTAATCAGTAGTACTACTGTGATATCCAGTGCTACTATCAGTTATATACCAATCGGCACTGGGTTTGTCTCTGCTGATGTTCCTGTTAGGGTCACTGGATGGGGACGACTTAGGGTAAGTTTCTGTACATTTAAAATATATAAGGGTTTTAAATCCTTGTAGGTGGACTGAAAGACTAGTATCTTTAGAAAGATAGATAAGAAGAATGTATATAATAATAATATTAAAGACACTATTACACCAATTAAACTACACCCTTAGTAAATTCATTTAAGACTTGTGTTATGGGTACTAGTCAACGTAAATTTCAGAAATATATGTTTTCTTAACGACCAGACTGGAAAGCAGAAGAAAAGCGTAGTTTTTAACTCCGCCTTCACCGGGAATCGAACCCGGGACTAAATGGTTGTTTCTAATGTTCAGGCGGCTAAATGATCGCGATACGGAGGTCGACAAATAGCTAATCGTACTTTCTAGATTAGAATTGAGTTAGGAATGTATCATTATTGTGTTCAATTTAGTATTTTGGTTGCTTTGTGTATTGCACTATTAAAGACCCAAAATAATTTAATAATCACTAATTCCCTTTACAGGCTGGTGGCTCCACCTCTGCTACTTTACAAGAACTATACACGAGCACAGTAGAAGCCAATGACTGCGTTCAAAGGATGGCAGAGGCTGCCCTTACTGTTAACTTTTTCGTACCCCCAGTAGATACGGTGTTAGAGATATGCTCCTTCCATTCGGAGAACCATGGAAATTGTCATGTAAGTATTATCATCATTCAATAACATTGATAAAAAAAACATTTACGAAATTCGTGGAATACTACGGTGAGGGAATTCGTTGTGAAGAAATCTACTTCTTGCTAAGTAAAAGGATACTTTTACTATTAGTCCCCCGAACAGGTAATAGTCAGTGCTTGTAAATGGCGACATGGATTACCACCTCTCACATTGAGTACTGAATATCTGGTTAACACGTGGGTTCGAGGTGTTCATAGAATTACTAGTAAAATTATTTGGACGTATAGCAAAAATGACTAATATTTATAAAAATACCTTTGAATAGTATATTTGAATGTTATTTAGCCAATAAGAGAAAAAAAACTATTGGACTTGGTACATTCATAAAATGTATTATATGGGGACAGGGAAGTTAAGGTTCTACCTTATCTTTTTTGAAGCCTTGATAAGGGAAGGTTGCGGTTTGAAAGAAGTATTATAACTAAGATTGAAAAGGGCATGCTTCGATGGTTTAGAAATTTTATGCGGATGAATGATAGCAGATTGACAAAAAGAATATATATGAGTGAAGTGAAAGGACGGTTACGTAGGGGCCAGCCTAATAAGACAAATAACAGTCAGATAGACGCTATATTGAAGAAAGGTGACGTTGGGAGTACCTTTAATCGCCGAGTGTGTATGAGAAGATGTATGAGTGTCAATGAAGTGAAAGTGGTCTGTCAGGATCGGGACAATAGGGATCTCTACAGAGAATCAGGCGTGATGTGTATGTATGTTTACCTTTGCCCTTACAAGTCCTTCTACATCATCTGTTCAAAGTAAATCACCTTCTCTAACTTCTCTTCTCTTCTCTTCTCGCAGGGCGACAGTGGCAGTGCGCTGGTGGACCAGAGGAACGGGGAGCAGGTGGGCGTGGTCTCGTGGGGGCTGCCGTGCGCCAGGGGAGCGCCCGACGTCTACGTCAGGGTCAGCTCTTACATACAGTGGCTTGTGTCCAACATTGTGCTTTAGATTGTTGAACGGAACGAAGAGAAGATATTGAGGAAGATAATAAAAATAAATAAATAAAGTTCAGTTTTTATTTTAGAGTACTACGGTGAGAGAAAACATAAACATACGCTTCACGACTTTTATATAGACACTCCCTTTTTATTATGGCGGGGTAGTCAGAGGTTTGAATGCCCATCTCCGAAATTTCGAAGGCATGTTAGGTATGGGTAATTCGAAGTCCGCGTATCACTAGATAGACAGCACCCAACGTGATAGGAAGTGAACCGTATCGCCGTATATAGGCACTGACTGAGGGAAAACATCGTGAGCAAACCTACCAGTTCCTTGAACAGGTAATAGTTAGTGCTGTTAAATGACGACATGGGTTGCCGCCTGTCACATTAAGTAGTGACTGTCTGGTCTACAGGTTCCAGGTGGTCATAGAATTACTACCTTTGCAATTGCGGTGATGGAAAACTGAAACTCTGAGTAACTAACTATTACATGTTCGGGGAACAGGTAGGTTTGCTCACGATGTTTTTCCTCACCGTATTACTCGACGCATTTCGTAAATGTACATATTTTAATGCCATAAGAGAGAAGACTCCTTGAAGGTATATAAATTAATTTATACTGATTTAGTTATTGACCTATATTAGGTAACCTTTAATTGGACTTAAGAGTATATACTATACATCATGATAAACTTAAGGTATTAAGTTTACTGATTAACACAAAAAGAAAAAAAAGAAAAAACAAAAAGACACAGAACAAAAGAATGTGACAAAAATAATGTCTTTCTTTCTGGCATGTTGTAGGAGACGACTAAGGGACTAGGGGTATATGGAATCTATTGGGCAATAGGCTAAAAACTTGTAACTAGTATTTCATATGACACCAAAACCCTCATATACCATCAACACCCCAATATACGTACATGCTAATAAGTAACCGCGACGATGTTTACATACATACATTACGTGAACTTTGAATTAGATAGAACGACCTGTAAATACCAATATTTACATGCACTGATTTCTCCTACATTTACATGTTTATAAGTTACAATTATCTGTCATCCGCGTTACTTTTTCAAAAAACCCAATTAATACTGGCCTCCTTCAGTTCAGTATTTGATTATCTTTAAGATTACATAGATAATAATTACGAGGAAATTCCCAAATCAAAAGTTATAAAAGTCGATGTCATAAATCATTCTTTTTAGTCTGAAGGTGGTTTCACCTTACTTTTAGTTTTTTAAGTGTGTTTTTTATATTAAAATGGATTTCCGATTTGGGATTGTTTTAACTTTACTTGTAGCGACATCTTTTGGTAAGTAATGAGAACAGACGTTTGAAAAATAAAGAAAGGTATTTACTAAAAATATTTGTCTGATAAAGATGATTATTGGATGATGATAAAGAGATATTGTAGATAATATATTAATAGAAATATTTTAGATATAATAATCTATCGACATTATTTGACTTATTAATATTAGAAATTGCAATAAAATAAATGAATGATCGAAACAAAAATATTTACTAATAACGGAAAGTGTGTGGGAGATATTAAACGTGAAACGTAAAGTAGTGTGTGCAGGTAATAAGATTAATGTATAGTGATATCAATAGACAGTTGGTTTCTCAATCGGCACGTATGGCTATTCATATGGCTGTGCTGCTTCCAACACTGACTTATGGTAGCGAAAGTTGTGTATGGCAAAATAAACATAAAAGTAGAATCAATGCCGTCAAAATGCGGTCACTGAGAAGCCTGTTAGGAGTGACATTGAATGATAGAATTAAAAATAGTGTGATAAGGGAAGGTTGCGGTTTGAAAGATGTAGTTGACTTAGATTTAAAAGGGTATACTTCGATGGTTTGGACATGTTATGCGGATGAATGATAGTAGATAGACAAGAGGAATATATATGAGTGAAGTGGAAGGGCGGTTACGTAGGGGCTATCCCAATAAGACATATGACAGTCAAATAGATGCTACATTGAAAAAGGGTGACATTAGAAGTATTTTTGCCGAGTTTGTTTGACTATCAATGAAGCGAAAGTGGTCGGGAAAAATGGAGATCAGTGATCTCTGCCTAACTTCTACAGGGAATCAGGTGTCATGAGTATGTATGTAAAGGAAGCAGTAAAAAATAAATCTAAATATTATTTGAGTATTGTTTAATACAATAACTAATTCATAACACATTGTTGACACAATAATCATTTAAGATAATCTTATGTTATCACTTAATTAATAACAACGTATCAAGGTTTAATCATGTGTTGACTGACGTTTTTTAAACATGGATTGAGTGAACTTGCTTTCCTTCCTAACAAAAGGAAAATACATCGAAAGGGTTTCAAGCAATATCAAATAATTCGCCACATTTTTATTTTTTCAGAAGTTTTCAATACATGAAACATAGATGGCACTGTAATTATAATTTGATTTTTATATTATATTCTTCGCTCCTGTTAGTAGCAGGGGTATTTTATATAGCCTAAAGCCTTCCTCAATAAATGATCTATCTAACATAAAAAGAATTTTGAATTCGAACCAGTAGTTCCTGAGATTAGCGCGTTCAAACGAACAAACAAACAAACTCTTCAGCTTTATAATATTAGTATAGATAATAATGCCACATAATAATAACAAACCTACACGTTAATGTCCAATAAGACATATGACAGTCAGATTGACAACAGTGATATTGAAAAAAAGTGAAGTTTGAAGTACGAGTATAAAAACCGCCGAGTGTGTATGATAAGGTATATGGATGTCAATGAAGCGAAAGTGGTATGCCAGGATTGGGACAAATGGGGATCTATGATCTTTGCCTACCCCTCTACAGGGAATCTTGATGTGTATGTATGTATGTTTCATACCTTTACCAGCACTATAGTACATTTGCATTAAGAAAATAGTGACGTCATCCAGTCCCCACGATTTGACCAATGAGACGTTACAACGGCTCAAAGTCAATGTGACTTGTTTTCTCGTTTACTCACGGCTCATTGGCCAGTTTAACCTCTGAATATCATGATGTCACTATTTTCTTAACGCGAATAGACTATATAAACATAATCCACTCTTCCAGCCTCACCCACCCCTAAGCCTGACAGTATCCGACCTTTGTACTTCGACGACCTATCCACCCCCCGCATAGTGGGAGGCACTGATGCCCCAGCTAACAGCGCCCCCTATGCAGTGGCTCTGACGACAGGACTATTGCTGAGGAGCTTCTTCTGTGGCGGATCTCTTATATCCGCAAAAGCGGTTCTCACTGCGGCGCATTGTATAGAGAATGTCTATAACAATGGAGTATTGTCTGGGTATGTATTCTTTACATAATAGTAATGTAATTTCGTTCTCGTTATTGTTGTCTTCTTTTTGTTATAGTTTATTGTTATTATATTAGTTATTTAGTAATTATTATCGTGCTTAATAGTATAAGTTTGATGTATGTACTCAATCTGCATGATTTGATTTGTTTTTTATATTGGAAGCTTTTGTTTAGTATATTGCAAGCTGTATGCTCACATTAGAAATGTAGTCCAGCCTGCACAGTGTGAAACTACTAATTATTGTTTGTATTGACTGCAACTTGTCGTGAGCATCTACTTTAAATAAATACACCCCCGTTTAGGAACGATGTTAGAAGATAGATTTTGCGTGTTTCCTTTAGATTAGACAAAAGAAAAACGCGTTCACGATCAGCAACCTTTGCGGGGAAGCCAAAAGTTCACGTGTCCATCTCCGCAATTGCGATAGTAATTCTATGGCCACCTCGTACCCACGTGTTGACCAGTCAGTACTCAATGTGACAGGTGATAAGCCACGTCGCCATTTACAAGCACTGACTATTACCTGTTCAGAACACATGTAGGTTTCCTCACGATCTTTTCCCTCACCGTAGTTCATCATCATCATCAGCCTGTATCAATCCACTGTTGGACATAGGCCTCCCCCAAATGATGCCACTTCTCCCTGTCAGTGGCCGTTCGCATCCATTCGATGACGGCCAACCTACGCAGGTCGTCTTCCCACCTTGCCGGGGGGCGCCCCACACTACGTTTACTGAGAATACTCACTCACCGTAGTATTCAGTATAACTCAATACATTTGCTTCCTTTCAGTACTCTTCGAGGAACAATTGGCACCACCCAGTGGAATGTCGGAGGCACTACCATCAGCTTCCTTCAGAACATCACGCACTCAGAGTACAATGGAGGGGTACACGACATTGGCATCCTCATCACCAGTACCTTGGTGATGGAGTCTGATACTGTCAGTTATGTGCCTCTTGGCGCTGGTTACATTGATGCTGATGTTCCTGTTAGGGTCACTGGATGGGGACGGCTTGTGGTATGTAATTAATATTTAAAAGTTTTAACGGACAGTCCTCAGTCGTCTATGGTGCGTCAACAAAGTCAGCAGCTCAGTGAAAGTTGAAAACACAAATAATTATTTTCAGCTGAATATTTAGTCAGTTGTGATGCCAAATTGGCTAAATATGTTTGCTTTGGGATTATATTTGGATCCTCAACTGGAACGAATCGAAGAACAAGGAAGAGAAGAATTGCAGCTTCGATTTCGTTTTTCTTCGGTTGTAGCGGCTGGTGGCGTTGGTGTAACCATGGCAATGGAATAACAAGAAGTTCAAACGCCGTGGCATCAGTGTTTGTACTTCAGCCGAGATACCTCCTGCTCTTCTTTTCGACTTTTCATAAGAGGCGGCTAAGAGACTAAGGGTAAATGGGATCTCTTGATCGATTGGCTAGCAACCTGACACCTATATTCCATATGACATCACAACCCCATTTTTTGTACTAAAATGTGACCTAGTATATATTTCTTAAATATATGTTGACTAGTTAATTAGACCCTTAACACAATGAAATGTCTTAAATGAATTTACCAAGGGGTTAGGTTCGATTGGTGTAAAAGTGTCCATAATATTATTACAGGAAGGAGGACCAACAACAACTTCCTTGCAAGAGCTATACACTACGACAGTAGAAGCAAACGAATGTATTGAAACAATGGCTGAGGCGGCCGTGGATTCACCTTTCTATATTCCAACCGTAGACCCTGATTTGGAGATATGCACTTACCATTCGTTTGCCCATGGTAATTGTCATGTAAGTACATATATTCATACTATTTATCAATCAATCAATCAGCCTATGTCAGTCCACATCTGGCTGTAGGCCTCCCCAAGTTTACGCCACAAAACACGATCACTCGTGGCCTTCAGCCAACCACTACCAGCGACCTTTTTCAGGTCATCGGTCCATCTGGCAGAGGGGCATCCTACAGTATTCGAGAACCGCTTTGCTCCAACGGTCGTCGGTTCTGCGACAGACGTGGCCAGTCCACTGCCACTTCAGCTTGCAACATCGATAGACAATGTCTACGACTTTAACGTCATACGATTTATGACTAGTGTATACACACTCATTTTTTATAGCGGGTAGTCCGAGGCTTGAGTGTCTATCTCCAAAATTTGGAAGGCATTTTAGGTATGAGCCTCGCGTTTGAATAGATAGACAGCACCCAACGTGATAGGTCATAGGTAGGTCGTCATGTAAGTGTCAGATAATATAGTACATGGGACTAAACTAGTCGGCGTAGGTATTATTCAGAATGATTCAATAAATTGCTCGCATTTACATAATCAAAATTAAGATCTTTTATGTATGAAAGTACTCGATAGTTAAATAAAAAATTTGGTTTTACTCTGTTTAAGTGGAATCAGGGTTTAAATCCCGTCTGCTTATTTACCAATATAAAGTCTGACATAGTCGCAAATATTTAAAAATAACTATAAATAAAGTTCTCATCGGAATTCTCATGTACCATTTCGCAATAAAAGCGTTTGCACTAAATGCGGTGCCGAAAAACATCTTCACGATGCTACCAAGATACTTAGCACCTTCCGTGACAGGAAACCATCCGTTTTGCCATATACGCAAGTAATCTATGTATGTTCTATACTCATAATCATGACGACCTCCGTGGTGCGATTGGTTAACCACTGGAACGCTAATCGTGAGGGCCTGGGTTCGATTTCCGCTGGAGGCAGAGTTAAGAACTACGCATTTCTTTTCCTTTCCAGTCTGGTTGTTGGTTAAATATGCTATATATGTATTTATCCATGTATGATATGTACACATATATTTCTTAAATATACGTTAACTAAGTACCCTGAACACAACTTTTAAATGTACCTAGCAAGGGACTAGTTCAATTGGTGTAATAGTGTTCCACAAATAGTTGAAAGTGAATCACCTTCTCTAACTTCTCTTCTCTTCTCGCAGGGCGACAGTGGCAGTGCGCTGGTGGACCAGAGGAACGGGGAGCAGGTGAGCGTGGTCTCGTGGGGGCTGCCGTGCGCCAGGGGAGCGCCCGACGTCTACGTCAGGGTCAGCACTCACTTCCTCTGGATCATAGAGAATACTGTGACGCCGTATGGCCAGGAGATTGTTGGTGAATAGTGATGCTGCTTGTAAAACTTCTTCTAAAGGAATTTCTTCATTTTTCAGCTTCATTGGGTTATATGGAACATCTTGATTGTAGAGGAATATTGAATTATGGACTTGTGACAATGCAAATATAGGATGGGATATAATAATTTAGTTTTTTTTTGTTTCGTATTTGGAACCCTTTTTTTGGCGATGGTAATAGTGGGTACATTCTATGCACCCTTTATAAGTAGAGAATAAATGCTTATATTTTTATTTTATCAAACTACGAACTACAAATCGTCTATGGTTCGTCAACACGCACGTTAACTTATAGTTGAAATTCGATTTTGATTACCGAAACACCGCCATAATCATGTCTTATAATACATGCAATGCCTGCAAAAACAAGATTCATACCTTGAATGTGTGAGTTACTATATGACCTGAACTGTTTAGGAATTACAACGCAGACTTTTGTGAGCATGACATCTGAGTGTAAGTCTCATTGGGTATGCCCAGAATGCCTAAGCTGCAGACCTAAGGCAGGCAACCTACACACTCCCATCCGCAGCTCCATGGGATTCAACACCACGTACACGTCTGGCACGACCCATATGAATGACTCGGCATTATAGGCTATTCGCGTTAAGTAAATAGTGACGACATGATATTCAAAGGCTCAACTGGCCAATGAGACGTGAGTAAATCAGAAAAAACGTCACTTTAACCAATTGCAGCCAACCGTTGTCACGTCTCATTGGTCAAATCGTGTGGACATTGTGACGTCACTATTTTCTTAATGCGAATATACTATAAGTCACACGCGAAACGTGAATGCCGTCAGAGGGGCGGCAGCAGCATGCTCACCCGAGGCGTGCGCGCACCTGCCCACCGCCAGAGAGAACAGCCAGGGGCACCCGGGAGACGTGCTGCGCAAGCTCCGGGAGATCCAGGCCGAGCTGCACATTCTCAGAGAACAAAATAATGAGATAGTGCCACTTAGACAACAGGTACGAGTAGCTCAGCTGCAAGAAACTGTCGAGGCATGTGCTATAACAATATCATATGTGCTATAACAATATGTAATTATTTTCGGCTGAATATTTAGTCAATTGTGATGCCGAACTGGCTAAATATGTTCGCTTTGGGACTATATTTGGATCCTCAATTGGAACGAACCGATGAACGGGGAAGAGAAGAATTGGAGCTTCGACTTTATTTTTCTTCGGTTGTAGCGGCTGGCGGCGTTGGTGTATCCATGGCGATGGAATAACAAGAAGTGCAAACGCCATGGCATCAGTGTTTGCACTTGAGCCGATATAACCTTAGTGGTGAATGACTTATTAAAAAAAAACTACGAACTAAGTATGTTTGTTAGTTTGTGACATGTACTCTCAGCTACTTATCATTTCATCAATTTTTTTATTTTTTATACTGTTCGATATTAATTGAGTCCTTTTTTGTATTTTAGCGATCACAACAGTTGACTAAGTACTTAGAAGTCCAAAACCAAGTCTAATAGACTTGTGATAGCTTAGAAAATCAGTCACGTTCTAAGATATCGTATTAAAATATTGTCTTAAACAAAGATAGAGTGTTTCGCCACCAAGGCTCGCTTCATCACGTCACAGATTTATCCCGAGACGTGACTAAATATTAGGTTCAAGAGTGAACTAGTTTCTCTTCTGTGTGTTTGCTTCAATCTATTTTAATAGGGTTGTCTACTTTAAATCTTATCGATCATGTCATTATTTGTTAGATAGTTACTACTAAACAAAATGAATAGATTTTTGGATATTTACAGGTATAGCAAAAGTGTTAATAGCAATTCCACATTAATTAATTTTCTACGTTAATTTCCATGCAATTATAAAAAAGTAGATGCATTTTTTGATAAAAGTAAATCGATTTTAAGAGGTTGCGCGATAAACCTTCTTCTTCGAAGATTATTTTATATATACTCGTATAATATATTATACACACACAGTACAAAAAACCTCAGTACATTAGTAAAGTGCTGTAATTATTTTATTGTTCCAGCATAATATTCCATAAAAACACTACTATCCCGGCTCCTACAAATAAACAGTACTATATACTAAATCACTTCAAAATATTGTCTTAAGATCTGACCTTATCTTGGGGTCCATCTCATCATGAGACCCTGACTTATCTCGGAGATACACCGGGATATTAATTGGAGATTCTCTTCAACTATTTTGGAACATTTAGCTTAAGATAAGGGGTATGCTTGTATTGTAGTAAGTAATGTTTAAGTTTATATAAACATACATGTAATGCCTTAAAAGTACGTGTAAAAAGATAGGTAGAGATTACCTATATCTTATTATTAGAAAAGCGTATTTCTTAACTTTGTCTCCACCGAGAATCGAACCCGGAACCTCACGGGTAGCGTTCAGCTGGTTCACGCCACAGAGGTAGTCAAAGGTCATAAAGATTAGGTAGTTGATGCATATCATACACACTAACATACACACAAAAGTATGCTTGCCTTTCACATGTGGAGTTAATTAAATGCAATGTTGAGGACGCGGCGTATGAATGTGGATAAGTCTCGAGCTATTCAAGGGATGTCGTGATGAAAATTCCTTTTCTTGAAGGGGCATATTTCATAGGAAAGAGATTTTAATTCCGACCTTAATGAAGCGGTGAAGGTCGGGTTAGGGGGGCTACATACTCGGATTCAACGTATATTCAATGCTAATAATTAAACAAAAAACAAACGCATTCATGACCATTAACCCTTGCGGGGTAGTCAGAGGTTCAGGTGTCCATCTCCGCAAATGCGAAGGTAGTAATTCTATGGACACCTCGAACCCACGTGTTAACCAGATAGTCAGTACTCAATGTTACAGGTGGTCAGCCATGTCGCCATTTACAAGCAACTATTACCTTTCGACGAACAGGTAGGTTTCCTCACGATGTTTTCCCTCACCGTATAATTCAACGCATTTCGTAAATGTGTTTTTATTACGAAAATGTACATAGAAATTCATTAAACTTCATTTCCATTGGTACATGCTCAAACGGGATTTGAACCCTGTACCCACTGATACAGAGCCAAGCCCCAAACAACTGAGCTACGTCGAATTAATGCTAATAATTATTGCAATATATACATCCATACACATAGATAGAACCTTGGAGGCATGAAAGCATCTCCTTGTTCACTTAGTAAATGTGTATCTATTTGTGAATGTTACATACATACACATCACGCCTGATTCCCTGTTGAGGGGTAGGCAGAGATCTCAGATCCCCATTTGTCCCGATCCTGATAGACCGCTTTCGCTTCATTGACCTCCCCATACACTCTTGATGTTATAGGTACTTCTTACGTCACCCTTTATCAATATGGCGTCTATCTGATTGTCACATTTCTTATTGGACCAGCCGCTACGTAACCTTTCTTCCACTTCACTCACAATTATTGCTTTTGTCAATCTGCTATCATTCATACGCATAACATGTCCAAACCATCAAAGCATGCCCTTCGCAATCTTAGTCACTACATCTTCTTTCAAACAACAATCGCAACTATAATTAGCACATTTATCATATTATGTATTCTTAGCTAAGTAACATGAGCCGCGTAATAAAATATGTAGATAAAATTAAAATAATTATGATGAAATTGAGTCTAATGTTACGCGATCGTTAAGAAAGAAAACTGATAAAATAATCGTGATTTTGGAAGTGTTCAGTGATTGTGTCTAATGTTGTTTTGAGGGATTTGTATCGTGAACTCAGTGGCGTTACTTGATTTTAATAAGGAACATTAATTTTAAAGTTATTAGAGATAATAAAAATCACGCAGTGTTCGCGTGATCGAAAGTGATAATAGGTTTTTTGACAATAGACATGCAATTATAGCCCGCGAGTGCACGTTATCATTTATCAGCTCGGGTTATAGTGATCTATCGGCGGCTGCCCGGCCGGTCAGTGCTGTGGCTCTTTGGAAGAGGACAAAACACAATTAGGCCGCACTGTTCTTACACGGACGACTGCAGCGAGCACTAAGTGAATGCAAAGTATCGAATGTACATGCAAGAATTACTTGGTAAGCAGCGATTAACTGTTACAAAACAACGAATGTGCATTATAGCCGGCCGGCACTCTGGACTTGTTAGTTAACCTTATTGTTATCTTGCTGAATCTCTGTCATGGCGTGTACGGGATGTAATGTAAAACTAACAGATAACAATTTTCTTCAGTGCAATACTTGCAACACTTCCTTTTGCATGGTGTGTATGAACCTCCCTACAGATAAAGTTCACAAACTGCGTAAGGAAGATCTTGCTGCTCTAAAGTGCCCTGCTTGCACCAACATAACACGCCGTACTGTGCGTAGCCGGGAAGCTTCGCCGTCAATGTCATCGCCACGGCTTTCAATTTCCAATATCGCCAAACCGTCCACGTCGCCTAATACTGAACCAGTAACTCTGGCCGCACTCTGCAGGGTTTTTGATGAAAAACTTTCTTTGTCGTCGCCCCTGGTTACTAATATACGAGAGGCATTGAGGCAGGACATCGAGGTAATGGTTGAATCTAAGTTGAAGTCCATGATAGTAGATATTAAAGGAGAATTCACTAAAACTACCGACACAATTCGTAACGACTTGAGCGACGTTAATAACAGACTACTTCAGAAGGAGACGTTAATAAAATCGTTGGAGTCAGAACAAACTCACCTCAAGCAAGAAATACATAGATTAAATGATAAACTTTTAAACTTTGAAAAGATATCACGGGAACGTAACCTGGAAATCCAAGGGGTCCCGGAAAATCGTAACGAGAACGTTGTGACATTGTTACATAAACTCTGCGAAACTATTAACTCGCCAGTGACCGACAGAGATATACACGCTTGTCGTCGCGTCGCTAAACATAACCCTGCATCCAACCGCCCGCGCAATATTGTGGTCACCTTTGCATCGCCGCGTTTGCGAGACACAGTACTATCGGCAGCCTATCGCTATAATAGGAACAATAGTTCCAATAAACTGAACACAACTCACATAGGCCTTACTGGAGAAAACAAGAGCATTTTCGTGAGCGAACATCTCTCGCCTGACATAAAACATCTTCACGCCGAGACTCGGCATTTCGCGAGAGACAGTGGTTACAAATTCGTGTGGGTTAGATTTGGTAAAATTTATCTTCGAAAGGACGAAAACGCGAACCCCATCCACATCAAGGGAGTGCACGTCTTACAGAATCTCAAGGACACTAAGAAGTAACATTTTTACATAGATTAGTTCTTACTTAGCTTACTTTTTTCTTTCTTTATTGTTATTAGTATTTGATTGATTTTTTGTTTTCTTTGTTTTTTATGCTTAACATTTTTTATCAGAACATTAATAGAGCACGTACTAAGATATCTGAAATTAATATAAATGTACATAATAACGATTACGACCTAATATGCCTAACGGAGACTAACTTTGACTCGGGTATTTTTGATGGAGAACTTTTAGATAGTCGATATAACATTTATCGCCGAGATCGAGCAGATACCGTCTCACATAAGTTATCTGGCGGAGGTGTACTCCTTGCTGTGAAGAAGGATATCCTAGTCACCCGTCGGGCTTGTTGGGAAACCAATTTTGAGGATGTTTGGATAAGTATTACATTGAATTCTCGTAATGACAAAAAATTGAATATCTGTGTTTGCTACCTTCCCCCTGACCAAACTGTTACAAATCTCAAATCCTTTTATTCTCACATTCAGAATATTATCCTAAATGCTACAGATGCCAGTGAGTTTCTTCTTTTAGGGGATTTCAATACGCCACACATCACATGGCAACAATATCTCAAGTCCGACTATTATATGCCTGCGAATGCAGCAGATCAGAAAGCTAAACTCTTATCCGATACCTTGACTACATGCGAGCTTTTACAATATAACAATATACCCAACCAAAATGGTCGATTCCTGGATCTGGTGATCTCAACAATGAAAGATATTACTGTCCGTGAGGAGTACTCCCTATGTCGCATTGAAGGACACCACCCAGCCATTTCCATTAATATAAATAACTCAGACACACATACCTATAATAATGTGCGTGACCGCCCAGACTCGCATCTGAACTTCAACAAATGCAATTATTCGAAAGTTAAAGCTGAAATTAATAAAATAAATTGGATCAGGGTCCTTCAGGTTCCCTGCGTTGATGAATGCTTAGACATATTTTATAGTCACCTTTATGATATAATTAACAGATATACACCTAAATCTCGGAAACATATTGATAATGTTCCAATATGGTATAATGAGGCACTCAGGCGATGTATTAAGGAAAAGAATAAATACCATAAATTGTTTAAGAGGTATGGCAATCCGCGTGATTATGACTGTTTCTCCATGCTACGATCAAGGTGTAAGAAACTAATATCTGCCTGTCATAGGACTTATCTTTCATCAATTGAGGACTCCCTGAAGGTAAATTCACGTGGTTTTTGGCGCTTCGTCAACAACAAAAAGGGTCAGGCAACTATCCCACTCACCATGACTTTAGCAGGAGAATCTGCTTCTGATGGCCAGGGTATATGTGAGCTCTTCTCCAGCTACTTTGGCTCTGTATTCGATCCCCCTTCTCCGACCCAAATTACTAACTTTATTCCTGATGACTACAATAATCATGTAATAAGTAGCCTTACAATTGACGAGCCGGAAATTATTAAAAGAATTAATGGATTAAATATTCATAAAGGCGCTGGGCCAGATACAATCCCTCCTTCATTTCTAATAGAATGCGCAAACTCAATAGCTGTCCCCTTAAAAATTATTTTCAATAAGTCGGTGAATGCGGGTGTGTTTCCTTCGCGCTGGAAACTAGCGCACGTTGTACCGATCTTCAAATCAGGAGTAAGGGAGAAGTGTGAGGATTATCGCCCAATCAGCTTGCTATCATGTATGCCTAAGTTATTTGAATCCTTAATATACGACCACTTATACAATCACGTAAAGAGTGTCTTGACGGATAAACAGCATGGATTTATAAAAGATAAATCCACCGTCAGCAACCTACTTGAGTATAAGGACTATCTGTGCAACTCTTTCGCCCATGGAGGGCAGGTAGACTCTGTCTACACAGACTTTAGTAAGGCCTTTGACAAAGTAAATCACTCGATATTATGTAGCAAGCTTTCTTCCTTTGGCATACACGGAAACCTTCTCAGATGGCTTTGTTCCTATTTAGCGAATAGAAGCCAACTCGTCGCTGTTAGAGGCATGGTCTCCACCCCCCGAGCAGTCACATCCGGTGTACCTCAAGGATCCCATCTGGGTCCTCTTTTGTTCAATTTGTTTATCAACGACCTACTCCTTCGCTTGGAATGTCCTTCTCTGCTCTACGCAGACGATCTCAAAATTTTCAATGAGATAGTCGATATCTATGATTGCAAAGCACTTCAAAGAGATCTTGATGCACTACAGCGTTGGAGCATTGATAATAGAATGGTACTGAATATTGGTAAATGTTGTGTGATTTCGTTCTCTAAAAAGAAAGTGAAAATAAATTGTGATTATAACATTAACGGTAAGCTCCTTGAACGTAGCAAGTGTGTTAAGGACCTGGGCGTGTGGTTCGATGAACAACTGTCATTTAGATGTCATTATGAAAATATAATAAATAGGGCAAATAAGTTGTTAGGATTTGTATTGCGAACAACAAGGCCATTTAAGAAAATGGAAAGTACTATTACTCTCTTTAACGCCTTAGTTCGCTCCATTCTGGAATATGCATGTCCTGTGTGGTCGCCACATTATAACACACACGTCGCTCGTATAGACGGAATCCAGAATCGCTGTTTAAAAATTCTTTCATACCGCTTTAATATGGGAAGGAAACTATCGGACTATTCACAAAGACTATCCTGGTCTCGCTTGAAGTCGCTCGAGGTCCGCCGTAAAAGATACGACTTAATATACCTCCATAAACTAATTCATAATCGTGTCGACTCATCAACTTTGCTGGCATTACTCAATTTTAACACTAACTACAGGGTACGTACTCCTAAGCCATTCATACTTAAAGTATATATCAATAACACTTCTTATTATAATCCCATAGTTAGAATGTGTAGGCTCTATAATGACATAAGTAGCAGACACAGAGATCTAATCGACATTTATGATCCAAACTTGCTACATCTGAAAAAGAGTATTCAGAGCATCCTGGAAATTGACAACGAATTATAAAATTGTATGAAATAATTATGGTATGTAATTTCGTTTTCGTTATTGTTGTTTTTTTTTTTTTTGTTATAGTTTATTGTTATTACGAGTATATTAGTTATTTAGTAATTATTATCGTGCTTAATAGTATAAGTTTGATTTATGTACTCAATCTGCATGATTTGATTTGTTTTTTATATTGCAAGCTTTTGGTTAGTATATTGCAAGCTGTATGCTCACATTTGAGATGCAGTCCAGCCTGCACAGTGTGAAACTACTAATTATTGTTTGTATTGACTGCAACTTGTCGTGAGCATCTACTTTAAATAAATAAATAAATAAAATAAATAAATAAAAAGAATGATAGCCGAACAATGATAGTTTTAGAAGAAAACTATGTAAGAGATAATATTATATATTGCACAGATTTTCATGAGAAACTCTTAGTAACCCCCGAGAAATTTGGCTGTAAAGAGTTGAAATCCGCGTAGTCTGTAGTCAGCTTTATATTGTGATCTATGATCTTCATGAAAGAACCGGCGTAGCGCATTTATTTACAATATCTTTAACAGAAGAATTAAGTATCAAATTATAAAATTACCTTCATAAAGAATAATTTAGGTAAATATCTCTAGGGTCTCATCGACAAACGTTCTATCTATCTATTAATGCACGATAATATAATGTTCGCTTATGATAACATCACACAATGAAAATTAAATAAAAAGAGGTAGTATATACATTTACCACCCTTTATATCCTTCATGGTATAATATGGTTTTGCTTTTGTCAATCAAAATATATGACTTACTGTTATAACATATTTTACTCTACATTTCATTCTTTGACAATAACCTTCAATATTACTAGCTCCATCTCTCGTAGTATAAGAGAAACTCAGTTTTTGAGTTAACGAATTACTGGGGACCATTTATCACGCGACTAGCTGCACTAATGGGCACGTCTGCCGTGGATTGCTCTGCGCCAAATGACCCTAATGGCGACCTCAACATTCGTAGCTATATCTATGTTCGTTGGTTAGTTATAGACTTGTATAGGTATGTGATTAGAGGGAATGTAATTAGATTATATTGGATACAAACGTATACCTACACCTGTTTCCCTGTTGAGGGTTCAGAGACCATGTAGCGCCATCTAGTTCCGATCCTGATTAACCACTTTCGCACTTTGACACTTATGCACACTTGGCGGTTATAGGTACTTCTTAACGTCACCCTTTTTTAATATGGCGCTATTAAAATAACCGCTCATTTTACACAGCGACTATATCTTAAGGAATAAAGGCAAAGTCAACTGATAAATGGGGTTTCGTGATCTCTGCCTACTATGTATGTATATCAACTGATAAAGATAAAATTGGGTAATTCAACCAAAAGTCAGGTATAATAAATAAAATGAGTATAAATCGCGAGTGTTTAAAAATAACAAAAGTCAGGTGTTATAAAACAATACATATATCTATACTAACTACTACTTCACAAAACAAATGTTTGGTAACCATGTATTATAATGTATGGTTTCACAAAATTGCTTTGAGATTAAACTTTTGAAGTTTTGCCAAAGTGCTTCATTCGAACTCCACAGCGAGAGCTTATTTCACACAAATTAAAAGGATTAGTCTGCATTCAGAAGCCATTTTGGTAATGAGTAGCTCCCGTGAATTGGGACTTAAATGGAATGCTAACTAGCTGCTGATCTTCCCGGCTGGTTGTAGGCGACTAGGTGTCAATAGAGTTTATTAAAAGACTTGAAAACCAGTGAAAAATAATCTATCACATGTCCCCCACAGCCAGAGATAAACAAAAAATAGAGGTAAAATTTATGAGCTAAAGCTTTATAAAATTGTTTACACAAAAACAATTTAAGTAAATCTAAAAGTTATAGTAATTTTCTAAAAAAAATTTAATTTTGTATAGTCATGAAAAAAATCTAATTTGACCTGATAAAATACTGCAATATTATGATATATTTTTTACTGATGATCTCTTAAAGAAATGATAAAATAAACAAAAATGAACGTTAAATATATCCAAATCATTTATATATGTATGTATATGATACCTTCGCTTCCATTCAGTAGATTATGCATCCCACTCATAAACCGAATACAAATTAGCAATGCAATTTGAAATTAAGGCTCATTTACACGAAACTGACATTTGACCCTGTGCCAAATTCAGCTTATTAGAACCGCCTCAATGAGATTGTGTGCGAGAATTAAAAGATTAGTTTCAGCTTTTGTGACATCATACACAGCGGTTGATCTACTAAATAACTGCCACGTTAATATTTATTTGTTATTTAGAGCTATTTTGCTATCCGTACTGTATACAGTCAGATAGACGCCATATTGAAAAAGGGTGTTCTTAGAAGTATTACTGCCGAGTGTATATGAGTGTTAATGAGGTGAAAGTGGTTTGTCAGGATCAACACAGAGGATCCGTGATCTCTGCCCCTCTACAGGGATACATACATATATTCACGCCTTTACTTTCCTATTTAAGATAGAAAAAAACTGTTAATCTTTACCTTGGAGGACCTTGTGAAATCTTTTACCTCTTTCACATTTTACATTTTCATTGCTTATTTTTAAAAATGAATTTTAATATGTCATGAGTGTAACGTGTTTAAAAGTTGTATGACTAGATCAAATCCTTTTCAGTCATTAATACTTCTATCATAATAGCAAACATTAAAAGAACCTTGAATCACCTAGTTGAGTACGTATGTAACAGATATATTGAATCGATTATTTATTTATATTTGGAACATAATTAAATGCACATCAAAAATACTGAAATGTCAATCAATTAACATACACATCACGCCTGATTCCCTGTAGAGGGGTAGGCCCATTTGCCCCGATCCTTACAGACCACTTTCGCTTCATTGACATTCATACATACATCCATACATTCATGAGAAGATCTATGAATACTGAAATGTATACCAAAATACAGCTAAACGCACACCAAAGGTTAGGTTTTGGTTGGGACTGTTTTATTTTGGTGTACAATTTAGTATTTTAGAAGTGTTTTTTCACATTATTCGATATACGTTTAGATACTACGTTAATGGGTCTAAATGTATTTCAAAATAGCCTATATTTTAGAAAAGAGCTTTGAAATTATGAATATAGCTGACTATACATATACTAAGATTAAAGCTACAGTTTAAGGTCACATTCACAGACCAATCCCACTGCTGCGAATCGATATAACATCGAAATTGCACTCAGCCATTCATAAATATTAAAAAGCAATCATGTAATCCAATTACATGGTGTAAGTTCTTTGTGTGATGATATTTATGGTCTCCTACATTCGTGTTAATAGTCAGAAAGGATAATTTTGAGGTTCTAGGTTTGACTCCCGGTTTAGTTTCATATAATACTATTGTTCATCTTGAACTTGTTGAGTATTTTATGTAGTATTTATTATTAAGTAAATATTATATATATATATATATATATATATATATATATATATATATATATATATATATATATATATATATATATATATATATATATATATATATGTATATGTATATATATATAACAAGTGTATATTTCTAAAACACATGTTGACTAGAAACCTACGAGTTATTATCTTATTTTTAGTTTATTTTTCTTACACGTTACATCTAATCTTACTATAATGATAATAAATAACTAAGAAAGTAAGTTATTAGTTCTAAAAATATCACTGATTACACAAAGCTTACATAAAACGCAGTCCACAAGCTTTAAAACTTGCCAAGAAGTCAGCTGGTTACACTATTCAAATCCTAGACCATCAAGAGACACGTATTGAGAATTTAGCCTAGAGCCTTTGAGAGTCGTATTCGTATCACATTGCTATGGCTTCAGCAGGCCCAGATATGATCTGATTAGATCAGGAATCTGTATATATGCACCATCATTCATATATGGTGATTCGGCGTAGCTCAGTTAGGGGCCTGACTCTGTATTAGTGGGTACAGGGTTCAAATCCCATGTACCAATGGAAATGAAGTTACAAATTCGTAGTAAAATACATTTGCGTACTGCACTGAATATTATTTATTGAAGGAAAACATCGTGAGGAAACCTATCTCTTTCCTGAACAGGTAATAAATAGTAAGTGCTTGTCAATTGTGATACGGCTTACCACTTGGTTATTTTGCAAATGTATGTTTATTATAACAATGTACAAGTGCGTAGAAAGTCAGAAACATATTAATACATGCTCAGGGATTTGTATCCTGTACTCACTGATACAAAACAACACTTCAACGACTGAGCAATACTACATTAAAGTACATATCATATGACACTAAAACGAATTATGATTGAATCTTAGGCGATCGGGTGAACAACCTATCATCAATATTCAAAATTAATACTGTTAGAACCCCGATTATAGGATGTCTAAAGGTGACCTTAGAGATATTGTGACTCAGTATACACACTACTTAGATAGTTATTTACTATCTCGAAACTAACATAAACATATACATTCACGGTCTTTAATCCCTTTCGAGGTGGACCGAACCTCGGAAACTATTTATTAATACCTTCTAGTTCATTTTTAGAATAAATATAGGGTTTGTGATGTCATATGGAACATTTTAGACATCTAGTCCATCGTCCAATACATTCTATTTACCCCTAAGCCCTTAGTCGCCTTTTACAACATGCCGGAAAGAACGGCACTTACTTAGCATCATTTTCTACGTCCCAGCTATCACGGAACTTGAAGTTAACTAGAGTATGTGCGTAGAACTTTAATTGGATGAACATTTACTATGCCTTCGTAATCAGAGATGAAAACATGTTTTTAATGACTCTACTTGTCACTTGAGTGGTATACAGAGGCTTTATGCTAAATAAGGGAAGGTGTAATAGGAAACTATAACTACCATGCATGTATGCAGAGTGTAAGAGGTTGGTTTGGAACGATTTATGTATAACTTTAATTTAATAACTTTAACATATTGATAGCAGATTGACAAAAAGAATATATGTATATGAGTGAAGTGGAAGGGCGGTTACGTAGGGGCCAGCCTAATAATTCATATAACAGTCAAATAGACGCTATATTGAAAAAAAAGTGACGTTAGGAGTACTTATAACCGCCGAGAGTGTGTGAGAAGATGTATGAATGTCAATGAGGCGAAAGTGGCCTGTCAGGATCGGGACAAATGGGGATCCGTGATCTCTGCCTACCCCTTTACAGGGAATCAGGCGTGATGTGTATGTATGTAACTTTAACATATGCACATGATGATGGTAGTTTTATATAGCCTGATATACCTTTTGATTACATAACGTAATGGCTACGTAGGTTTCAGCCCAATAAGACATATGACAGTCATAAACATGACACACTGAAAATGGATGACCTATAAGTGCCGAGTGTATATGTGTATAGTTATCAATGAAGCGAAAGTAGTTTGCCAGGATCGAGAGACAAATAAGGATCGGTAGTCTCTGCCTACCCCTCTAAAAGTAAATAGGCGTGATGAGTATGTATATACGGTGAAAGTATTCAAAATTAAAATACTTCTAAGTTAAAGTTACAAAGTCTCGAGTTGTACAAGGTTGGTGTTTGCCCCGTGCTAAGTTTAAGTTAGTGCTTAAGTAATAGACTAAGTTAGGACTTATATCCTTAGCAACTTAATGAAGGAGGAAGCTCTGCTAATATGCTAAGTTCTCGACAAACAGGTTAAGGTGTCAATACTTAGTGAATCGGGGACTATGAAGTGTAATCAGCTTTGGTATTGGGAATGTAGTAAGTAAGAGTTTATTTATTCATGAACAACATACAATGTATTTGAATATCTTATAAACTTTTCTTAAAAACAACATTTATATATATTAAAAACATTTATAATCATAAAATATATCAAACACTTATACAAGATTACACAAACAAAACACAGATCATTATAAATTTTCAATGGAATATATTAGAATATAATTAGTTTTATTTTAATTTTATCATGAATAAACTAATTCTATTGCAATCTTTTCATGTGAAAATGTTTTTTTAAAATTTCAATTAGTGATTTTATTTTCCTTATATTAAGTAAAAAGCCAGTCGTCTATGGTGCGTCAACAAAGTCAGCAGTTCAGTGAAAGTTGAAAATACAAATAATTATTATCGGCTGAATATTTAGTCAATTGTGGTGCCAAACTGGCTAAATATGTTCGCTTTGGGATAAGGTTTGGATCCTCAACTGGAACGAACCGAAGAACAAGGACGAGAAGAATTGGAGGTGCGATTTCGTTTTTCTTCGGTTGTAGCGGCTGACGGCGTTGCTGTAACCATGGCGATGAAATAACAAGAAGTTCAAACGCCGTGGCATCAGTGTTTGTACTTCAGCCGACATAACCTTAGTGGTGAATGGCTTAATAAAGAATTAAAAAAAAAAAAGTAAAAAGCATTTCATTTCATAGAATTTTTTTGACTAGGTACATAATTCCTTATGTCTGTTTATTGACATAAGTCTAAGACGTATGTAATTTGTTTCTTATGTATTGAGGCATATCGAGAACGTTGAGTAAAACAAAATAATATCAGATATTTCGACTTACTATTCACCCTTCTTTGAAATTCTAGGGGTTAGTGTATTTTATATACTTATAAGTATGTATTTGTGTGCATTTTCAGTTTAATACAAAACTACCCTACATTTTTGTTAAAAACCCCGTACTTAGAGAAAAAGAGAGTTCATAATAAGTTCGTAATAGAATCATTTTTGATTAAGCGCCGTCGACTTCCGTTGATGAACTGCTTTTTTAATGGAACACGAATCAGTTTCATCACGTTATCAGTTAACGGATTCTGTAAACGAGGATTAAGGATTATGCTAGTCTGGGACTCATATATTGTAACTGTCATATAACACAAAAAAAAAACAATTGCGGTCACGACCATTACGGGGTAGTCAGCGGTTTAGGTGTCCATCTCCGCAATTGCGAAGGTAGTAATTCTATGGCCATCTTGAACCCACGTGTTGACCAGATAGTCAACTTAATGTGACAGGTGATAAGCCATGTCGCCATTTACAAACACTAACTATTACATATACAAAGTATATCGTAAAAGTTTATCTAAATATATACTTAGAGCAGAAAATGGTGAAAGAATGTATGATTGATGAATCCTTTTTCGCAATTGTGTACTACATAATTAATATTTAAGAATATAGGAGCCCAAGTCTGCTAATGCGTTTTCGAAAAATCGTTGTTCAATATCAGATCAGTAATAGTGTGAAGTTGGTAGTGGATTAGCAAGTGTCTAATTTCGTCTGAAAACTGGACTAATTTGTCACTTTTGCTATTCCACGAACAACTTTATTCCACACTGATATTGAAATGATATTGAGCTGATATTTTGCAAAAAGCATTAGTAGACTTAGGCCGCTGGCCTTGTTTAGCCCATTGTAAAAAAATACCTATGAATGACAAGAAGAAAACACGAGCTTGAAGTCATTTTGCAGTTTTGTGAATCTAAAAGAATTAAGATCAAAAGACACAAATTCATTGAAATAACATCTCATACCTTAAAGGAAGCTGTTTTTCTTTATTTCTCATTAAGTCAACATATTTTTTCTTGAATTTTTATTATTTTTGAAATAAATTGGGATTGCGGAGATGGAAACCTGAGCCTTTAACTACTCCGCAAGGTTTAATGTTCATGAACGCGTCTTTGTTTATTCTTTAAATTCAAAGACCTGAAAAAGGCATTCACATACCTACATAATTTATTATAACTAGTTGACACAGTAGTTCTAACTTTAAACACCTCTATTTCCATGTCAAGGCTAAATTCAAACTAAAAGTCCAATTGAATTAAGCTTCACTTTAATAAGGCTCTAGGAAAAGGTTCTGCGAAAGCTCAAAACTGTTTTCATAAACTGCAACTTTGAAAGAAACGCTGAGCTTATTTACTGACTTTAAAACTTATTAGTTCCCGTACGAGCTGGGACGTAAAAACAATGTTAACTAACTGCCGTTCTTCCCGACATGTCGTAGGAGGTGACTAAGGGACTATGGGTAAACATAATCTATTGGGTGATAGGCTAGTAACCTGCCAATAATGTTCCATTATGACACTGTAATTCCAATGTTCTAAAAGTGACCTAGGAGTTGTTATATCTAAAGGGATTTGGGACGTGAATGTATATGTATCTAAAATTTACTTAAGTCATTAATGTCAGTGATATGGTTTAATGTATAGTATATATAGTAAAGATAAATATAAAGTTTACATGTCACAACCGTTTACAGGGGTACACGTAGATCAAGTACTATTGCGATCATAGCAAACCATATTCACATTTGTAGAGCTTATTATTTTAATATTGATTTATTTTATTTGGGGCTTGACTCTGTATCAGTGGGTACAGCGATCAAATCCCGCTTGAGCATGTACCAATGGAAATGAAGTTTATTGAATTTGTATGTACATTTTCGAAATAAAAATACATTAACGAAATCGTCGAATATTTTCGGTGAGGGAAAACATCGTGAGGAAACCTACCTGTTCCCCGAATAGGTAATAGTTACTGTTTGTAAATTGCGACATGGCTTGCCATATGTCACATTAAGTACTAACTGTCTGGTCAACACGTGGGTTCGAGGAAGCCATAGAATTACTACCTCCGCGATTGTGGAGATAGATACCAGAATCTCTAATTACCCGGTATGGGATGGTCGTGAACGCGTTCATCTTTTTGTCTTATTTAGAACATAAAAATCAAAAACTTTTTATGAAAAATACTGTAAGTATTATCATATTTAATGACACCTCACAACCATTTACTTTGACTCCTTACAATATTATAATACGTTTTCACTATTACAACTTGACACCGCTACTGAATTGATATTCACCTACAATTATGCCAACAGCATAAGTGAACTTAACCCCTAGCTATATAGTCAATAATATGCCTTGAATTACCAAATACCTTCTTTAGGCAATAACATACATACGCTTCACGACTTGTGTATACACACTCCCTTTTTTATTATGGCGGGGTAGTCAGAGGCTTGAATGCCCATCTGCGAAATTCCGAAGGCATGTTAGGTATGGGTCATTCGAATCCCGTGTATCACTAGATAGACAGCATCCAACGTGATAGGTAGTGAACCATATCGCCGTATATAGGCACTGACTATTACCTATCCTGAGGGACAGGTTTCCTCACGATGTTTTCCCTCACCGTTAGCGACTTTAGGCAATAAATAGAACATTTATAAAGGTACGTAACAGAAGCAGCAGTTAGTCTTCGTCATAATCGTAAGCAACTCAATAAGACGAAGGTGATACGCTTTTAAAGCGAACAGCTGTTTGTTTATTTGCGAGCGGAGCTGTCTGAGGCGAAGGCATAGCATGCACGAAGGGACGTAAACTGAATTTTTATTTTTATAAGTGGAAAGTTTGAACAAGGTTTACTAATGAATAAATAGATTTACGCAAATATAGAGTCGATGTATTATTTGTTTGTGTGTTTAATGTAATTTGAAGCAGTGAATAAAGTATTTTTTTTATTTCTATATGTGTTTTTAGATTCTATGATAAATTAATTTTTGATTGGTTCAATCTATTTAATGTTTTGGGACTTGTATTGTCTTAAAGAAATTGTATTTTGAATATCGTTATCAAGAATACAATTCCTAACCTAAGGAGATTCAGTATTTTTTGTTTAATATGAATGAATGATAGAATTAAAATTATTGCAATTTATATGATTTATTTATACCTATTCCATGCGTGTGTAAAATTTTGTACAGTAAGGCGTTCATTGTGTTGTCATCAAATCGCACAGATAAACATAACTGATGAGGTCATACTTGAGTTGTCATCTAAAGAAAAACTAGGTAACATAAAACGTCTAAATACCATTTGGGATTAGGGGACGCCATTTGGGATCTCCATGGCGCGATTTATGTGTGTTTAATTTTATATCTGTTTTTTTTTAATTTTCGTATAACATTTTTTTTATCTTGTATAATCACTCATTAATATTATTTTGTCAATTATTGTAACAAATTTCAATAAAGGATTATTATTATTAAATACGTAAAAACTGAAAGCCATGTACAAACGAAAATAGAATCCAACCAACAAATACCAATTTTATAACCGACATAAATATATCAACCCTCCCATGTTACCCCTGTCACTTTTACGAGGTCGTCTACGAAAGGCTAATAGATAATGAAACGTGCGCAGTAAACCATCGGTACCAGTCTTCAACGGTAATTTGGAGGAGATGTTTTCGGAAGGCCCTAGAAGCCTTTTCGAAGGCATTTCACTTTGTTCTTTTATTGCTGAGAGGCTGTGTTTTAGCTTATGCTACGGAATTTTCCAAGGCTTTCAAGGATCGAAGTGTAATGGTATATGGATATATAGGAAATTGGAGCCAGTTTTGAAAAATTATTTTCGTATCTAATAAAAAATGTAAAATTTAGTTGTCGTCTTAGTCGTGACAAACAAGGATGTTATTTATGATTAATAATTAACGGGACTTATCGCGTAAGTTTATATTTAATAAAATTACCTTTATTAACCCGACGTTTCGGTTAAGTTGCAGTAGCCATGGTCTACTAACTACGTCTGCCCGTGAATTATTAATCATGAGTATAAATCGCGAATCTCTTAAAACTATAAGGATGTTATTGATTTAAAATTAAGGTTGGTCTGTTAATCGAGGTTGTGAATAGGCCACTCGAAGATTCATTGGGCGATGGACTAGGAATGTCACCGTTATTATAGTATAACCCTAAAAGATGATTATGTTTTGTACATTTTGATATATAATAAATATCACAAGCAATAACAAATAATTTGCCAAATTTTTATTTTTTCAGAAATTTTCATTACATGAAACACAGATGACACTGTAATTATAATTTGATTTTTATATTACATTCTTCGCTCCTATTAGTAGCGGGGTGATGTTATATAGCCTAAAACCTTTTTCAATAAATGGTATATCTAACACAAGAAGAATTTTCGAATTCGAACCAGTAGTTCCTAAGATTAGCACCTTTAAACAAACAAACTAAAAAACTCTTCAGCTTTATAATATTAGTATAGATGTTGAGAACGTAATACTTCCAAAATTTTTATACTTTCAAAGACAAATATCTTAAAAAATATCATCTCCAGAGTCTACCAAAATAAACCCACAGGCAAGTAGTAATTATTGCAATGGCATCCACGGATAATTGATAGACAAATTGTCAGTATCATATTGTTGTTTAGTTCACAGTATGTACTTGGTTCGGCAGTACATATACTAAAATTGGAACCCACAAGCGAGTGCCCACTGTACAAAAGTTTATAAAATTGAAACTCAGTTATATTTAAAAGGAAAATGTTAGGAAGCTTTGCTCACACCTCCCTTGGGATTAGAGGCAGCCTTAGAAGTCCAAATCGAATGAGAGTGCGGACATGTTACTCTCGAATCCAATGCACTGATATCCAGGGGATTGTGGACAAATACTTTTGTATAAAAGACAGCTTTTGTTAGAATATGGGCTGGTATTTACATAAATATACAGTGGTTTATGTAGTGTAAAAGAGGATGTGATGAATAAATAGTAGTGAAATTTTTTATACATAATTCTGTGGAGTACTTCGTTATGTTATCATCACTACGTAGTATAAAACAAAGTCGCTTTCTCTGTCCCTATGTCCATTTGTATGCTTAAATCTTTGAAACTACGCAACGGATTTTGATGCGGTTTTTTTTAATAGATTGAATGATTCAAGAGAAAAGTTTATATCTATAATAACATCCATTAAATAGTGGAGCAGGCTATATATTTTATACCCGTGCGGGTCACTAGTGACAAAATAAATAATTAATTCGGGAAAACGTAGCGAAAATAGTGTTTCAGTCAATAATTATACAAAAAACGACTAAGTATGTAAACAATACAATTTGAACCTTACTTTATCATTCTCTAGCCTTTATTACTTTAACCATTACTATCTCAACCTCAAGTTTTGCTGACCGAGGAGATACTATATTTCCGAGGCTCATTCCACCCCAAAACAGATTAAAAAAGGATTACATACATACATAACATACGCTTTACGACTTGTGTACACACTCCCTTTTTTATTATGGCGGGGTAGTCAGGGGCTTGAATGCCCATCTCCGAAATTTTGAAGGCATGTTAGGTATGGGTCATTCGAAGCCCGCGTATCACTAGATAGACAGTACCCAACGTGATAGGTAGTGAATCGTATCGCCGTATATAGGCACTGACTATTACCTATTCTGAGGGATAGGCAGGTTTCCTCATGATGTTTTCCCTCACCGTTAAAAAATGATTATATGTATTAAAATATGTACCACTTCGTCACAATACACTAACGTTTTCTCTTTCACGGTTTATTCAAAGCACAATATCAACTAAACGGCCACCCATCCAAATTTACCCAGAGTTACTTAACATCCAAAATCGAATAAGTATTAACCAATCCGTCATCGCGGTTTATTTTAAGGCATGGTAGGTATGAAAGGTGATTATAATATTAAGGACATTATTTATTACACCAATTGTTTTTTACACCAATTGAACTAGCTTCTTAAAAAGTTCCTTTAAGACTTGTGTTAAGGGTACTTACTCAACGTATATTTAAGAAATATATACATACTATATACGATAAATACATATATATATAGCATATATAATCAACAACCAGACTGAAAAGCAGAAGACAAGCATAATTCTAAACTCAGCCTTTACTGGAAATCGAACTCGGGACCTCACGATTAGCTTTCAGGTGCTCAACCAACCGCGCTACGGAGGTCATGAAAGGTGACTGCGAAGGTCAGCCGACCAGCCGGGGCAATTTCTTTCAGGCCTGTCATTAGCCAAGCCTGGCTGCGATAAATTGTACCTAATCATATTCATGCGAGGGAATAACGACCCTCCATAAATTGTTTTTGGGAGACAAGAGTTAAGCGGTGATTAAAACTATGCATGTACCTTGTAAACGCGGGGTAGGTATGGATGATAACATAGTATGTATTTTTTGACTTTAATCGTGTGTGGAGTAGTCAGAGGTTCATTCTTGTGGAGTAAGTAAAAAGTAAAAAAATCGCGCGCACGCAGTCACAGAAACAACACGTACTTTCTTTCGTCTTATTAAAATATTCGTAACTGTTTCAAAAATTGCGATTACTTAAATTATATTATATCATAATATAGTATTTTGTTTGAAGAATACGAATACTGCCACGAAAATCGTCTACATCACTCGCAAATACGGAAAATAGGAAGATTTTATAAATCAAAACTAGAAGTACCCACATTCAACGTGCACAAATCGAGCGGAGCCAGACCTACCGGACTGCGGTGACGAGTACTTCATTGACTGTGAGTTACACACACACGAACACAGGCCGCCGCGTCGTGACGCACGGCGCCCGTTCCGAGCATACGCACACGACGCAGCAGTACATTCACCGCCAAAAGTGTTTTACAAATTAAAATATTTATTATTTTTTAAATTCAATTAACTTTTAACAACAAAAATATTTACAATAGTATATACAAAATGAGTTTGTTGAGATCACCGGATAAACAAACTATAGTGAGGTCAAATCCAGAACTATCCCAAAGAGGAAACGAAACAGATTTGACTGACAAAGTCACCAACGTAACTTTGAGAACTAAAAGGAAACATGACGGTGTATCTCATGAAGTCTGGAATGAATTCAGCGACTTCCGTACAGAAATGATGGGCTTTCTGAAACAAGTCAATGAAACACAAAACGCCAAACTCACAAAGTTATGTGAAGACATCGCTGAAATAAAAATTCAGAACAATGACATAATAATGACAACACAACGGTTGGTGGTCGAAAATAACGAATTGAAGTTGCAGATGGAAACATTGCAACGTGAGCACAAACAAGCACTTGAATGTATTTCATCCTTAGAAACAGAGATTACCAATCTTAAGGATCAGCAATCTAGTCATTTGAAATCGCAGCAGCCTCTAGTATACGAAGATATATTTAAAGAAGTTCAAGAACGTTCACAACGCGAATGTAACATAATAGTAGCTGGCATAAACGAAACAAGTAACAAGAATCTAGAAGAACGAAAATCCCATGACAAGAAAGAGATAATGAATATTCTAGAAACCATCCATCCAGGCTGTCCGGATCCCATTAATATATTTCGCCTAGGAAAATATAATGCAAACAAAAATCGTTCTATTAAGGTACAGTTCAAGTTACGTGATACCGCCACTACAGTTCTACGAAATAAAACTAAAATAACACAGACGAAAATAAAAATCTACCCTGACCAAACAATACTTCAACAGAACAATCTGAAACAATTACGCGAAGAGCTAGCGCACCGAGAAACACTTGGAGAGACCAATCTTACAATTAGATATATCAAAGGATGTCCTAAAATCGTAACTAAACTGCAAAAAAACTAAAAAGCAAAAGTAACTACGCAACAACGGTGTCACATAGTCTAATAGATGATCCTCAAGATCTTCACCCGAAGAAATCATCACTGAAATTCTTCTACGCCAATGCTCAAAGTATAAATAACTCTGGTAAACTCGATGAGCTGAAATGTACATTAAAAAGCTTCTCAGATAAAGTTGATATAATATTACTAACAGAAACGTGGATAAGAAATGAAAAAGATGCCCAACTAACTACAATTACAAACTATAAACATATTTACAATTACAGAGACAGTTCTAGGGGTGGTGGTGTGTCCATTTTTGTCCATAATAGTATCAGTCACAAAGTTACAGACGATATTTATCTGGATGGAAATCATTATTTATGGATACAATTAATAGCTCTTGATATAGATATTGCTGTCATATATCGATCACCAAGTAGCAGTTGTAATAATTTTCTACAATTTCTTGAAAAACAGTTAAATACGAAAAAAAAAGGTATAGTATTTGGCGATTTCAACCTAGATTTACTTACAAAAAGCAAACCCGTAGATAGATATAAAATATTACTGGAAGAAACGGGTTACAAAACTCTCAACCTAGTAAAAAATGAATTCGCTACAAGAGAAACTGCAAACACTGCCACGATTATTGACCATATCCATACAAACCTAGAAAATTCTACATTTCACCTCTCAATTATGAATACTTGCTTAGCGGATCACAAAGATATGTTTCTTGAACTTGAAAAAAGACAACTGATGTCTAAACCTAGACAAGAATATGACGCAATAAATTACAATCAGCTACAATCTACATACACTAAAAGTAAAAACATTGATGTTAACTACACTGATCTTGAACATAACCTGAAATTAAATATTAAAAGATGTACCACAAGAAGAACAAAAATAATGAATCTACCACGAGATGATTGGATAAACAAAGAGTTTCTATTAGAGGTTAAGAAAAGAAACATACTGCATCGCCAACTGAAAAAGGACTCTCAGAACGAAAACATCAAACTTAAGTTTATTATTCAAAGAAACTATGTCACAGTGTACAAAAAGAAACTAAAGAAAGCATATTATCATAACGTATTTCATAAGTGTCAGTCAGTACCTAAAAACATGTGGAAAATAATTAATTCTTTAACTTGTAATAAAGTCAAATCAGGTTGTACCATTTCAAATCTAATAGTTAATAACAAGAAGATCTCAAACCAGCATGAAATATGTGAGTACTTAAATTTTTACTTTTCAACAATAGGTTATCAATTGGCTCAAAAAATTCCTGTTCTATACCATAAAGACACAACACAAACATATACATGTAGCTCTCCCAATTTATTAAATACAATAACCCAATTTAGACCCTGTTGCGTAGATGAAATAAGTACTTATATTGATAAATTAGACAATAATGTTAGCTCCGGCATTGATAAAATAAATGTTAAAACGGTAAAATGTATAAAACAATTTATACTGACAGATCTTACAAGCAGTATTAATAATTGCTTAAGTACGGGTGTTTTTCCAGATCAATTGAAAATCGCTAAAGTCACGCCTATTTTTAAATCAGGTAGTAAATCAGATCCCTCAAATTATCGACCTATATCTGTCTTACCAGTACTGTCCAAGATTTACGAACGCGTCATATACAACAGATTAATAGAATACCTTGACAGCAATAGCATCTTAAATAGCAAACAATATGGGTTTAGGTCCAAATCTAACACACTCACGGCTACTATCGATCTCATAACGAAATTAAAGCAGCAAATTGATCAAAAAAAACATAGCTGTAGGTATTTTTATCGACCTCAAAAAAGCTTTCGATACTATTAGCCATGTCATATTGTTGAACAAATTAAAGAATATCGGTATAAAGGGCCTTGCCTACAAAGTATTACAATCATATTTAGAGAATCGCACCCAATTAGTTCACCTGGATAATGCAATAAGCAGTGTCCAGACTATAAACTATGGTGTACCACAAGGGTCGATACTGGGGCCGTTGTTATTTTTACTATACATCAACAATATTGACAAAAACCCACTGTACGGTCATTTGACACTCTATGCAGATGACACTTGTCTGTTTTATTATGAACGTAATCTACAGGAAGCATTAAAGAGATGTCAGAATGATTTGAACACAATTTCAGTATGGTTTAAGTACAATCTTCTCACTATAAATCCTTCCAAAACTAGTTACATTATCTTTGCCGCAAAAAATAAATTAATGCAACCACATACATCTTTAAAAGTTGATAATATTGACATACAACAAGTGAATTGTGAAAAATATCTTGGACTTATATTAGATAAAGACTTATCTTGGAAACAGCATATAGAACACATTCAAACCAAAATAACTTGCCTCACTGGAGCTATTCGTAGGTTTGCACCGTTCATA
This sequence comes from Leucoptera coffeella, assembly GCA_030578115.1. Lineage (NCBI taxonomy): Eukaryota > Metazoa > Arthropoda > Insecta > Lepidoptera > Lyonetiidae > Leucoptera > Leucoptera coffeella. The sequence continues at coordinate 175,058 of JAMBLF010000718.1, forward strand.
CCCAAAAGCACCAGATATATTATTTACAATTCCCTTGTTCAATCGCATTTCAATTATTTAATTCCAGTCTGGGGTTCAGCTCCTAAGACAACACTTCACGATCTACAAGTGACTCAAAATAAAATTATCAAAGTTCTTTTCAACTACGACTTTCTCACTTCCACCGATAAACTATACAGAGACACTAAAATAATGACACTTGCACAACTATATAAGTATAACACCTGCCTTCTAATCAAGAAAATACTCCAGAACGACATTCACACTAACATCAGATTTCCTAAAAACAACGAAGTACTCACATATACAATGAAAACAAGACAAGCTAATAACTTGAATTTACCCATATCACGCACGAACTATGGTAAAAAGACTATTACATTTGAAGGGGTACAACTTTACAATAGCTTACCTGTCGACATAAAGGAGTCATCGTATAATGCATTTAGAACATCTTTAAAAAAGTATATAATGTCGTCTAAATAAATAACTACAAATAAATAAACAATTAAAATAGATAGGTAACAACTTTTGTAAGTAATTGTACTTTTGAAGTCAATATTTTTTTAATGTTATCTAATGTAATTTTATGTTTCTGTTCACGCGCGATTACATATTTTTTGTATATGTACATATGATATTCTCAAATGAAGTGAATGTAATGTTCTTTTTTGAGAAATAAAGTTCTTTAAACCTAAGTGATGTCATGATCGATAACTAATGGGACTTATCATTAATCATGGGTATCAATCGCGAATTTCGCGTATTTCATAGTAAGTGATGTGTTTATATATTATGCTGTACGTGTGAATACACAGATATACATTCATGTTCTTTAATCTCTTTATAGACGGATAGAACATTAGAGAAATTAAAATATCTCCCAGGTCACTTCATAGCACAAATGTGGGGATTGTGATGCTATATGGAACAATAAAGTCAGGTTGCTAGCCCATCGCTCAATGGATTCCATTTACGCCTAGTCCTTGACAGTCGCCTTCTACGACATGCCGAGAAGAACGACAGCTAGTTTGCATTCTGTTTTATATTACAGAGACGCAAGATGGTGATTTATATCCTACTTGAGACTACGTAAAACAAAATTTACAGGTAATGACAACGTGTACACGATAAGACAAATGAATATGTTGTAGAATAAATTAATACCATAACGTGGTTTTCTGTTTCGTAGAAGTTATATATTACAATTATGTTGTGTAAATAGAAATTATAATAGTTTTCCCGTGTGGTAACTGACTCTAAAATTGTATTCTTCAAAACCATTACATCTCTTTGGCAGCTTTATCATACAATAAAAGGCCTATATCATGTAAATTTAATTTCACCAATTTAATTTTCGTAGGGGTAGGATCTCTGCCTACCCCTCTACAGGGAATCAGGCGTGATGTGTATGTATGTATGTATATATATGTTATACATACACACATACTCGTATGTACATACAAGTACATAAAACCATTTGTCAGCACTCTTTAATTTCGGGGGCAAACATTGTTAGTGGACCAAAAGGCGGTGCCTTAATACGAAAACTGATTCACTACGACATTTGTCATAGATTATATCAACGAACAGATACGATAATATTAAATTTATTTTACCCTAAATAATATTAGACATTATAACGAGTATAATGCAACCGTTTTATTCCTTCCTTTATGTAAAGTAAAGTATAATGAGGCAATAAATTTTATTTCCATTGAGAAGTCTAATATCAAGACGGTATGGTACAACTAATTAGGTATACCCAGCCACAAAAATCATACACCTCACAAAATGTGTTGTGGATTGACAAATGCTTATCTGTCTATTACAAAGATAATTATGCACTTTTTGCTCAACCTATTCGCAGTACAAGTGCTTGTAAACTAAATATTCGTTCCTATACAGCCTACTCGAACTATACCAATGATAATTTTCTTTGTTGCACATTTTTTTCATTTTTAAAATACCCATTGCTAAAACAAATGAGCCAATAATCCATGGAGTAATTACTAAGTATTGTTCTAAGAGATTCGCGATTTATAGTCATGATTAATAACTAACGGGACTTATCGCGTATGTTTTTATATAATAAAGTTACCTTTATTAACCCGACGTTTCGGCTACGTTACAGCAGCCATGGTCACGTTTAAAACGTAGTAGTGAGGGTAGTCGGAGAAGAATCTGGCAGGGCGCTGCGGTGGAGACGAGAAATATGAATCGTCAGTCTGCCCGTGACCATGGCTGCTGCAACGTAGCCGAAACGTCGGGTTAATAAAGGTAACTTTATTATATAGAAACTTACGCGATAAGTCCCGTTAGTTTTTATATAATAAAAGTAACTTTATTATATAAAAACTTATGCGATAAGTCTCGTTAGTTATTAATCAAATGTATTGTTCGTTGTAATTCACACATTTAACACCAACATAATTCACCCAATTTATGGGACCAATCTATTCACATACCAACTCTGTACCCCCCATCGGCCATTAGGGCCGGGTCACACATTGCAGCGACAGCTTTTATCGAGTGGCGGACACTCTCCCAAACGCCGCTCACATCGATTACCTGCTAGTGGAGGACCGCCTTTATGGAAATGAAAGAGGTTTTCTCGACTAACATTATACTTCTTGGTCGCAGATTTTGATATAGAAAGATCGTGAATCATGGTACTAAATGTACTGAAATCATTAAGGATGATTTGAGTTTAGTACATATATTTGTAAGTTAGTAATGAGATTTTATGATAGGTAATGTTGAAGATTTAAATACATCTTCGCTTTTGTCACCTATTTTATAACGTAAAGAAGAATTATCCTCATTATAATTAAGTATTCCGTATAATCACTTAATATATAGTAAAGATTTCAACAATATTTTTTTTAGCTTGTCATAAAATCTAAATGTAAGTAAATTCTATACTACTAATCTAACTATAATATTAATTCGTAGTATAATAGCGTGAAGAATACAAGCGAATGTATGAGAAGGTTAATGGGTGTGGGTGAAGCATGGGAGATTTGTCAGGATCGTTCTAGGTGGTGATCGATAGTATCTGCCTAATTCTTTAGGGATGTAGAAGCGTGAATATATATGTATGACATATTTTTTAACTAAAGTTCTGAATCTTATGTTAATTCGTAGTATACTCGTACGTTGGAAACCCAAATAATTTACCTATACATATATTTACAAATAACTATTCACAAAACACCTGCGATCTTTTTATGACTCAAACTCCTGTTCACCCCTCAGGATAATGGGCGTGCGTGTATGAAGTTTAATTAGGGTTCCCTAGTAAAACTAAACAGGCTCTTTATGGGTTTCGCTTAAGACCGTGTTTCAAATTACATACAAGAAGCCTTCATGGACCTTAATGATACTATTATTACTACAGACATATACATTCACGTCCTTTAATCCCTGTCGGGGTAGCAAAACCTTGGAGTCATGAAAAAATCTTCTCTAGATAGTTAGCACCTGACGTGGTAAAATATGTCACCAATTTACAAGCAGTGATAATTATTTACTATAACCTTCTGATACATGTATTTGTTGTATTGCAAGAATTTATTGAATTTTAATAAATATGGTGGTGAATATTGTCTGCAGAGTGGCATGGTATTGTGGCATTTCTTCTCTGCAGGTTTTTCTTTACGTAAAGCAAATAATTTAACAATACCTCTAATTGTAAAGACGTTATTTAAGAAAATGTTCCACTTAAATAATTGATATGGCCCTTAAGAATACGTTGGTTATATTTAGAGAGGTATCTATATTCTTTTTACAACTTAAAACTTCAACTCTTAATGTCATTATTGCACTCGATGGCAACTGAATTTAGGGTAATTCATCAATGGGACTGCATGTGAGTGACATTTCAGGGGCCTTACTAATGCTTTCTTATACGATAATACAAAAACCAAAAAAAACATGCCCTTCACGACTTGTGTATTTTTATTGTGGCTGGCCACTCAGAGGCTTGAATAATAATTTTAAAGGCATGTTAGGTATGAGCCACTCTAAGCTCCATTTAACTGAATCATTGGAAATGTACTTTGCTACTATTATATCTATTAGGTTACACAGAGATTCAGTTGCGTAAATAAGAGTGATTCAGGAGCAGATAATACATAGTTTTAACTATAAATTTTCGCAATAGTCAGGGCCTAATTTAATAGGAGGTGATCCTATGACTATTAGCTACCTATATAAGTTAGCCTTTTTAGAACAAAACTTTTGACACATAAAGACTTTAATTTCACAGAGAGTGAACAGAACGGCAAATTCCGAAGATTTCCCGAAGATAAACTCCGGAATTTTGTTTGAGTTATATTCGTTTGTCGAATTATGTCTCTAGAATGTACCAATGAATGAAATTTAAATATATGAATTTAATTTATGTATATAATTTACAATCGCTAACGATGAAGGAAAACATCGTGTGGAAACCTGCCTATCCTTCGGATTAGGTTATAGCCAGTGCTTGTATACGGCGATACACTATCTATCACGTTGGATGGTTGAGTATCAGGTTCTATCTAGTGAAACGCGGGCTTTGAGTGACCCATACCGAACTTGACTTCGAAATTTCGGAGATGGGCACTCAAGCTTCTAACTACCCTGCCACAATACAAAAGGGAGTATGAATACATGAGTCTTGAAGTGTATGTATGTTAAACGTATGTATATTTCAAGTCTTAATTCATAGTAACACCAAATCTATCGCAATGAATATTTGGTGCAATTGGCAAGTTCATTTATGCACCATCCATCCTTGTCACTCCATCCCAAGTGAGGGAGAGGGCACTAGCAATTCCGAGGCCCGTATTGCCTCCTTTCAAATGCTAATTTCAGCCTAGTATTACTTCCATAGGACAGGTATTGGTTAGATATATCATCGAGTGTGTATGAGGGGTATGGGTGTTAATAAAGCGAAATTGGTTTGTTAGTATTGTATAGTAGATTTGTATGTATTTTATTTTATTAGGCTTTTCTACTTGCCATGTTTCTAAATTCATTTAAGAGGGGTAATGTGAAATATTAAAAAAACGTACATACACATCACGCCTGCTTCCCTGTAGAAGGGTAGGCAGAGATCACGGATCCCAATTAGTCCCTTCACTGACACTCATGCTCATGCATCTTCTCATAAATACTCGGCGGTTATAGGTACTCTTAACGTCACCTTTTTTCAATATAGCGTCTATCTGACTGTTATATGTCTTATTGGGCAGGCCCCTACGTAACCACCCTTCCACTTCACTTATATATATTTCATTAAATTACCATACTACTTACATATCTATGGCTATCCCTTGTCGTACAGATAAATGTGTTCACCATATTAATAATATGTATATAGATTTCTTTACGATGTTAGGCCTAAATGAAATCTACGATACGATGAGATACGATAGTGATCATTTGGATGGTAATCCATTAAGACACTAACTACAGGGCGTAGTTACTGAAAATTGCTTATATAAAAAGAAATGAAAAATAAAAATATGCAAAATCATATTCACATACACTTTGACGTTCTTAAAACATTTTTAAAGTATACCGAACCTTGAAACCTTGATTTACGTAAAACTGTTGATAAAAAATCTTCAGTATAGTATGGAAAATAAAACACTGTTACAGCTAACTGAATATTCAAGTGAATAAATAACTGATCACACCCATTTGCATTTGTCAGGGGCATTAACGTGTGAACGAATGTTTGCATGTCAACTGGGATGAGCCAGTGTATCGACTAATGTAATGTACATTTTGAATGAGCACTCTTTTTCATTCACTGTAGGCCATGTTGCTTTTGAAAAAATACATACATTTTTAACTTACTACTTACGGAAGCCTGAAACTATCGTTAGCTACATTAAAGATTCTGAATAATCTCTTTTGCTTCACTTACGCCGATTAGCCTTGTCATACATGTTCTTTTGTTTTATTAACCTGCCAAATCGCAACATATGGAGGGGTAATGTGAGAGATGGATAACAAAAGCGAGAACGATTTAAAAAGTAAAGGAGTGACTGAAGAAACACGTTTCACCGACCTAAACTAGTTAGGACAGAGGTAGGGATGATGATGACAATTTCTTCTGTTCTTCGTCTACCTGTGGTGGCTAAAGGCTAAAAAGGTGGCTGAAGGTTTTTGGGGTGGCTAAAGGCTTAAGTGACTCTTTTTACTCAAAATCAACGTTTAACCAAATAGTCAATAATATTTGTGCCAGATGATGAGTCCCTTAATTTAATATAGTTCGTATTTCATCTCGTATGTTTGAATATGGCAGATTGGGTTTTTATCACGCATATATACTCTATTTTTGTTACTAGCACGCACTACTAAAATAAGATATCAAAATATTAGAACGTGACAGTATTCATCATGATTTAGCTAACTCTACATAAGTAGAGCGTGATTCTATATGACGTTAATATGTACTACAACATCTACCCCACAAAATAGATCAGGAAATACCACTGGACCAAAAACTCACATGTGTGGTTTAATAAGCACATACTTTCTTAATCTTATAAGAAACGTTTTCCATGAAGTTTCTACCATATTGAGCTTATGGAGAAAACTTTCCCGTTATGGTGCACTACGAAATTACTTCCCGGTTTTCCCGTCACTAACCAGGATCTCATATTACATACAGCTGTTTTCTGTTATTTTGTTGTATATGCTTTGTTGTAATTAAGGATTTGGTCACGTAGTAATTGTATCAGCGTAAAGGTTGATTTAGAGATTTAGATAGCATCCTAAAAATCTTATCCAAAAATTAAATCATCCCAAGCAAAATTTTGGGGTAGGTATGTTTCAGTATTTTCTCAGTTGCAGGCAGTAAATTCTAGGAGTAAATACATGAAATATTCGGGAATCGTTCAGCAACTTATGTATCTAAAATAATCCCATTACATCTCAGACGATACGCTAAAGTAGCCAAATCAAGACATAGGCGCTTACGACCATGAATTGCAGGGTAGTCAGAGATTTAGGTTGCCATCTCCACAATCGCGGAGGCAGGAATTCTATGGTTACCTTGAACTCTCGTGTTAAACAGATAGGTGACAGGTGGTAAGCCATGTCGCCATTTACAAGCACTAACTATTATCTGTTTGTGGAACAGGTAGGTTTCGTCACGATTTTTTCTCTTTCATCTTAATATTCGATGCAATACGCAAAGGTATTTGTAGTACAAAATGTAACGGTGGCCAAGAATAGATCATCAATAAAAAATGTATAATAAAGTAACTACATTGATATCTATAAACATCATACATTCTTACATATAGCCTTTAACTTCATAGGTCTATCTAAGTAGACTAGAGCCTGATCCGTAGTCCGTTCGTTAGAGAGCTATGTCGGGGCATTACGACGAAACCACAACGCCAAGCACCGACCCTTCGGGTGGACTTAAGCGAAGCCTCCAAGGGTCATTGGGGGGCTATTCCGACGAGAAATAAAGATTGTCATTGAACTTAGTTGTTACAATTTCCATTTGTAAGAGCGATGGCTAACGTTTATATTTTATTAGACAAATGCTCAAGAGGTTGTGAAATATCAGGACCTATTTTTGGGCATACATCACACATGCATTTACGACGCCTTAGCATTAAGTTTTTGACACTACGTACACCCGTCTTAAGAAGATTGGCTCTTGAAACTAAGTCAAGGTTAAGGGTCGGCGAATATTTAAAAGAAGTAAAGTCGAGTATCCTGTGCTAGTCTGGAACGTTAAAAGTATGCTAACAAGCTGCCGTTTTTCCCGGTATGTCGTAGGAGGTGACTGAGTACCTAGAGGTCAATAAAATCTAGTGGGCGATATGCTAGCAACCTGTCACCAATGTTCCGTAATAACATTGCAACCACAATATTAATGTTAAACAGTGATCTATGAGATATTATATCTTTGAGGTTCTGTCCACCTCGAAAGGGAATAAAGGCCGTGTATTTAGAACGCTAAACCATTTTTGGACAGACAGTGGTTAAGTGTCTATTAAATGAGCATTTTGGTTGTCTTCAGTAACTTCAAGTCCACTTTATACCCAATATCACTACATAGTAAAAAACAAAGTCGCTTTCTTTGTCCCTTTGTATGCTTAAATCTTTGAAACTACGCAACGGATTTTGATGCGGTTTTTTTTAATAGATATAGTGTTTCAAGAGAAAGGTTTATATGTATAATATCATCCATTAAATAGTGGAATAGGCTATATATTTTATACCCGTGCGAAGCCGGAGCGGGTCGCTAATTTTTTTATATAAATGAGAATACGCCCCCAAATATGCCTCGGTAAGCCACCTTTGATATTATCACGAGTGAATATTTACTGTTCACGGCCACTCCTTGCGTCCCACGAATATTTTACGTGAGCATTATTAATTCATATATTGGGGAACGAATCTATCGTTCAGTTAATGGCAGGGGTCTGTTAAGTCTAAAGGTTGTCTTTTTAGTGTACATATATAACATCTATACGAAATGCGTTGAATACTACAGTGAGGGAAAACATCGTGAGGAAATCTACCTGTTCCCCGAACAGGTAATAAAGCTTGTAAATGGTGACATGACTTACCAGTGACATTGAGTGCTGACTATCAACACGTGAGCTCAAAGTGGCCATTGAATTACTACCTTTATACCTGAACCTGTAGTACCCCGAAAGGATTAATGGTCGTGAACGCGTTTATCTTTTTGTCATAAACATAATATATACTAGTGCACATTATATACTAGTAGATATCAGTTACTAATATACATTTACAAGTATAGACATTTGATATAGTAGATTAGCTGTTTTTCGTTGTGGTGTAAGAAGTGAGTGTAAATAATGTAACATGCCCAGCTGAGTTAGAACCTTTTTGCTGCGACAATAACATGCAAAAGCTATACCTCCTTGTTTTTAAGTTTGATTTGTTAAATATTTGTATTCTGTATATTTTTGTTGCTGTAAATAAATTCTTTATTATTATTATTAATGTAATTATAGTTTTAAGAGATGCACGATTTACACTCATGATTAATAACTAACTAATTTATTATATAAAAACATACGCGATAAGTCCCGTTAGTTATTAATCATTATTATTAATGTGTCATGGTTAGTTAAAACGCTAGGGCCAAAGGCTTGCAACCAACTTGCTATTTATACAAGTAAAGAACTAAAATATTATGCTTGCTAACTGCTTACTATTCTAATATATTTAAAGAGCTGACACGGTCGATGGATGAATTAAGTTATTCAGTAATGAACTAGCAATTTGTGACCAATATTCTATACCTACCACCTACCTATGCCATCGTGACTGGTATAATTTAGTTAACAGTAACCTGAAAAATAATTCCGAGGTTCTGTGTATCCCAAAGGGTCATTCTATCATTAATAGGTCTACTTTATCTGACGTTAATTCGGAAAAAATGTATCAAAGATATTGTCTACCCTGAATAGGAATAGAATGACACATAATAATATTTTTTAATGAATACTACTCGTATAAGGTGACGTTAGGAGTACCTATAACCGCCGAGTGTGTATGAGAAGATGTATGAGTGTCAATGAAGCTCAAGTGGCCTGTCAGGATCGGGACAAATGGGGATCCTTGATCTCTGCCTACCCCTCTACAGGGAATCAGGCGTGATGTGTATGTATGTATTAATTCAAATCCCTAACCCGCACGAGACGGTTCAATACAACCTTAGTTGTTTCACAGTTCACTGCTCAACTTTAGAACTGCTACGGATTTCAGTATTGAAGCCTGAAAGCGCACACGTTATACTACGGATGCAATATCGGCACTTTGCTACGGGTAAAAGGCTACGAGTGATCTTGGCAGCATACTACGATCGCTTCTGAATGCTAACAAAGGAAATGGCGGTAAATAAGCCACGGTTAAAGGAAGCTGGTGCGTTAATGTGTTTATATTGTGAAAGCTATGTGAATTTCAGTCAGAATCTATCATATATGCAATTTATATTAAACGTTTCTAGAGTTAAACGTAGTTTATAGATTAAGGGGCTTTTCCTACTTACCTAACCTTACTAGTTAATCCTAGCGCATGTTTGGCCTGAAACTACGCACCAAACTAGTTTGTCCTGAAATCGGGTTTGGCCGGTAACATATACACACTCCCTTTTTATTGTGTTGGGACAGTCAGAGGCTAAAGTGCCCATCTCCATATTCTTAAGTCATTTAAGATAAGAATCACTCAAAACCCACGTTTCACTAGATAGACAGCACCCAACGTGATAGGTAGTGAACCGTATCGCCGTATATAGGCACTGGCTATTGTAGGCAATTCTCCGCACTCCATTGTGCAATGGTATCAAAGGTAACAGGTAACGAATGGAGCCAATATCTCCCAATGATAGGGGATTGAAGGATATAAAATCTTGATGTAACTTGGAATTGACTTGGGGATTCTGACCGATTATCCATTTATTGTGCGATGGTGTGTGGTCTAAGCAGTAGCGATTATTAAATGCTTATTTTTTTAATTCTGTATAATTCGTTTTATTTCTGTTAAAAGTATTTATAGTTACATACATACATGGCATGAGAATTGTCCATTTCTTCATCTGTCCATTGATGTTAGTGAAAACACAAATAACAATGAATATACTCTTTATTATGATATATTAGTAAATAACCGAAGTCGAGTAGGTATGTACGCAATACGTAAGTATGTTATTTAAAGAATCAGAAAAACCAAATTTCAATACCAGGCAAAAAAATTACTGAAATTCCTGCGAGCAAAAAAATATTGTAAAAAAGTGTTATTAAATTCGAAAATTAGGACTAGCCAAGCTTTCTTTATTAAAATTTCAATTTAAACCTTTACATTAAATCGCTCATCCCACCGCTTCCTCTCCCACCATGCACCGAGCACCAAAGTATAAAAGTAGAGCGTCCACAAAAGTTCATTGTGAGACAACAATGGTGTTACTTGGACGCCACATTGCCTCTTATGGCCGGAACTATAGGGGAAAAGTAGCCTCTAACTTCTTAATACATAGATAAACACACACACACATATTTATATACATAGTTGGATCGTTTACATGGGTCAATTATTTTGCATTGGGATGTGATTTTTTATTTATTTATTATATATAGAGTTTATTTATCAACGAACAGATTGGGGCCCCAGACTACTAATGCGTTTTGGCAAACAAACGCAGTTCATTTTACACGCCATTTTTTAAGGGAAAATTTGACACTTTTGGTCATCCAACACTATTAATGATCTGATATTTTGTACAAAAGCATTAGTGAACTAAGGCGTCTGAAAAGCTGAAGAAACACGTAGTTCCTATCTCTCTACGGGAATTGAACCTGACCTCATAATTAACGTTCGGATGGTTAACCAAACACGCCACGGAGGTCGTCTAAAAAACGACTATACATAACAATACATCCGTAGTTAATTAGATCATTCCAAACTCACAGCTATCTATTGAAAACTCCTTTAAAGATCCAATTGAAATAGCCATCCCGTATCAACATCATTCATCCGATCCGACACTTGGAGTGAAGAAAAAGCTCAAAGATTGCCTCGGAGATCTTTTCAACATCCGAACCCATTGTGAAATCCGGATTAGGGACCGTCTCTATTTAACTTTGCCTTTGACTCCGCACAACAAGGGATCTCTGTTATTGAATAAACAAAAGGAAATACAAGCGCAATGGTAAGGCACTGGAAATGGCTTAAATAACCTTATTTTTCAGTCGTCTATAGTTTGTCAACAAAGTCAGCAGCTCAGTGAAAGTTGAAAATAGAAATATTTATTTTCGACAGAATATTAAGTCAATTTTTATGCCAAACTGGCTAAATATGTTCGCTTTGGATTTTCAATTGGAACGAACCGAAGAACAAGAAAAGAGTTTCGACTTCGTTTGTCTTCGGTTGCGACTGGCGGAGTTGGCGTAACCATGGCGACAGAATATTAAGAAGTGCAAACGCCATGGCATCAGTGTTTGTTCCTTCACAGATATATCTATAATCGTTAACGTTATATTAAGTATAAGTATATTAAATTTTAACGTTAACGTTATATTAAGTATAAGTATATAAGTATATTAAATTAAGTATAAATAAAAAAAAAAAAAAAACCTTTGTAACGTCAAAATCAGCTCTAACTTTTTAATTGATATTTAATTGTTTATATGCTCATTCTGAGTATTTTGAGACTATATAAACCAAAATAAGCTAATAGTAAACCGTGTTTTAGTGTTTTAAGTGTAAATTATATTGATATTATAGTGTTTTAGATCAACTTAAAATATCTGTTACCGTTGAGTGTATTTGAAAGTTCTCTCTCATTTAATTGCTAAAAACGTATAATTATACTAAATATTCGTGGTATAATTGTAGTGTGGTGCATTTCTTTCTCGTTTCCTACTTTAATCTACTAGATATAACCTTAGCAAAATATCAATTCAACGTACAATTATTTATTATCTTGTCTACCTTAATGGCGACTTATAAAATGAATACTCGGTCTCAAACCATTCGTGAACTAGAAATAAAACTCAAAAACACCCTTAGTGAACTTCAAGCTACTAAGGACAAGTGTTCCGGACTAATCTCGGAGCACGAGGATAGCGAGAAGGAAGTGTTACTCATAGTTGAGAAAAACACTAGGTTAAAGTCAGAATTGGTTTTGAAAGATCGTGAGTTAGCAGAGGTGGTGGCGGAACGGGACTATGTGCGCAGTGCTCTGGCTGGTTTCCATCAGTGCGGTTTGGAGTATGAAGATGCCCTGTTGCAGATCTCACAACTGAAGTTGGCCCTGCGCGAGTCCGAAGAAGTAGTGAGATCCCTTAACACGGAGGTGAGGAGACTACAATCTGCAGAAGCTAACCAGCAGTATCAGCGCCTTGTCATGAAGACCGACTTCAGTGCTTCTGCCACCCCTTTGTCAAGAAATTGTAGGAAAAAGTTAAGAAAGTTGAATAAATTAATAAATAAAACTTATCTTTGTGTAGGTAAGAAAAAATCCTTTATAAATAATAATATAAATAATAAACTAAAATCACTTTACATTCACCACAAACTAACTAGTAGTAGGCATGACTGTGAGATACAGGCTTTTCACCGGAAAGTAGTTCTGCTTGAGGGTGAATTGAGTGCTGTGACTCAAAGTTATGAGAGTTCTCAGGCAGATATTGCCCAGTATACTAAGGAGATGGATGAGCTCCTAAAACTTTGTAGGGAGAACCAGGAGCGTTTTGATTCGCTTGTGGCTGCAGGATGTCCTTGTGCCGATGTGTCACAGGTTTCTATGGCCAGCTCTAAGAAAAGTACTAAATCTTCATCACCCAAACAACTTAATTTAAATAAAAAGTTAAATCATAAATTAGTTCACATTTATGGTGATGAAATAGTTAAAAATATCGGTGTAATGGTGAGAAGTGAACTTTCAAATACGGCAATTTACAACAATTGCCTACCAGGAGCTGATTTTGACAACTTAATTGACAATATATTGAGAACTAGGTTAGAATGCAATATGACATTGCTTCTAATGTGTTGTCGCAGGGGGAATCTAAATAAACATAGATTAATTAAACATATAGATAATTTAATAATTCAAAAGCATATTAAACGTATAATTCTGTGTACCTTGCCTTATTCTAAGACATTGACCCCGGCAGAAAATAAATATAGGTTTATATTAAATCAGACTATGCACACTATTTCAGTGCATAATAATAATGTTGAATTAATAGATACAAATTGTATTTTAAAGAACAAATTATATTTTACTGGAGATACTTACTATCTCAACAATAGTTGTAAAAAACAAGTAGCTGAAATGCTACAATTTTATTTTAGTTTTGACCAAGCCAATTCACTGGCCTCTGACATTGCCCCTTATGGGCTTGATTTATGCATCTCTTCAAAGGAAGAGGTTGCAAATATTAATTTAAATTAAGTTATTTGACAAAAGAGGATTCCCCTTGCATCAGAAATGAAACTTGTGCACAGCTTAACTCCACACAGTGTCTTAGTGTTGTTCATCAGAACATTCAAAGCATAGCTGGAAAGGAATTGGAAATTGAATTATTTTTAAATAATAATAATAATATAAATGTATTTTGTATTTGTGAACACTGGGCCAAAGATTATGAATTAATATATAATTTTAAAAATCATAATATTGTTAGTTCTTTTTGCCGTGAAAATTCAATACACGGTGGCTCTATGATAATTATGCATAAAAGTATTAAAAATAAGGTTCGGAATGATGTAATCTCAGAAAGTGTAGAAAAAATAATAGAAATGTCCTGTGTGGAGGCAGATGCATTCATTGTTTGTTGCTTATATAGGCCACCTAATGGCGACTTCTGTGTCTTTGAGAAAATTTTAGAAATGGTATTGCTTAAGCTGTGTAAATCTAATAAGACCATAATCTTTTGTGGTGATTTCAATGTTGATCTTTTGGAGTCCTCGACACGGGCTACTAGACTTCTAAATTTGTTCTGGTCTTTTGGGTTGGATAGAATATTTGAAAGCCCAACAAGGGTGACCAGCCATTCTGCTACATGTATTGATAATATATTCAGTAATGAGAACCCAAACAGCAGCAAAATTATTAATGTTTTGAGGTCTGATCACAGTGGCCTCTTAGCTTCGTTTAACAAAAATATATATTCTATTAATTCTCAGCTAATAACTTGTATTCCGGTAACTGAACGGCGTTTGGAGCGTTTTAGAAAACAAATTAACAACAAACTAAGATTGTTTAATATACACAGTAGCTGTCCTAACAAAATGTTCCAAACAGTTTTTGATCTAATTAATGGGGAACATAAATCTGTTTTTATTCCAAAAACTTTAAATATAAATTCAAGGAAAAAGTTTAGTGATTGGGCAACACCGGGTATCCATGTTAGTAGGACAAAATTGTATCGATTATATGAAGAAAAAACAACAAACTTTAGTGTAACTTTTAGAAACTATGTAAAATTATATTCAAAGATATTCAAAAACGTTTGTATCCAGGCTAAGTCGCTGTATATTAGGAATAAAATACTCAAATCTAAAAATATAATCAAGGAAACGTGGGATGTCATTAAATCTGAAACTGGTAGAGTTAAAACATATAATCAAAATAATCTAAAGCTGAAACTTAATAACAAAATTGTATGTGGCGAAGCAGATGTTGCTTCATGTTTTGAAGAATATTTTGGAAACCTCCCTTTGATGACATCCAGCTCACTAAACAGTTGCGCTGAGAAGGCTTACAATCTGCTTGCGTTGTCGGCCCCGTGTTGTGATGGTGAGTTCCGTTTTAGGCCTACAACTCCATTAGAAATAATAAAAACATTCAAAACTTTCAGTAAGAAAAAAACTGTGGATCTGTTTGGACACTCGGTCAAAACAATTAGTGTTATTATTGACTTGTTGGCACCTTATCTGGCATCGGTTTTCAATGCCTCGATAGAATCAGGTTCGTACCCTGATTTAATGAAATTAAGTAGAGTAACACCGATATATAAGTCTGGTAGTACCTTGGACCCATCTAATTATCGTCCAATATCCGTGCTACCAGCATTAAGTAAAGTATTCGAGAAAATCTTGTTAAATCAGATGTTGTACCATTTTAATTTGAACGGACTGCTACATTCTAAACAATTTGGCTTCACAAAGGGTTTGTCCACCACTGATGCTGGTGTAGAATTAATAAAAGGGATTTTTGATGCCTGGGAACGGTCACAGGATGCATTTGGTATCTTCTGTGACCTTTCTAAAGCGTTCGATTGTGTCCGACATGATATAATAATAAGAAAATTAGAGTATTATGGAGTTAAAAATAATTCACTAAATGTAATAAAATCATATTTAAGTAATAGAGTACAAAAAGTAACTATTGGTTTGGAGCAGTCGTCGGGTCGTTCAGTCCAGATGGGGGTGCCTCAAGGTTCAATATTAGGTCCGTTTCTTTTCCTAGTATACATAAATGACTTACCTTTTGTAACTAAAAATAGGTGCAGGATGGTCCTTTTTGCTGATGACACATCCCTAATCTTTAAAATTAGCAGGAAAATTGATGAGTCGCAAAAAGTAAACTCGGTGATAGGAGATGTAGTTCAATGGTTTCAATATAACAATTTAGTTCTTAATAATAATAAAACAAAATGTATTAAATTTACTTTGCCAAATGTTAATGGTGTCGAAACCAATCTAATAATAAATAATGAGAAAATAGATAAAATTAATACTACTGTCTTCTTAGGGATAACTTTAGATTCAAAGCTGCAGTGGGGAGACCACATTCGCGTTTTATCTAAAAAACTTAGTTCCGCGGCATATGCTGTTAAACGGATTAGGGAATACACGGACGAGTTCACGGCTAGGGTTGTTTATTTCGGCTACTTTCATAGCATTATGTCTTATGGCATCTTGCTGTGGGGTTGTGCTGCTGACATAAACACAATATTCGTTTTGCAGAAGAGGGCTGTTCGCTGCATTTATAGAATGGGCCCCAGAGAGTCACTTCGTGAAAAATTTAAAGAAATTGATATTTTGACGGTTGTTGCTCAGTACATATATGATTGTGTCATTTATGTACATAAAAATATAAATATTTTTAGAAGAAACTGTGATGTTCATAAAATTAATACTAGGAACAAACATAAGCTGTATGTGGCGCCCTCGAGGCTTCAAAAGGTCAAGAAATCTTTTATTGGAAATTGCGTGCGTTTTTATAATCATTTACCGGACTGGATTACGCGATTGCCCTTGCCTAAATTTAAGACTATAGTTAGAGGCCGACTAGTCCGGGGCGCTTACTACGCGGTCGGAGACTACCTTGCCGATGCTCAGGGTTGGCAATAAGTGCATCTAAGCTATATGTGCAAAGTTAATTATGTTTCTTTATAAATTTGTTTTTGTAAATGGCACTGGGCAAAAAATCCTGAAAGCCGGAGTTTCTTGTTGGTTCTTCTCCGAGCCAGGGCTTCCGAACCAACGGTAGAATTTCAATGATAAGAGACAACCAGTGTCAGGCAAATGTTTTGACTTTCAATGAATGTACTGTACTTGTACTTATGTTGAATAAAAACATTTGACTTTGACTTTGACTTTAAGGTAGTAACAAAAAACCTGACTTTCGGAATAGTCAGAGGTTTGTCCACCATGAACTAAGCTTTTTTGTGATAGCCCTTAATCACTTGAAACTTACGTTTTACTTGATAATGAATATCCAATCTGACAGATGGAAGATACTGATTATTTTGAGTTTTGAGTAATACAGGTTTATGACTGTTGATTGTAAATGGCGTCACGGTTTATGTATCACACTAGGTTGGTTTCGAAGTGGCCTTAGAATAACTAACGTGTTCATTGCTGAGATAGACACTGTAACCTCTGACAACCACGAAAATGAAGAACGTTTTATCAAAGCATTTGTTTTTGGCTTTTCCCCGAAAGTGATTTGAGCAGGATTATAATAAAAATAGGCTACACATATTTTACAATATTTGTCATTAGATACTTGACAAAAATATTGCATATTTTCTTTACGTCTTTATTTTTATTTACGTCTTTATTATATTATAATTACGTCTAAGATTCCGTTCACTGACAAGCGGTGAATAACCTTCACATTCAAAAGCTTCAAAGTATTTACTCCATACAAAGTTGCTTACAATTTTGTATTATACTCTTAATAAGGTAGCAAGGGAATGAAATATTAAATTAGAGATATGATTCCTATTAATATCTAAATGGAGCCTCACATAATTATGCTCGTAAAACATTAATTGCTCATTGCCCATTCAAATGTCAGAGTCATACCCCCGAAGCCTTTGTGTGGAATGAAAGGCGCCTAATTAGGTATTTTGTGTCTCTTATAATTGGGTATTTGATGGTGTGACGTAGCTCAGTTGTTAGGGCCGTGACTCTGTATCAGTGGTGGTTCGAATCTCGCTTGAGCATGTAATAATGGATATGAAGTTTAATGAATTTCCATGTACATTTTCGTAATAAAAATACTACGGTGAGGGAAAACATAATGAGGAAACCTACCTGTTCCTTGAATAGTTAATGCTTGTAAATAGCGACATAGCTTACCACCTGTCACGTTGAGTACCACTACCTTCGCAATTGTGAAGATAGACACCTGAACCTCTGACTACCCCGCAACCGTTAAGGGACGTGAACGCGTTTGTCTTTTGTCTTTGATGGTACGGTAGTGGAATGAAGTAGTCAGCTGTCACAACCACTACTTTTCATAATATCCTGTTAGCGCGCTTCTATAAAGAACGTCTAACGTCTAAATTACTAAAACATTACCACTTCTACTAAACTTATCATCATATAATATATCCCGTGCCAGTATACAGTAATCTTCAGTGCAAGTCTAGGATGTAAAAAGAAAGAACTAGCTGCCGTTCTTCCCGGCATGTCACAGGAGGCGACGAAGAGACTAGGAGTCCATGGAATCTGTTCGGCTATGGACTAGCAACCTGTCACCAATGTTCCATATATATCACAACCCAAATATTCATGCTATAAGTGACCTAGAAGATATTATAATCCACAAGGTTCTGTCCACCCCGAAAGGGGTCAGAGGACGAGACTGAATTTGTATGTATAATTGAGTTTTTGATATTGTGGGATTGGAATAATATGTAACTAGCTGCCGTCTTGCAGTTATTTCATGTCTTAATGCGTTAGCATAAGTGGTTACTTAATCTCTTTATATACACAATTATGTATACATTTAATATATAAAAATTTGACTAATAATATAATATAAATAAACTAAAACTTACTTAAAGTAGAAATGAAAATTAAATTATATGGAAAATATCTTTATAGTCTTCGCTCTCTTAGAGTGGTAGAGTTCCCAAGACACTGATAGCATTCACCTCTGAATAGCAATGCTAATTCTCTGAGAGAAGAATGCTCCAGCCCTGGGATCCCCACATGAATTAAAACGCTTATTAATTATTATATATATATATATATATATACTAAATCCCTAACTAGCAGAGCAAGTTTAATAATGCCTCGTTTTCATAATCCGAACCTAAAACAAGCATCCGTTTTTAATATCACATAATAAGTGAAAATTTGCTTCTCTCAACTAAAATTTAGCTTCGCGTTTTAATATGTTTTAATCACCTCAGGCTTCGCTTAGATGAGTAATTTCCTTTTTGTAATATTAATATGCTTGTTGTTTTCTTAATAGGCAATTATGGAATATTCGTTGTGTTATAATCGATTCTTTTAAAATGTAATTATGAGCAAGATAATAATGTATAAGTATGTTGTTTTAATATGATTATTTTTCAATTATATACTCTCTATATTTCATTAGGTAACTTTAATATTTACATTATTTTTATGCCAATTATCCGAAGAACAAAACAGAATGTATGGGAAAGGTTAATGGGTGTGAGTGAAGCAAGGGAGATTTGTTAGGATTGTTCCAGGTGGCGATCGATAGTCTTTGCCTTTCCCGTTGAGGACGTAGAGGCGTGAATATATGTAACCTTTTACTAAAACAACAGTTATCACACACCACAAACATATAATAGAACAATAATCAATCATCATTGGTATGTATTACAAGTAAAATAAGTTTTTAAAATAAGTAGTAAAATAAACTATTTTAATTCATATTAAAATCTACACCTTATTAAAGCTAAATGTTGAAACACGTACATCGCCGAGGAACCCTAATTGGCTAAGAGCGTGCCGAAATGCACTCCGGAGGGTTCCGTACATGTATATTGCGTACTTGAGAACTTTATGATGAGTTTTAGCTAAGTTTTGTGCTTAAACTACTTAAATTAAGTAATTACTAACTTAATGTTTGGGTGGGTTTATTAACCTATGTATGGAACATTAGCGAAACCTAAAATATATATTAGAAAAGGGTTACTGACTTATAACTACCAATGTATAACTGCCATTTGTGTATGAGGAGGTGTATGAGAATCATTGAAGCGAAAGTGGTTTTTCAGAATCGGGACCGATGGGTATCTGTAATCTTTTTCATGATCGTTCAATATCACTTCCTTAACGGTGTAAAGTTGTTAGTGAATAGCAAGTGTCACTTTTCGCCAATTTTAATACGAAATTTGACACTATTGCTGTCGTGAATGAGATGTATGGACGTAAATGAAGGCAAAGTGGATTGTCGACAGACAGATGAGAAATTAGGATCGGTAATCTCTGTCAACCCCTTTCTATGAAAGCAGGTGTAATGTGTATGTACATAATTATATACGCTTATTCTCAGCCAACCCCTCCATAAAGAGGCAGACATGATGTTTTATGTATGTGTCAAAGGATAATTGGAAATTTCGTGTTATTGCAAAAAACTATGGCGTTTTACAAAAACACAGATAATTAGACAATGGTGATCATATTTTCAATCGTACTAATAATACCTATGAACAGAAATATAAGTAAAGTCAAATGTTTTTATTCAACATAAGTACAACTACAGTACATTCATTGAAAGTCAAAACATTTGCCTGACATTGGTTGTCTCTTAGCATTAAAATTCTACCGTTGGTTCGGAAGCCTTAGCTCGGAGAAGAACGAACAAGAAACTCCGGCTTTCAGGATTTTTTCTTAGGTTTTGTTTTAGTAGGTTAGGTTAGTGTATGATAAACAACACATGAGCCTGAAGCGAATCGCTTGTGTAATAGTTGATTACTATTGTGATTAAAATATGCTGTTTAAAATAAGACAAAGGTAAGTGAAAAACGGAATTTATTTCGAAAACCATAGCGTTTGTAGCTTCCATAGAAAGATTAACTCTACTTTGTAACACGTTAAATATTTTGCCTTAAACAGTTAATTAGACTAAGTACTACTTAAGTTTTAATTCGCTAACTTGGCTATAATAATATATTATTTTGATTTGATGTCATTTACAAAGTGGCTTATGATTTTAAACATGTATGTATGTAAGTATCTTTAGAAAGAAATAAATAAAATATTCAAACCATACATTGTTTAAAAAGTTTTTGTACATAGATGAAAAAAAAAATTATAATTAAAGTTCTCACAATAACTAGTTAAGATTCAATTAAAAGAAAGATATTATAAAATTATTTTTATATATAAATGCGTTATATCATTATATTTATAACAAAATGGAATTGTATATTAAATTGAAATAATATTGATATATGACAGACACTGACATATGACAGTTATATTTTAATGACATTTAAAGATGTCATTATTTTAAAACTATACGTCTGTGTAGTTTACTTATTAATATAATTCTATTTAGATAAAAGGAACAAGCATTTATATTATATTGAACAATATAATTTATATTAACTTAACAATCATATTGGAATGTCTATATACACTTTAGCTTTTTATAGTTTAATTATAACTGTACCCTACATACAAAAGACTTAACTATCTTTATTAATTATTTTAAATTAGTAACAATTTTACCATTTTACCCATGATATAAATTCAATGTTTTAATAAGTTACTGTAAGTTATTTTCTAAGTTAAGGACTGGAGTTACAATCAAAAAATATATATGAATGAATACCAAACATAATAATAATAATATTTTTGGACACCAATGGAACTAGCCCCATAGTAAGTTCATTTAAGACTTGCGTTAAGGGAACTAGTCAACGTATATTTAAGAAATATATACTTATTACATATAGACAAATACATAAATAGCATATAATCAACAACCAGACTGGCAAGCAGAAGAAAAGCGTAGTTAACTCTGCCTCCATCGGGAATCGAACCCGGGAGCTCACGATTAGCGTTCAGGTGCTAAGCCAATCGCGCCACGGAGGTTGTTAATAAACTACATATATATCACGTTAGGAGTTTTCTATCAAATGAAACGCGAGCTTCGAGTGACCCACGCTTTCGTGATTTTTTAAACTATATGTATGAATAACACATACATACATATATATTCACGTCCTTTTTACTTCTCGAGATGGACAGAACATTGTAGTTGTAATATCCAATATATATATAATACGATAATATAAGCATTACATGATTGATAGTTAATATTAAAGTTCTAAAATTAAAATTATTCTGACATCGTAAGAGGGCACAATTAACATTCTTTAAAATTGTGTTATATACATATTTAGATAAGATAAAAAAGGCATATCTGCTCAATTTTTTGTAGAATTTTATCTTCAAGGAATTTGGAGATATCATAGGCATACAATAGGTTTCCACACTATGAAGCAGAATATGGTAAAAACTTTAATCCCAATTATCTCAGTTTGACCAAAATGATACTTGTGCCCTTTTCTCATACGACGGCAGTTTTAGTGATAAGAATAAAATTTACAATCTCTTATAAATAACGGTACATTATTGCACATTTGAATCTACTTAGAATAAGATATTATTTGGTGTTATTTTGTACAAAGAAAACTTAAAATTAGTTTTAAATAACCTATACTATATACAAAAAAATATAAAAAAATAGTACTTAATATTAAGTTTTGAGCAAAATAAGTTATTATAAGTAAAAGAACATTATTTTATATTGCCTTTTACAGTATAATGAACAGATATATTTTTTTTATAAAATTTCAGACCTATAACCGTCGCGTGTGTATTAGGAAGTGTATGGGAGTTAATGAAGCGAAAGTGGTTTGTCAGGATCGGGACAGATGGGATCCGAGATCACTGCCTACCCCTCTACAAGGAAACAGGCGTGATGTGTATGTAGTCTACAAAATGCATTAATATTATATTTCACTAGTATAAAACATAATTTATAATTATAGTAAAGAAATTTTGTACTTTAAGAGAATAGTTTAATTTTAATTCAATGATCAAAGATCTTAAAACTAAAGCTTTTCATCTTTGAGCCAAATAAACTTTAATTCTGTTTGCTATTAACAGATGGAGTCTTATTGAGTTACAAATCTAATTATTAATACCCAAATGAACAGCTTATTGGTTTTTTATACGTTTCAGTAGCTAAGGGTCAGTTACATGTCTGGACAATTAAATCTAAAGGATGGTCACACTAAAAGAAAATGTGCAATAAATAAATAAAAAGAAATGTACCAAAATATACTGAAATAGGTCTTATTTTCTTGATTCTGAAATAGCAGTTATAATGTTTCTAATATTAATAGGGTTAAATTTTGGTGCAAGTTTCGAATGTGAATTGAATATTAGACCTTTGGTATATAATCATTTTCTAACCACCTGACCAGTACTTATTCAAATATTTAACACGTTTATATTGAATAAATTCTTGGGAAAACATAATATTTTAAAGGTTTTTAATACTAAATGCTGACATTACAGTCGCGTTTCTAAGTCCTACTGGTTCAAATCACTTTGTGCATCAATTTCAATACTTGACATGGGCAAAGTACTTTTTACTAGAATTTGAAAAATAATTGTTTGAAAAAAGAGGGAAAATTTAAGTGTCACATAACATAGAAGTTTATAAGACTTTTATAAGAAATCATATATGTTTACACTTAAACTTAGTCTTAATAATTTTAAACATACATTTAGGTAACTTTTCATGAACTTAAACGTACAATTCTATATATTTACATCTTTTATTTTATTTTTTATATTGAGACAATTATTTTAAATACGGTTTATTTATATTTGTTCTATATTATCTCTGATATGCAACTACAAAGTATGTACATAATACTGACGTATCTATATCCCTTTTAGGTTGGACTAATATCGCTTTGATAACAATTGCCTGCTACGACATGCCGGGAAGATTGGCAGCTAGTTTGCGTTCTATTCATGTCCCATCTATAACGTGAACATTATACTTATATTTTTAGATTCTCTTTAGAAGCAATGTCTTTCTACAAATAGTCGTTTATAATGATTATAAATTATGACTATATAATGCGGTAAAGTTATAAGTTCTACTTTATACAAATATTGCCTTCAATATACACTTATTATGTACAACACAACGCTCAATATTTGGTCGTCAAGTAGTATTTAAAAAAAGGATATGTTCTTTTTCATTTACATATAAAACATATTGACTAGAATCACTTAAATTTAACTTATAATCTAAGTAATGCCTAACATAGAGTGTAAAGTAAAGTTATGCTTAAATTATTGTCGTTTATATTAAAGAAATGTATAAAAGAGATTGGAATTGAATTGAGAATGGCCATGTTTAATAAAAGTATTATGTACAGGGTGTCCGGTGGCGGAATTACATTTTTAAAACGTTATAATTCAAAAGTTATAAACGGTGGAGGGGGAGGGGTGGTGTCAATCGAAGCTTCGTGAGTGCGGATTTGTTAGTCACAATGTTTGAGTGGTCGGGACAACACCGCGCCTTCGCTATAGAGGCGTTTTTCAAAGGTGGCGATTCTTACGTGGTTGCACGCCGACAGTTTTGTTTCCACTACAATATTCGGCGATTAAGTGACGGACCAAGTGTCAATTTGATTAGATCATGGGTACAGAAGTTTCGCGAGACATCTTCTGCTCTAAATAGCCCTCAGGCGGGACCCAGCAGGACGACAAGGACTACAGAAAACATTCAAGAAGTTGAAAGAAGCTTGCGTGAAAATCCACGACTGTCCGTACGAAAGAGAGCAGCCGCTTTGGGACTCCCTAAGACTATAGTTCATGAAATTTTGAAGAAGGACTTAAAGTTCCACGCCTTTAAGATTCAATTAGTTCAAGAACTAAAGGAAAGTGACTTCAATTTAAGAAAAACTTTCTGTGAACAGATGTTAGAGAGATTCCGCACTACCAATTGCATTTTCTGGAGTGATGAGGCCCATTTTCATCTCAGCGGTCATGTCAATAAACAAAACTGTCGCTACTGGACCCCAAAAAAGCGTAATCCACGATTGAAACATCAACGGCCCCTGCATTGCCAAAGAGTTACTGTTTGGTGCGCGTTATCGACGAACGGAATCATCGTTCCATATTTTTTTGAAAATTCACGAGGCCAAACAGTAAATGTCAACAGCGAAAACTATGGACGCATGATAACTGATTTTTTTTTACCAAATCTGCGAGCACATTCATCTTACTCGACGCACACGTGGTTTCAGCAAGATGGAGCGACTCCACATACTGCCAGATCGTCAATGGATTTGCTTCGTGAAGAGTTCCCGAATAAATTAATAAGCCGCTTTGGAGACAGCCCCTGGCCACCAAGGTCGCCAGATTTAACTCCAATGGATTTATTTCTATGGGGTTATCTCAAGAGCAAAGTTTATTCTAATAATCCTTTGTCTACTGCGCAGTTGAAGGAAAATATCCGCAACGAAATCCAACAAATCCAACCAAGCTTGTTGCAGCGCGTAGCACGAAACACGGTGCAACGTTTTGAACAGTATGTGCGTCTAAATGGACGGCATTTGGATGAAATAATTTAAAAAAAATAAAATCCGCAATATCTCTTTGTTGATTCATTGTAATAATAAAACCATAAGTGAATAAGTTTTTGTTTTATTAACTTTTTAAAACGTAAATCCGCCACCGGACACCCTGTATTAAGAATAGTTAATATAACACGTTTTAATTTTGAAGGTGGTTAAATAGGTAAGAAATTTAACAAATAATTTGATATAATACCGAAGAAAAGTTTCAAAAGAAGTACAAACAACCGCCGACTATAAGTAAACAAAGATGCGGAATTAGCATTAGCATAGATTTAGAAAAACGGTGTTCTCTGTAAAGGTGTATATCTGTTTATCCCTTGGAAAACTGGTGTGAATTGTACTATGCAGCATTGAATTGGACTTTAGAACATCATAATTACAATTCCTTTTAAAGTAGTCAGTAATAAGAATCACTACTTTTATATCCTACTAGTTAAAAATGTCATAAACATAGTCATAAAATTGAAATGTGGAATTGGTAGATAATGGATGATGGGCTCTCAACTTATCACGAATGTGCACGAAAAGAAGGAATTTATTGCAAATCTTTCACGTCGTAACAATTCGGTTTAGTGCTCTATTCATTGCAATTTTTATAGCCGAGATATTACGGTGGAACAATTTCTTACTAAGTTATCACATTCCCTTTCCGATTCCCTTTTATATTCTGAAGATCAATGTACACTATCTGGTTTTTACGACCCGTGTCATTGTATTTCGAGAATTATTGGGGTATTACGATATATTTATGATTTCTTGTCTATTCCTGAAACAATTTTCGTGTTATTTACGACTTGTGGCGTAGTTAAGTGAAATCTTCTTTGTTTGAGGGTTGTTGTACACAAGTTGTTAATGTTTTTATTATTGGGTTGTTTTATTTGTTATGTATGCAAGTAAAAGTTTTATTTAATACATATTGAACATGATTACATACCCTGTTGACGAAAAGATGATTGCTTCTTTTTTTTCAAATGAATACTTAATAAATATAGCAAAATTGTTATAAGTAGCAATTCTTACTCCTTGATACTAAATATAGCAAGAATGTTATAAGTAGCAATCGTTACTCTTTGAGCCTTTAAAAAAATTACGTTGGTGTGTGAATATTGAAACGCAGGAGCATTTTACGAGTACCGATACACAACCGTATGAATAAAATGTTATTATAGGTTTTGTAACTCCATGGTATACCAATAAAAATCTCTTGAGCTAATATACCAAAAAGGCTATAACCTCATTAATTATTTTCTGTAAATACAGATACTTGCAACACAAATATATTATTCCACCATAATCTACATAAGAAAACAACTAAAATATTCTTCCAAACATACTACTGGTTAAAGACGACCAAATATTGCTGCGGCTAGGTGCCACATCTCAGTATTTTGCGGAAGGCCTTACGAAACTCCGGATTAAAGATAGTATAGATGACAGGGTTGAGGAAGGAGTTGATGTAGCCAAGCCAGGTGGTCAGGATGAAGGCTGTGACTCCAGGGGAATATGGAAGGTCGAACTTGCCGCAGATGGCGTCCAAGACGTTGCAGGTGAAGAATGGACCCCAGCAGAAGAGGAAGACACCTGGAAAGGAAAGAGATTAAGTTTGCTTCTAAATTGGGAAGTTTTGCTGTCTAAATTTTAAATGGTTTTAATTATGTAGAGTTCTAAAAGTTGTTTTTTTTTATGCTTCTAGTTTTAATACGTAATTTTACAAAATTCCCAGTCTATTTGTCTGTTTGTTTTCTTGTATACTCTATTGCCGATCCTGATACATTACTATCACTACATTGATATACATAATAACAGTGTATTCACATGCTTTTGCATACATACATATGTAGTTTCCATCCCTGTCCCGAGCTACGGCGATGGGCTAAGACAAATTTCACAAATTTTCCTCTAGTAATGTCTTTCATTTTTATTTCATAATGTAATAGTGGTAATGTAATGATAAATATATTGAACCTGATAGTTTATATTCATTGAACTCACCTAAAACTATAGCGAGAGTCTTCGTAGCTTTCCTCTCTTTCTTAGCAGAAGATTTCTCTCTCTTCTTCTTGCTAGCCTTGTTGGCTTTGTAAATGGTGAATCTGGCGGTGGTGCTGGCTTTCCTCTCCTTCTTTGAGGTGCATCCATCTTCTCTTAGGTCGAGATGGCTGGTCTCAAAATCTTCTTCTGGGCGTAGTGATAAAGAAGCATGTCTGGAAAGTTGGAATCTTTTAGTTTTTGGAAATAAATTATACTATTAAGGTAAACTGATGAATACTTCATATAATTTGAAGCACTGTCTACTTTGTATCGACTTCAACGAGTCCTAATGCAAAAAACGCTAATAATTATTATGAATTACTTTTTTAACTCCTGAAAGCCTTAAATATTGACTGATATTTAATCCGTTAAGTCCACTGATATACTCGTATATAGATCTCCTAGGGTTTGTTACAAAAAACGTTAGCTTATGGCTTACTATCATTTATTTACCTTCTTCAGGTCATAACTCCATCTGGTATGAGGAAGTTTTATACTACGTTTACCAAGCTGCAGTTAGTATTCTTACCTTGATTCAATCCTAGTAGTCTTTCCATTCTTCTTCCACAATAACCCTCTGGACCCATTCTCCACATTTTGGAGTAGGAGTGCATCATGAGGTGACCCTGGCGGAGTACAGTGTTCTCGAATAGTGTCTTCTATGTTTGACGGTGCATACCCTGAGTCGTTATTGCCATTGGGGTCCTGGACTATGGTTTGGATTTTCTGGGTGTTTCGAGGGCTGAAAGAAGTTGATTCTTTGTCAGTTAATTATGCTTTAGTTTCTTCTAGTTGAATATTTGCTATTTTATATTAAAAGATGTTGCAATTAATGTCGTGCGTCTGGTTGTTTTTAAATTACGAATGTGGAGTACCATTTATTGAAAATTTTGAATAATTGATCATTTTTATATTATTTTTTATTTAATTTTAATAGATTTTAGGTATAAATTGCAGACTTTAAGAAATATTGAAATAAATATAGATGAAAAAAAATAATCATATTACAAATCAGGCATAAGTGAGTGAGACTTAACTTATCGAAGATATGCTGATGACTATTCAATCATGCATATGCTAGCAATCAAAAGTTGGTTTCACAGGTTGGTAAATTAGAAAATAAATATCATTCAGTCACATTATCTAAAAGTTTTTTCAATAGATCTACAGTGACTAATAAGATTCTAACGTAAGAAACTAGTTAAAAGAAGAAAACATCATCCATACTAAACTTGACAAAATTTGCTTATGAGAAACATTCAATTACAATTCGCAGTTTCGTTGCGCTATTCCATTTATTCTATAACTGCATGTACTCTTCCATTCTCTACATGCTACATCATCTACCTATCTCATGCAACTTACTCATGCCTCTCTTCGTTGACAGTTGCTAAAATAAATTCCGTTGATCTGTCATTGGCAATGACGTCACAACCGTCATTGGTCTCTAAATCAGCCGACCTTTTGTCGAAACTGGAAATAATTATAGCAATGTTGGACAATCACAATGCATTGACTACGTTATGCTTTAACATTATTCTATATGGGACAATTGCTTCTATAGAATTCATTTTTTTAATTCTATTTTATTTAGGCCCTACATCTAATGATAAAGTCGACCTCATAAATTAGCACATTTAACAATAAAAAAATTATATCAATGTCTCTTAAATATAACGAATGAATGACAAAACTAAGAAACCTACTACTAAAGTCCATAGAATACATTATATTGAAAGAATTGGTCTCAAGTTTTCATCTGAAAAAGTCACAATATATGTATGTATGTACTATGCTAAATTCCAAATAGCGGTATAGCTTCATATATAGTAAACATTTTAAGATCGTTGAATTAAAGTTAAGCCTGTGCTATATTGTAAACTTATAGGATAATATAAAAAGACAAAATCTTTCTCTTATTTAAAAAGTCCTGTTTTGATAGCCTTCTTTACATACTTAATTAAGCTAGTGTAGGGACCTGGCACTGTGAAACAAACAAAAATTCAATATAATATTCTGTGAATTTTGTTGTTGTTCAGATTAATGTTCGAAATGAATATTGTATTCAGTACTAGAGTGGGTTACACTTTAAAACTTTTCCCATTTTTCTGATCAAACTATAACTTTTTCCGCTTCAAGTTGACTTCCCAGGGGTGTAGGTAGAGATAAAAGTGTATGTAAACAAAATATGCATGGGTTGATTACATTTTCCACTCACAATGACTGTATCATATAGTTTGAATTGTATATTGAATGCCAATTTACTCATACATACACATAAATACATAAAGGAATATTAAGGCCTTAGTTAAGTCTAAAATCTATGTCAACATACACACATCTATTTCCTTTTTATATGGTTTAACTAGGTAAGTTAAGACAAGATATATTAATTTCCAGCTCCTATCAAGCTACTTTCGATTCTTTGACATTCATACACCTCGTTAAACATGCTCCATAATACTTGTTACATCACACTTTCAATCATCTCTTGGTTTTGTTTTTGCTGCAGTTTTTTAGATTTATAATTTTATGTGTTTTAATGACGATGTAAATAAAAAAATATAATTTATTTATTTCATACATTGAATTTGATATTCTTACAGGTTACCCCAATACAATATCATATAATAATAATAATAAATTTACAAATACGAAAATTAAAATAATATCATTTACAATAATCGAAAATCTTAAATAATAAAAACATAATAATGACACAAAAATAAAAACATAAAAGCATCTTCCAATTTTAAAAACAGATGACGTTTTAAGTAACTATATAGATTACTAATATCAAAGAAGCTAAGCGTTTTTGTCAAATCAACTTAAATTGAAAACCATGATTTTTGACTATATCTGCAAACCGGGCGTGATGTCTTTGTTTTTTTGTCAAAAAAGACAAACGCGTTCACGACCATTAATCCTTGCAGGGTAGTCACAGGTTCAGGTGTCCATCTAC
This sequence comes from Leucoptera coffeella, assembly GCA_030578115.1. Taxonomy (NCBI): domain Eukaryota; kingdom Metazoa; phylum Arthropoda; class Insecta; order Lepidoptera; family Lyonetiidae; genus Leucoptera; species Leucoptera coffeella. The sequence goes on from JAMBLF010000718.1 coordinate 205,448, forward strand.
CTAATTGCGAAGGTAGTAATTCTATGGACACATCGAACGCACGTGTTGACCAGACCAGATAATCAGTATTCAATCTGACAGGTGGCAAGACATGTCGCCATTTAAAAGCACTAACTATTACCTATTCGGGGAACATGTAGGTTTCCTCACAATATTTTCCCTCACCGTAGTATTCGACGCATTTCTTAAATGTATGTCTATTACGAAAATGTATTTAGAAATTCATTAAACTTCATTTCCATTGGTACATGCTCAAGCGGGATTTGAACTATACCCTCGATACAGAGTCAAGCCCCAAACAACTGAGCTACGTCGAATTAAATTGTTATTTAGTCTTCATCTACATCCACCTACCTATCTTCATGGTCCTCCTCATTGCTCCCAGACCCTGTGTTTGTGGGTCTATCATCATGAAACACTGTCTCCGCAAACCTCGTCTTGGTCACGTTCTCAATGACCACAGTGGCTGGCACCCCTGAAACGGAGTCTGCCACAGGTGGCTTCTTTGCTGCTCGTTGTTTCTTCGCTCTGATGCTTAGTGCCTGTATTAAAATCATATAGGTTAAAGACAAAGACAAGGAAACTTTATTTGTGACACATGCGTAAATAGGGTGTACAATTATTACTTAGTCTCAGCATGGGCTGCCTCTTCTGACGTACAATATTGTATTTCGATTAAAACCAAAATAACTTAAATTTTACTTAACAAAGTATTACATTACATTACATTATTCTGTGCAATGTGTGGTACCTAAATAGAGATATAATAAAATGAACTTTACGAATTGATTATTTCAGGTGTGTCTAAGGTAAGGTGTGAATGAAAATTATTAGGTGTTGGGTTTGCAAATGTCATTAATATTCTATGTAAATGCTCTCATACACACTGTATCAATATGTATGAGTGTCAATAAAGCGAAAGTGTTCTGTCAGGATCGGGACAGATGGGAATCCATGATCCCTGCCTACCCCTCTACAGGGAATCAGGCGTGATGTGTATGTTTGTAAATGCTCTCATAGTCCCGATAGTAATGCTAAAAAGGGTAGATGCACTTAAGAACAGTTGTGCTCTTTGCTTTGGTGAGGATATCCTATCGTGAATAAACCTAAACATTTTTCTTGCCAGTTATTAATCAGTATCTATAACTGCCCATGAGTTTATCATATCTCATGTTGTGTTTT
>JAMBLF010000719.1:0-208848 GCA_030578115.1 Leucoptera coffeella
ATTAAGCAATAAATTAAATATAGGTATCATTCACCCTATTACCAATATTAATGGCACTGTTTTTTTTCCAATTATATTAATTCACGGAGCGGTAATAAATTATCTCCTAATGAATGAAAATTCCGGGAAATTTCCCAATTAGGAAGACGTGATTGGGCTTGGCTCTAAAGTTTATCTCATTGTGAATTTCGTGCTGGCGTCGGTGTTGGAAATTTATTTGACAGACTGTTTGACTCGTTAGGTAGAGAGATTTGTTTGTAAACTGTTACAGGGTTAGTAGTAGTTAAAATATAATATTTACTTATATACTCGTACATACATATACATTAATGTCCTTTAATACCTTCTAGAGTGGATAGAGCCTCGGAGACACGATAATATCTCTTAGGTTACTTTTAAGCATGAATTTTGAGGTTGTGATGTCTTTTAGAAAATTTAGTGACAGGCTGCAAGTCCATCGCCCATTAAATTACATTGACCCTTTATTCTTTAGTAGCCTCCTACGAACTGGTCGCTAAGAAAGGATGCTTGATATAATTATCTTTACGTATTAGACTGGCATGAGGCAAACATAATATTTAATACACTTTCTTTATCTCCCCCACAGAATAATAAAGAGGAAAGGTTGTTAGAGATCTTTTCTTCTGTCCACCCCTAGGGATTAAGGGCGTGAGTGTGCATGTTTGATAAGATAAGAACCTGTTTTGGGGTCCGAGTATTACTTAATATGCCAATGCCACATATAGCTTGATTTAGGGTTGTGATGTTATATGCAACATTAGTGATAAGTTTCTAGCCCATTGCATAATATAGATTCCATTTACCTCTAGTTAAAGACGTACTGAAAAGAACTGCAGCTAGTCATCATTTTTCTTTTGTCCATAGACTAGCTCAAAAAATGCAACTTCGTACATTCATACACACATATATATATACACATATAAATATTTTCACGTCCTTTATTCTCTTTCGGGGTCGGGCAGAACCTTAGAGACATGAAATTATCTTCTTGGGCACTTATTAGCATCAAAATTTAGGTTGTAATATTTTATGGTACATTCATGACAGATCTCTAGCCCATTGCCCAATATATTTCTATTTCCATCTACTCTCTTAACCACCTCCTACAACAAGAAAGAACGGCAGCTAGTCAGCATTCTTCTTAAATCCTAGACTAACGAAAATGCAACTTCGTAAAACTTGTTAAGCAGTACACACCACATACACAAAATTCATTTTAAGTAAATTACATTCCGTCGTTGTTTTGTTAGCTCCCGAAATGTAAATTTATGTTTGTGTCTCTTGTATGTGTTAAGCATTAGATGTCACATAGATGTAGTTGTAAGGAGTGTTTGGATGTTAATGAAGTTGCTGGTTTAATGGGAATGGAGAAGAAAATGGGGTATTCTGATATACATACTCAGACTCCCTTTTTTATTATGGCGGGGTAGTCAGAGGCTTGTATGCCCATCTCCGAAATTTTGAAGGCATGTTAGGTATGGGTCATTCGTAGCCCCGCGTATCACTAGATAGACAGCACCCAACGTATTATAACGTATTCTGATATCTGCCTTTTATTTTGTAGGGAAATGGACTTAAAGGGAATGCAATTATTATTGGGTATACTTACCAAATTTTTTGGCAGGATGTAGGAGGCGATTAAGGGATCAGAGGTTAAAGGTACCTATTGGGCGATGGGCTAGCAATCGGTTCTTATTGTTCCATATTACGATATTATATAATTCAACCTCAATATTCATGCTAAAAAGTGACCTTGGAGATATTAGTATCGCTTCGGTTCAGTCGACCCAGAAAGGGTTTAAATGACGTGAATGTATGTTATATATTATAAAAAAATTCTTTTATTCACACTAGACACAGTAATACATTTACACAAATAGAGAAAAGAATTAATTATATAATAATTTTCATTCATGGAACCAAGCGCACAGACATATAATGTATGTTATTTGTGGACCTTCCGCTCCGTACCAAATAAATGTTGTTCTTTCTTACACGTATTCACTGCACATAACCATTTCCTTACTCCTTCAAGCTGTCGTATGTTACCCTCAAAGTAATACTCGTAGCAACCTGCACTTCACAGAGCGAATTCGTAGCAAACCGTAGCTAAGTTCTTCGTTATTTGACAGAGAAAATATCGTCGAAGCGGGTTAGGAATATACTATTTACTTGGTATATGCTTGGTGGGCTTGGTTAGCCGCCTGAACGTTAAGGTGAGGTCCTGGGTTCGATTCTTGGTGGAGGCAGAGGTAAGAACTACGCATTTCTTCTGCTCTCCAGTCTAGTCGTTGATTATATGTGCAATTTATGTATTTATCTATATATAGTAAGTATACAGGGTGAAATTTTCATCACTGGCAATACTTCAAGGGTAGATTATATGATCAAAATTATGCGGCCTGGCTTAATTATTTTAGTACCCTCCATTACAAAAATATGGAGAAAAGCCTCCTCAAAGTTTGGGAGCCAATTCAGAATACGTGGACGCCCTACATTATTTCATTCATAAGTTCTCATCCAATTAAACATCTTTCAACACCCAAAACAAAAAACTATCAACAACAAAGCAAACAACTATCAACAACAAAACATCCAAGTAAAAATTTAATTTTTTTGTAAACTCTCATTTCTGTTGTACCCAATGCCGTTCTAGGGTATGAAGAAAAGTCGTCATTAATCATCACTACGGCTTACCTGCTGTTTAATACACAAGAACATAAAAGTTGGTTGAACATTTACATGCCACCAATGAAAATTATCAAAACACATCGATTTCATCACACATACATTGTAAATGATGCTAAAAAACAATTCCCTTTTCACTAGTTCTTCGATTTTTGTTCATTTTTAATCCGTATCGATAGTTATTACAACTAATAACAAATAATTTCTCAAAACTTATTATCATCTTGCGAATTCCGTTGCTAAATTTTTTTACAATAACCAATTCAACATAGAGTAATAACATTAATTTAATGGTATGATTGCATGTCTTAAAAAGTACTTGAAGTATCAAGTACTTTTAGTGACAAAATAGTACTAACACATAAGTGAAATAAACAATTTTATTATTAATGATTTATTTATCATTGTTTATTCTTCATCTCATGTATATTTATTAATTAGTCACACAAAATATTTAAATATTTATGCTCGTAGTAAGTCGAAAGTATGAAATGTAATGCACTTCACCCTGTCTGTATGACGCGGTCTTTACTTCATCTTTACTTTATCTGTGGCTAATTTATTTATTTGATTGTTTGTTTTACAACGCTATGGCGGTTAAAGTATTTTGTCGTCTGAATTTATAATTTAATGTTAAATTGCTATTTCATAGTACAATAATGGTAGATTATGTTTATTAATGTTGTGAAAGTAAAACATGATTTAGGTATGTGAATGTTAATTCATACTTTAGTGGAAATGAAATTAATTACTGAAGTGCTTTTGAGGTTATAATTGTTGATAATTAAAACATAGAAAATTTAATGGAATCAAACGTTTTAAAGAACTTATCAAAGCGTAAACTAAAGGGAGATTTAATAAGTAACTAGCATAGAATAATTACGCGATTAAATTAAGTACAATCCATAACCGGCTAATGTTCATGTGTTATAGTGTGCAAGTGATCATTATTTGGATTAAATAAAAGAATAGTGCGTAACATTGTCGTAATTAATGTTTAAAGGAAACCACATAAGTATGTTCTATTGGCTTCCTAACCTGTGAAAACAATGTCTCTCAATAATGAAAAAAAGTTTCATTCAAGATGCTCCTGGTCCACAAACACTAGATTACCATAAAGAATGTAAACAAACAATTTATGAATGAACATGACCTTGGCAAGTAGTACGTTAATAGAGGTACCCATATGTTACGAAAAAATTTAAATAAAAATTAAAAAAATTGTCAAAAATTTCCAAAAATTTCTTACCTTTTTTTATTATGAAAATGGGTTCTATAGGTGCTACTGATAGCCAGGTTAAAATATTGCCAGTGGTAAATCTGTCACCCTGTATATTTCTTAAATTAATGTTGACTAGTATCCTTAACACAAGTCTTAAATGTACTTAGTAAGGGGCTAATTCAATTAGTGTATTAATATCCAAATATATATTATTATGATATTACTGGAATTATAAACTAGCTTTTAATTATCCAGCTTGTGTGTACTTTATGCGTTAGTATATACATACACTTACGCCTGCTTCCGTATGGTGAGGTAAACAGAGATCAAGAGTCTTCATTTTGTCTCGATCCTGACAAGGAACTTTCACTTCATTGACGTTCTTACACGGTGTTTTACCTCTTTGTAGTATTCGGTGCAATACGCATATGTATTTTTATTGCCAAAAATGTACATAAGGAATTAGAGTATTTCATTCGCTTTGGAACATGGTCTGAATTTGTAACTACTAATACAGACAAGCCCCCAACGACTAGGCTTCGCCGAATTCTGTTTAACTTCATGGCTTGAAAAATGTCAAAGGTTCTTTTTAAAAATACCAGATTTGCATCACACAGGGTTTTGAAAATAAACAACTTGTCTTCTACAGAAACTTTGATACGGGAACACGAATTTCATTTGGCATAGGGGCTTAGCACGAAAAGTTGGAATTAACACACATACATTCTTCTATATATATATACATACATATATTTACGTTACTTACGTTCCCAACGGGTAAGGTAGAGTTTATTAATCGCCACCTGGAACGATCCTGACAAATCTATCTTGTTTCACTCACACCCATTAACCTTCCCATACATGCTCTTCTGTTCTTCACGCAACGTACACCTTCTAAAGAATGTTCCTAACTTGATCTGTATAAGTTTCAGGCGGCCTACCCTGTCCAACTCTACTTGTTACTTTGGGTTTATAGATTCCTTTTGCAACCCTTCTTTCATACATCCATCTTTATGTTTCCAAAACACCTTAACATACCATATGTCACAGATATTAGTTGCTGATGGACATTCAATCTCTGACTACCTCGAAAGGGTTTTAATGGTCATTAATGCATATACATAACATACACATCTCACCCGTTCCCCTACAGAGGCATATGCAGAGTTCACAGATTTCCATTTATCTCAATGCTGACAATCCACTTTGGCTTCATTGACACTCATACACACTAGCCGGTTATATGTATTTCTAACGTCACCCCTGTTTCAATATGGCGTCGATGTGACGTCATATTATGTCTTAATTAATGACTTTAAATAACACATATACACACACGTCCTGTACTGGTAGGGGACGTAAATAAAATGATGACTAGCTGCCGTACATCTTGTCATATCTTAGGAGACGACTAAGGGACAAGGGGTCATTCAAGAACTTGTTACAAGTATTGAGTTTGAAAGCTGTCACGTTCCTAAAAGGGATGATCTATGAAAATAATATAATTATATACAATGTGTATATAAACATAACAATAATACAACACAAGCGACTGTGCCCAATGGGTAAGACCGCGACTTCTGTCTGGCATGTACCAATGAATGAAATTTAAAATATGTGTTTTTCATTTACGTTCATAATTTGTATAAATATGTATATACATAACAAAAACATAACATACGCTTTACGAATCGTGTATTATTATTATTTATGCAACTATACACACTGCTATGCGAATTAAAGTAAATTTAATAACATAATATAGTCAGCTGATTTATTTTCTATTAAACACCTTTATTAAATACTCTATGTACTTTAAATTATATAAGTAGTAGGTATTGTCTATTACCCACATCACATATCACAGCTCTTCACATCACGTCAAACATTCCTGTAACCCACCATTCCATTTAATTAAGGTTCTATTACACATCTCGCATTTAATCCTTGAAAGGGTTGGCAGAACAATAGGTGTCGTAGAACCTTCCCGTTACCTTAGTCTATTGTTTTGTAGAATGATGTAAGTATATAAATAGATATTACGACTATTATTCGTCGTGGGGTTGTCAAGTTTCGTACTTATTCCAAGGATTGGATAGGAGTAGGTCTATGGTCAAATCAAAATCATTTTTTACTTGATAGTTATTATGCTTGTGACAAATATACACTGCCTATACTATAGAAAGATGTAAGTAATCAAGCAAGTAAGTTAGAAATAATACGCAATTTATGCGGGAATGGAAATTTTAATCCATATTTACCTCATAATATAAAATAGCTGTATTTGTATGTCTTATTTGTTGTAGAATATTTCTACCTAGCCTTACTTAGCATACATACATATAGATCACGCCTGATTCCCTGTAGAGAGGTAGGCAGAGATCGAGGATCCCCATTTGTCTCGATCCTGACATACTTTTTTCGCTTCATTGCCATTCATACATGGTGGTGATATTCGCTTCGGTTCGAGCTAATTAACGAGACATGTTTCCTCTCTATCTATTGTGAATCAATCATCATCAAATATGGGGGAAACTAATTGTTCTTGTCTCGAGTTATATTTACGTATACGTTAATAGTAAGAGGTATTACGCATACATACATTCATACACATCACGCCCTGTAGAGGATTAGGCAGAGATCACGGACCACTTTCGCTTCATTGACGCTCATACATCTTCTCATACACACTGGGCGGTTATAGGTACTCCTAAGGTCACCATTTTTCAATATAGCGTCTATCTGACTGTTATGTATCTTATAAGCCGGCCCCTACGTAACCGCCCTTCTGCTTCACTAATATAAATTCCTTTTGTCAATCTGCTATCATTCATCCGTATAATATGTCCAAACCTTGCCCTTTTCAATCTTAGTCACTTCATCTTCATTACTTCTTTTCTTTTCTTAACTTACTTGGCTTGAAATCATAATTATAATTACTTGTACTCATATACACATTTCTACTTACAACCAGCTGGTTACACCCCTAAATCCCAAACAAGTACGAGAGCTTTTAGTTGCACATTAACAAGGGTTGGAAATGCCAAAGTTTCACTGAACGTACCTCCGAAGCCTTCAGTAGCGCCACAGCCTTCGCAGAGGTTGCTACGGTTTCACGCTACGGAATCCCGTAGTATCGTGTTTTGCGTAATTGGTAAATGTTTTTTTGAATTAACTGTTTTGAAGTGGATTTAATTAATTAATTGATTTTAATAAATTAATTGATTATATAATAAACAGTTTTGTAAAAAGTGTGTGGTTAAATTAATACAAATGGAGTAGTTTAGGTATGTATAAGTTAATAGTTGCAGCCAATAACATAATAATCAATATTTATGAAAATAATGTTATTAAACATATATACATACACATCACACCTTATGCCCTGAAGAGGGGTAGGCAGAGATCATGGATTCCGATTTGTCCCGATTCTGTCAGACCACTTTCGCTTCATTGACACTCATACACACTATTAATATACCTGATTCGTTAAATTAAAATGTAATTATTATAATCTGCCTTCTATTTTCGTTTAATCGTTATGTCGTAAGAATGACTAGGGGTGAATGGAATCTATTTGGCGATGGCTAGCACTCTGTTATGGTATTATTATGAAATATTGTTTCTAAGGAATTCCATTAGAACCATAATAGTAATGGTGAAACGGTAGAAAAAGAGACAATTTGTGTTCAAGAATGACAATATAAATAACTTTGTACGGACTATATATATCCATGTATCAGAGATGCATCAGAATTTCATTGAAGAATTTGTATGATTCATGGTAGTAAGTCTTTATTGATCCAAATTTGTGATGGAAACTATATTCATCCATGGTTAAATTGTCACATATGATACGATAATTATTATTTTAAAGTAAATATTTTATTTGAAAGGTATTTTTTAACCTTTAATTTCATTATAGATTTGATATAGCTATTTGATATATAATTGAAGTTATAGAAGTTTAAACGATTTTATTTTTTCCTGTAAAGATGTATGTCTTTTGTCTCTTACATGTTTATTCTTTGGAATATAATACTTTTTATGATCCCCAAAAATGTACAGAGATACCATAATATTTTCAGTTTCATTTATTTTTAATATCAAATAGGGTAGCGTTATATTTTGACATCGATATACTATCTCCCCTTTAGAAATAACCCATGTAGAACCAAAACTATGACTAAATCTATGACTAAACATTTTGTAGTATTAGCCACTAGATCAAACACAAACATAGTGACCGTAATCCCCTAAAGGGGTAACACAAGCACGATATGCTAATACATCACAAATACAGGGGTCATAACAACCCTTTCTTTGCTAATCAGGGATTTAAATAGAATGGTGACTAACTGCCTTTCTTTTGTTCACAGTATGTTAAAGGGTAGGAAATACAAAAAGGTCCAAGTAAAACTTAAAACAATTCATATTTATTTATTAAAACAAGTGAAGAATTTGTAATAAATAAATTGTATGATCAAATTTATATTTGCGATATAAACTATTTAGATAACTATGAAAGTTGTTGATCACTAAAGTTTACCAGAAACGTTAATTAAAATATATTGGTAAAAATGACAATTCATTGTACAAAGATATCTAGAGCAAACCCTAAATCCCTTAGTCACATCATAGTACATATTAGTAAGTAGGCAGTTTTCATTCAATTTAGATTTCGGTCTAGTTACAAAGTGAAATCAAATCATATTTCGATTAACGAGATTACCGTCCGCTAAAAGTTAATCCACGATTTCTTTTGTAAAAATATATTGTGATATTTGAATTGACAAAAAGATAAGGTCCTTACCATTGATGTACAAAACAATAATTACAAAGTTACTAGATATAGTTAAAAATAAAATTATATACAAAATATCTTTACAATCATCGCTGTCAGAGAGCGGTAGGGTTCCCAAGACACTGATAGCATTCCCCCACTGAATAGCAATGCTGATTCTCTGAGAGAAGAATGCTCCAGATCTGGGATCCCCAAATAACTAGAAACAAGATACTGTGACCGTAGTGTGTAGGCCGAGCATTAATGATAAAAACGTAGCAGTGAGGGTATTCAGAGAAGAATCTGACAGGGCGCTGCGGTGGAGACGAAGAAATACTAATCGTCAATCTGCATGTGACCAAGGCTGTTGCAACGTAGCCGAAACGTCGGGTTAATAATAAAAGGAACTTTTTTATATAAAACTTACGCGAAAAGTCCCGTTAGTTATTAATCATGAGTATAAATCACGATTCTCTAAACTATAACTAGAAATTAACTATAAATTAACTAAATACTAAAAGATGCTGACGATATTTCGATCCCCTTAGTGCCTTTTTTATGATGCTTCTAAAAGCAAGCAGTGGATAAACCACATGATAAAATAATGTGTCTACGTCGTAAAGGAAAAGACAGAGACTAGCGTTTTCCCCTTAAATGCTCTTAACCGATCGTTCCCACAAAATTCACTATTCTTGTCTTGGTTTTTCTTTTGTTATTAGCCTTACCAATACCCGCCTTAAGAACTTGTCAAATTTGTTCTTACAAACTGGCTTTCCACTTTCAACTCTACAATTGGCGTAACCATGGCGACGGAATATCAAGAAGTGCAAACGCTATGGCAGCCATGTTTGTAACAAAAGGCGTAACAAAGAATAAAAAAAACATTATTGTCATTTCCTTTTATTACTTTACTTTTGCTACAAGTACCCAAGTTATGAAACATTCCACCTCTATTTTCGTCTCTATATTGCCTTTAAGACTGTTGACGTATCACGCTATTCCGTACTCAACATACCTTAGAAATTGTTCATTCCTCAAGTACATAGTAAGGACCCAGTCATTTACAATACCCGTGCCGTTAGAAAGAAAGAAATATAATCTTTCTTGTCCCTAAGGAAAATACTTTTTGCATTTCTATAAATTGACATTGTCTGACTTTGGCGTGAGCTCACTCATTTATGCCAAGTTTTTTTTTATTACGAATTATTATCTGGCAACAATCATTTGTCATTGTTAAGAAATTCTTCTTTTTAGCTGTCATCTGACTGAATGGGCCACGTGTAAACAATTTTAAGGAGTATTTTTGAATTACTGTGACTCTGAAAGATTAGGATTGTAAATTAAGATGGATGAAATGAAGGTCATGTTAGAGAGTTGTTATTTAGACAACGTTGTTCCATACTACATATACCTGGTACAAACTTTTTTATAGCTATGGACTCAAATAGGTAAAGGCTAGTATAGTATTCTTACGGTGGCTGAGGGTATGGATCTGTTCTCGTGTGCTTTGAGTGAATTCACACGTCTGGGAATCAATATCAGAAGTTATTCTTGAATTATTGTTTTTTTTGTGTTATGCTTACTATTATCAATCAATTTTATTATAAATATGAAATAAATTCTTTGTTTACATAAGGATAGAATTATTAAAAATGTTAAGAAAAAAATAATGAAATTTCTGAAATGGTATCTGAATAGTTGTTGTTGTAATATATCAATAAATATTTGTGGTATGAGTAACTAAAATTTTGGTGTCACAGGAGATAGTAAAATTTATTCTACAATGAATACGAATTAAAGTAAACTATACAGTACTTTTCACAAATTTTAGCTTTTGAAATAGTTAAAAGAATGCCTGTGACTTAAAGGCTCCAAACTGATAAAAGGGATTAAGGGCTTAAGCTTTCAGTTCAAAGACAGTGAAAAACGTTTTTGCAGAAAAAATCTAAGTCTAACCGTAATCCTAAGAAAGTTCTTAAAAATGTTGAGACGTGGAATGATAATAAGTTGATTTGTATTTTAGCTGACTTTCAAAAGAAGAGTCTTAAATGTCTTTGGTTACTATCTCATTACTTAAAACATTAAAACGTTAAATTATAATGTTAAAAGGTGACGTTAGGGGTATCTATAACCGCCGAGAGTGTATGAGAAGATGTATGAATGTCAATGAAGCGAAAGTGGTCTGTCCGGATCGGGACAAATGGGGATCTTTGATCTCTGCCTACCCCTCTACAGGGAATCAGGCGTGATGTGTATGTATGCATGTATGTATAATGTTACTCACTATAAAATGAGTGACTTTGGAACTTATAACCGCTGAGTGTGTATGAGGAGGTGTATGAATGCCAATAAAGCGAAAGAGAGTGATATAAATGTATGGAATCTGATTGATTATTCTGGGGTGCTTTGGGAAGATTTCGCGCACTTATGAGTATGTGCATCATTATCAACGTGAAGTATTTATTTAAAATACAGAAACACAAAATTATATCTAAAATATATTTTGGAAATGTTGGAGATGTATCATTATATGTGAATATCGATTAATTGTTTGCCCAGCAATCATAAAGAATGTAAATGTACTACACACAATTTGACGACCTCCGTGGCGCGATCGTTTAGACGCCTGAACGCTGATCGTGAGGTCCCGGGTTCGCTTCCCGGTGGAGGCAGAGTTAAGAACTACGCTTTTCTTCTGCTTTCCAGTCCGGTCGGTTGATTATATATGCTATATATCTATATATAATAAGTATATATTTCTTAAATATACGTTGACTAGTGCCCTTAACACAAGTCTTAAATGTACTTACCAAGGGGCTAGTTCAATTGGTGTAGTAATGTCTTACAATATTATTATTATTATATTTCAATGTAATTTTTTCCTACTCTTAATGTCGAAAATCTACCTAAATGTTCTCAAATACTTGTTATAAAACGATTGATATAACTGTTTGAAACATAATATCTGTTATAAAATACAATATGCTATTAACAATATACACTAAACCATTATTTCCCGACAGATCCATTAATACAATTACAAATAACAAACCCGTCAGTAATGTTGAGACAACCAAAAATATATTATCGAACATTCCAATACAGATAAAAAGACCCTAAACGTATGTAGTTATGTAAAGCCCCTAATCTTTAGTAATTTGGGTAAGGGCATTCAATCCCTTTTAGTAAAAGTACGGGTCATGAAGTGGAAATTCTCAGAATTTACTCAGAATTGGGGACATTCATTTTTATGATTACTTAAGTGCTCTATAATAAAATAGGTTCCCTGAGATGGTATACCACTAGTCACATTGAGTACTGACTATCTGGTCAACACGTGGGTTCGAGGTGGCTATAGAATACCTTTGCAATTGCGACAGACACCTGAACCTCTGACTATCCCGCAAGGGTTAATGGTCGTGAACGCGTATGTTATCTATGTATGAGATGGTATACATATAGAATAGTATCGAACTGTCTACTTTATTCCTGATATACATACATACATACGCTTCACCACTTGTGTATACACACTCCCTTTTTTGTGTGATGGTAGTCCTTGAGTACCCATATTCGAAATTTCGAAGGCATGTTAGGTATGAGCCTCTCGAAGCCCGCGTTTCACTAGATAGACAGCACCCAACGTGATAGGTACTCGTACTGAACCGTATCGCTGTATACAGACATTGGCGTAATAAGGATAGGCAGGTTTCCTCGCGATGTTATCCCTCACTGTTATAAATCCTTGTGATATAATAGTAATAATATCTTTATTGAGAATACAACATTTATTTTAAATTACAAATGTTCATCAAAATTTGAATACAATAATTATAATCAACATGAATCTGAAATACAAAATTCAATTGGACATAAAACTACTAAATCTGTTCTGTATTGTGTAAATTATACAGTTCAAAATGGTATATTAAACTACTAAAATGAAATTTAATTACTTTCAATCAGATTATATTTCGCAACAATAACTTTTTATATCCGATATTACAATGTTTAGTAGCAATTTTAAAAACCATATGTTGTAAAAGGCAATTAAGAGACTTAGGGTTTCTATTACTCTTAGGATCTTTTGACGATATGACTGGGAATATGTTTTTTATTGTATTTATATTTTGGCGTTACTATAGCTATAAAATATTGTTAATTTTCTGTCTCCATTGTTAGTTTTTGGTTTAGTTTTGAACGTTTGTTTTTATCCAGCCTTTTAGGGATAAACATGAGTGTTTCTAAAGTAATTTGAAATTGCATTCCATTTTCTGCGGAGGTGGCATAGTGTCCCACTATATTACGTTTTAATATATCAGAGTTTCACTTTAACTATGAGTTTACAAAATTCAGAACTCATCTAAATACTTGAGCTAGTCTAAAAGCAAAGTGTAATGTTACAAGCTGTGTATCTTTCCTGCATATTATAACTGGATAGATAATTTCTAAAAAGGCTTATGTATTAAACAGGAACATTCACATTCTATTTAATAGGAACATGTTACCTTTTTGAAAGAAGTAAAGATAGAAAGGAAAATTTATTTCTTTTAGAAATTATACATTTAACTAAGGGACTTGGGGTTGAATAATGTATTAAGAATCAACTTGTAACCAATATTTCATATTAATAAAGCTACATAACAGGTTAAAATATATCTTCGAAGTACTGTCTACTTCAAAAAGTATTAAATTCGTGGTTATATGTATTGAAAGTTATAGTCTTTTGTTGGTTTTGAATGGAATTTAATCTGATGCCAACATGTCATGTGTCAACAACAGACAATTTCTCAAAGCTTTTACAAAACACATTGTTCAGTACTTTTCGTAGATTAAACAAGTGAATCTGCAAAATTTCCTAAAATTAAAGCGACACATATTTCTCCAAGTGTGCTTAAAATAAACTTTCTTAAAGCAATTACATTACGTTTGAAAACGAAGTTTGGCGACATCTGTCTTTCAAGGGTCTAATTAAATGTTACATATTAAAATTCTATTTTCGCGAGTACAATTTAAACAGTAATAAGTTACATCCTGTTAAAAGTTTTCTACCCTTTTCTATGTAATGAGGTTGTATTCTGAGAAGGCATTCAAGGAAGGCAATGTCGGTACGTAGAATGTAACGAATATTTAATAATGCACGTTCTCTTTAGCAATGTCATAACATGTTATAAGAAAATAACGAAAATTTCATAACAGACTATCATTACAAGATTTCTTTTATATCACATCATATTAACTTCCTACACATACATACATATTCACGTTCTTTAATCCCTTTTGGGCTGGTCAGAACCTCGGAAATCTTATTACTCATATCTCCTAGTCACTTTTTAGTATGAATATTGAGGTTATATGTAAAATTTGTGATATATTCAATTTACCCCTAGTCCCTTAGCTCTTCAATATACCGGGAAGAACGGCAGCTAGTTAGCACCCTTTTAACGTCCCAGACAGCCATAAAACTCTAACAGCACCAACCCTAGCATTACACTAACACTATTTGTTAATTACAGCTCTTAAGGCCTGTCAGAAGTTTCATACGCGTTAACACTCGCACGAAATAGTTTAGACACGCTTAATCACTACGTTTGAGAAGGGTTGGTATCCCTTCGCCCTTTTGCATTATTGACGTGGCTTTTGGCTTGTGTTAAGGGATTTGAATAAGTGATGTTGGGAGTTGGGAATTTTTTTCCAATGCTAACGTTTTCATACGTAGGTTTTCAATTCTAGTCTACTAAATAATTGGATATATTAATTAATGAATACACTATATCAATTATGAACACACACATAAAGAATAGATCTATTAGTTGATAGGCTAGCAACCTGTCAACAATATTTCATTAGACATTATCATGTCTTCAGGGTTTTGTCCACTCGAAAGGGATAAAAGGACAGAAATGTATTTTGTTATATCGGGTATATGAAATATGAATAGATGCGAACGGCCACTGACAGGGAGAAGTGGCGTCATTTGGGGGAGGCCTATGTCCAACAGTGGATTCAGACAGGATGATGATGATGATATGATATTGAATAAATATTTTTTTCAACCATAGATTCTCTGTACTAAAGAAAAAAGTAACAGTAGATATTTTAAGTCTAGAGTTGTAAAGTTCAGTAGTTTAGTTTATTTAATTATTGTTTTCGTCACTTTTTCTGTGTCTTTATCTTCTTTTTTTGTTTTTGTTTCAATCAGTGCTTTGAATTACAAACTGGATTTTTAGAACCAACATGTTTTTATTGTGTTTATGTTATGATTGTATTCTGTTTGTGTACCAATTTATACATAAATATATGTATAAAGTGTAAATTTGTATTACGGAACACAAGAGACTGTGGTGTGTTTGTGTCATTTTATAGCTTATTTATAGTCATTAATCTAGAAAATGTATACTTACACCAATTCGTGGTAGGCAGAACCTTGATATCACATAAAATGTACGAGTTGCTAACCAATCGCCAAATAGATTCCATTCACCCAAGTCCCTTATTCAACTCGTATTTAATGCAACTAGGTATTCAGGTCTTGTAAAGACTTTAATTCTAGAAAGCACTACAACTAATTTCTTTGTTCAGTCAACCTAGGTCCACCAATAGCCTAGACTTTTTCGCAGAGCACAGTATTGGTAGTAAAATATTCAACGCTAAAGAAAAATCCCAATGGATATTGAGCAATATTAAATTGCTACAGTATTACGTTTTGGGGATCCATTCGTAAAATATGATGGTCTGAAATCTTAAAAGAATAAAGATATATTTCAATACCATTGTATAACATGTATATATGAAACATTCGCATCATTTAATATTCTTTTGAGAAAAGAAATAGCAATAATATTTTGTTATATACATATAAACTTAACGCGATGCGTCCAGATTTTTTGTATAATAATACAATTTTCAATAACTGTATAAATGTAATGAAATACGTAATAATATTTTTGTTTGCTCCGATTATTCAGTAAATACAGAGCAGAGTATGTATCACTATTGTTTCACCGAAATTTCTAGAAATAGGATTCGACTTACCATACATTTGCACTGTTGATTCCGTCCGTTAATGATTGATTTTTCTTATTAGGTAATTCTATCTATATTATGTAGGCTATCTATCCTAGTCAGCAATCCCATGTCATGCATCCACGTTTAACCTAAAGATATGGTCACGTCACGCGTTACGTGAAGGTATTTATATCCTTGAGTAAAATAATAAATTATTAAAAACCACGTCGCTTGTTACGTCACGTTAGGTCTGTTATAGGAAATCATTTGTCTCGTGCTAGCTCGAACTAACAGCCGTTCTTCCTGGACTTTTGTAGGAGATGACTAAGGGACTAATGATACATGGACGCTATATTGAAAAAAGGTGACGTTAGGTGCACCTATAACGGACGAGAGTGTATGAGAAGATGTATGAATGTCAATGAAGCGAAAGTGGTCTGTCAGGATCGGGACAAATGGGGATCCGTGATCTCTGCCTACCCCTCTATAGGGAATCAGGCGTGATGTGTATGTATGTATAATACATGGAATGTAATTTTATCTCTTATTAAAGGGATACAAGTATATGTATGTAACTACTGAACCCAAATGACAGAATTCCACTCGAAATTTGATGTAATTCGTCCTCCGTGTCTAAAAAAAATGTGCAAGATCTCGGATTCTCGATATTTATTACCAATGGCTCTACCAACCGTCTTGAAATCGAACTCAATTTCTTTACTACACGTCACATATATATTCATATTCACGACTTCATCCTTTCGAGGTGGACAGAAGTTTGGAGACAAGATAATATCTCCTGGGCCTCTATTCAAGATTTTACTTATTCGATAGGGTTTCGATTTTATATGAAACATTGGTGACAGGTTGCTAGCCCATCGTCCAATTGATTACATTTACTCCTAGTTAAAACATCGTGAGGAAACCTACCTGTTCCCCGAACAGATGATAGTTAGTGCTTATAAATGGCGACATTTCTTACCACCTGTCACATAGAGTACTAACTATCTGGTCAACAAGTGAGTTAGAAGTATCCATAGAATTACTACCTTCGCAATTACGACGATAGAAACCTCTTACTACCCCGCAAGGGTTAATGGTCGTGAACACGCTTAACTTTGTCTACATAGTTAATTATTACCAAATAAATACATACTAAAAGCATAAACTTATTCAACTGTTACATTAAAATTAATGACATTTTTAACATAAATGCATTCTCGTATACATAACCAAACTAGCACGGGAGTATAAAGAGAATAAAACCTTCAAAACTTCCCGTCGATGACGTAAAAGCCTTAAGACTTATGACCCTAATTCCGATGTTATTGAGCCAGGGAAGCGCAAACTTTCACCTATTCCGAGAATACTTCATCCCAACTAAAAGGACTATTACTAATAGTCACCCTATTACTAGTTCGGGGAATTCGGAAACTTAAAGAACACGAGAATGTTTGTTTTGTTGATGGCACGTGTTTGTTGTATAAGAAGTTGGTAGAATTATCACTATTTCATTGAGTACTGACTATCTCGTCAACACGTGGGTTCATGGTGGCCAAAGAATTATTACCTTCGCAATTATGGAGATCAACACCTGATCTTCTGACTACCCCGCAAGGGTTAATGGTAGTGAACGCGTTTGTATTATCGTCTTTTCATATGATGTTCGTAGCTTTAGGAGGTAGATTCTTTACGATGTTTTCCCCCATTTTAGTATTAGGTACATTTTGCATAATTATATTGTGAAATGCTCTGAAACTAGAAATAGGTAAACCTACCTATTTTTCTTAGATAGTTCACAATAGTACAATTGCTACGTGTGTAATTGCATCGGTTGTAATTGGATTTCTCTTCGGCAATTAAGCCATTCGAGACTCCTGCAATTAAAGTTTAGTTCTCCGACGTACTTTATTTTATTTGAGTTTTCCGAAGATTTTATTACTTGGGACGGAGTAGTTAGAAGGGTAGTAGGTAGTAAAAGGTTTCGAAAACAACGGTTGATTAAAGGGAAAACATTGTACGATACTTAACCTACCTTTACTTAGTTATTCATTACGACCTTTTTCCTATGCTAGTAAACGATGTTAAAACAAATCTAGCTATTCATCTTCATTCTTACTATGTAAAAATGACTGAGAAATCTATGGAATATATGAGCATGATGCATAGTATAAATACCAAATCAACTCCAATAGTAATGTAATAATAAAGACAACTGATTACTCTTTTTACTATGATATTGATTTGATATTTCGGGTTTTCGCAAAAAATCTTGGCACTTTGTGAAAACACGGGTAATTAGACAATGGTGATTAAGTATTACAAAAGCGGTTTGCATCTAGCATTTTTCCGGCCGCAATTATATTAGATACTAAGTTTTTTGTTGATAGCTAACATAAGGAATGATCACCATAGTCTAATTATCCGTGTTTTCACAAAATGCCTAGTTGTTTTGTAATAACCCGGAATATTAAATCATCCTATGACATAAACATACATATACCTCAATTCGTCTTCATTAAGAATGTTCTATTCAACATGTATTCCAATTAATTGACATCCATATACTTTCTCATACACACTCGTCAATTGTAGCTACTTCTATTGTCACCCTTTTCCATTGAGAACATCGCTTATTCCTAAGCCAATATGTCTTGTTACCCTTTGTCTATCAGTTGAACTTTACCCATCTGGTTCGTACCTTCGAAAACTCTATTTACTAAGAGATCTCCCGCGGGAATTGAGTAAATAAGAAAAATATTGGAGTGTGACACACGAAGCAAACGTTTGGGAAAATAGCCTACATTGGCAACTTTATGAAATGTAACGCAATTCGTGATAAAAGTATAGAAGTAAAGCTAAGCTTACGTTAATAATGGGTGTGAGTGAAGTAAGAGAGATTTGTCAGGATCGTTGCAGTTCCGTTTGTGGCGATTGCTTTGGTTCCATCCATTTTATTTTGGATTGTGAACTTGATTCAGTATTAATAGCGCAGTAAATAAAAATATATATATAGTAATTAAAAAATAAACAAATATTTATTAAATTTATATTATATTACTAAAAAATCAAAGACTAACAACTCTATAATAAAAGAAAATTAACCTAATAATATAAAGACAGGTTTACGTACTGCCAAATTTTACCACCTCATACAACAAAAACCTTCAAACATACCCAACCTAAAACCTTTATACACCTGAAATAGAGCCTCCTTAGTCAGAAACCTCATTACATCTTTGGCCCTAAAACGTCCGAACCCAAGGGAAATAGGGGTCGGCAGTTTTGAATTGGAGACCCCGTCTTGACTTTTGTAAGTACCTCCATTTACCTTTACTTATAGGGTTCTTGACCCTTGTCTTGTATTCGTGTTTGGGGACTCTACGTAAATAACTTGAGGCCCTGAAGGTACGAGATTTAGTTCAAAGGTTCCGAGTTTGATATGTAGATGGAGCTAGCGGTAATAGCAAATTTTGTTATACATATTTCTAGGTGTGATGTAAAAAGATTACTAAGTGACGTTCATCCCAGCATGTCGTAAGAAGAGACTAAGAGACTAGGGGTAAATAGATTGTATTGGGCGATGGACTAATAACCTTTCACCATTTTTCCATTCAATTATTATGCTAATAAGTGACAAGGATATATAATACTGTCCAAAAGGGTTTAGGGATTAGGACGTGAATGTATATGTATGTACTGAAAAAGGAAACATATCAACTAAAGGAAAGGATCTTGATAACATTGGAAAGCATCATGATATAACTTGACTAGTTTTTATAAAAGTCAGCGCCTGTATTCAGTGACAAGAACATTAATATATATCAAGGCAGTTTGCCATAGAGGGTTGTACAGAAATCACACTTTTATAGAATCCCGATTCCCCTTTGAAAAATCACCTAAATTACAGTCATACACAGTTTAGTATGTCATATTATTAATGTTGAAAAAAAACATCGTGAGGAAATCTATCTGTTCCCCGAACAGGTAATAGTCAGTGCTTGTAAATAGCGACATAGCTTACCACCTGTCACATTGAGTACTGATTATCTGGTCAACACGTGGGTTCAAGGTGGTCATAGAATTACTACCATCATAATTGCGGAGATGGAAGCCTTAACCTCTGATTACTCCGTAACTATTACACTACCCGGTCGTGAACGCGGTTGTATTTTTAGTTCTTGTTTTCTTTGCATCAATTGTTATCCATACAGATCGAGAATAAATCGATTTTAAAAATTCATACGAAAAGTACGTTTTAAAAGGAATGAAGCAGCAAGTTTATTAAAAATGAAATCAAATATTTAATTTCTCAAGGGATGTAAAAACTTTAATAGGAAAATTTCAGGATATTCCTAAGGCCACCTGAAACGTTGAAAGTTTAATTAGTCAAACAAAAACCCAAGTCTATAAAATGAACTTAGGTAATTAGGTTTAGAATAGGTATTAAAGAGGTATGAGATTAGAATACTAATGTTGATCTAGAGGAAATAAAATTTGTTACTATGTAAATTACAGTCCGGTACTTAAATTTAATGCTAATTATCTATTTTCTTCGCTTTGTGAACAAGGAGTAAATGGAATCTATTGTGGAAAGGTCTAGTAATTTTTGGCACGTTTGCCACCTATATAACAGTCAGATAGACGCTATAGTGAAAAAGGTGACGTTAGGTGTACCTTTAACCACCGAGTGTGTATGAAAAGATGTGTGAGTGTCAATGAAGCGAAAGTGGTCTGTCAGGATCAGGACAAATGGGGATCCGTGATCTCTGCCTATCCCTCTACAGGGAATCAGGCGTGATGTGTATCTATGTATACTTGCCATCTATAGTCCAAATTAATATTATTAATAAACATTATCATCGTTTCAAGAGATCCACCTCACATGTTATTAAAAGAAGGTATGTTTGTCTATATACATACATACATATGTACATACACGCGCGTTGCCCTGTAGAGGAGTAAGCAGAGATCACGGATCCCAATCCGTCCACCACTTCCGCTTCGTTGTCATTCATACACACTCGGCGGTTATAGCTACTTCTCTAAATACCCTTTTTAACATGGCGTCTATCTGACAGTCACATGTTATATTGGGCCAACCCCTACATTACCGCTCTTCTATTTCAACCATGTATATTATTTTTGACTTCGAATAAATGTTTATTTTCTTTCCTTATTTAAAATATATTCTTCAATATTAGAGATCCCTTTTAACCCCATCTCGTGACACTAATGCGGAAGTTACAAGTTTCCCGTACACATTACCGAAGGGTGAATTTGTTTATTTAATCCACGTCCGCCAGTAACCCTAAAGTGAATTGAGATGTGTCCGAGCCAACTTGTAACACGTCATATTAGGTACGAGGACAGAACTGTCAAAAAGGGTAGGGTTGCCACTTTTGTTGGCATTTTATATAAAACCAATATTGAATTTTGGAGAAGGAAAATTTGACAGTGTCTGAGTGGGTTTTCGTTTTGGATAGCTTATTTCTTTTAACCACTATAAGAAAAACAAATTGTGAGGATTTCAATTATATAAGCTATATTTTGTTCTCGCCTCATCTAACATACGATTAATTATAAATAGGAAAAATAATACAAACATATTACATACACATAGCCCCTGATTCTTTGTAGAAGGAGAGGCGGAGATCACGAATCTACTTTTTAACTAGCTATTTTGTATTGCTTTATTAGTGGATTACAAAATAAGTAATCTGCAACAAATATTCTCTAAGATGTGGATATAACCAAAAGTTCCGAAGTCTTCTTAGGCTAATTGGAATCTTGTTGAGGAAGAAAAAAATAGTACCCAACACCATTTAATTACCACTTACGAAAACGTGCATACTACGTACACATTCACGTCTTTTCTTCTCTTTCAGAGTGGGCAGAACCTCGGACATATAATATTTGTCAGTTCACTTTTTAATACGATATAAAATATGTTTTAACAATGGAGTAATTAATACGAGGAGTGGGCCTTACGCAATATTTGTATGGAAAGTAGCGTGGCATTACGCGGGGTGAAACGAGGTACGCGTGATGGAGGGGGAAAATTACAACCAATCAAAACACGGCATCGGCCAATCAAATTAGGTATCTTCTTACTACTACACATTTTTAGACTCCGCGTAACGGAAACCGCTCCTTACGCCGGATCCTCTTTATATTTCGTTCGTTGTTTTAACTCATAGCACAACCCTATCTTCAATAAAGTCGGCCATTATACAGCAGTAGTTCCAAATCGGATAGAAAATTCAATTCGCACCAGTTCCAACAGAGGGCCATCTCATTATGCTTGGGCTTATAATGACCCTCCTATCAATGGCGTGATGGTATCTTGTAGATTAACTGCCTTTCAGCTTCAATGGAAATTATGAGACTTTGTAAAGGCAGCTTCGAGAATGTTCGTTTTAGTACTTAGAAGGTTCTTTGTAAGTTTGATTTTAGATGGACTAGGTTTTTTTTTTAAATTCTTTATTAAGCCATTCACCATTAAGGTTATGTCGGCTGAAGTACAAGCACTGATGCCACGGCGATTGAACTTCTTGTTGTTCCATTGCCATGGTTACACCAACGCCGCCAGCCGCTACAACCGAAGAAAAACGATAACGAAGCTCCAATTCTTCTCTTCCTTGTTCTTCGGTTCGTTCCAATTGAGGATCCAAATATAATCCCAAAGCAAATATATTTAACTAATTTCGCATCACAACTGACTAAATATTCAGCCGAAAATAATTATTTGTATTTTCAACTTTCACTGAGCTGCTGGCTTTGTTGACGAACCATATACGACTGTTGGACTAGGGTTAAAAAATAAAAGTTTAAGTGTAGCCAAGTGGTTGAGGCTTTAGAAAGAATAAGGGTTTGATGAATGCAAGTTTTTTTTAATGGAAATGTTTTTTTCTTACCGTTGTAAGATTTTAGAGTTAATTGTCGTTTTACGGTGAAAGACAGCTTTAGAGATCTGTCTGTAGATTTCTTGTATTAGTATTATTGTTATATTAACATTTTCTATGTTATTAAATGCTTACTGTGAATTAAAGAGTGTTTTTTAATTGATCAATTACAAACGAAATAAGCTACTAATCATGGTTACTCAACATCATTATTATAATATATGTATAGACAGTGTTAAAAGTGCAGTCCCAGTAACTTTTTATAAGGTATAAGTTTATAACAACAAAAGACAACATTTTACATTTAAAAACTGGTGCCACTATGCATTGTCATGGCTATACGTTCACGTGCTTGGAAATGAAAAATATTGTCCTATGTTCTTATAAACGTAAACTTTATAAAAGGTAACTGGGACTGCACTTTTAGCGTTGACTGTACGTTCTAAAACATACACGTTACACTCATTTCCCAAACATCAATAACAAAAATATATGATATCGTATACTTATATTTGTATATATAATACAATAACAAATATATAAAATTGACGACCTCCGTGGCGCGGTCGGTTAGACGCTTGAACGCTAAACGGGAGGTCCCGGGTTCGATTCCCGGTGGAGATAGAGTTAAGAACTACGTTTTTCTTCTGTTTTCCAGTCTGGTCGTTGATTATATATGATATAATTATATGTATTTATCTATGTATAATTAGTAAACATTTCTTAAATATACGTTGACTACCCTTAACACAAGTCCTAAGGGTACTCACCAAGAGGCTAGTTCAATTGGTGTAATATTTTCCAAATATTATTATTAATGTATTAAATATTTCATGACAAGGTTTTCCAATAGTCAATTCAACTATCGACTTCATATCTCAGAGTAGGCCCCTGGCCTGAAACAAGGGATCCGTTAACATAAATCCATATTAAGTGATTGCGTCCAGTCTAGTTGAGATGCTTATTTGATTGCAGTCAGTCTTCATATTGTCTTCGAGATAAATGTACATATCTCTAAAGTTATTGTGAATAGCAAAGTATAATTGTAAAGAGTTAGTTTTTGCAAGTTCTGTGGTAGTTTAGGAGGTATATATAATGCTAAATAGTTCACTTTCTTCTCGATATGGGATAGGGGTGATTAAGGTACTAGTGGTCAATTAATCCATAGGGTGATGAGTTAGAAATCAGTGCTCATATTGTATATCAATGTCATCACAACTTTGATGAATAAGCTAAATGTGATTAAGAAAATATTTTTTCCAATGTTCTATCTATCCATGAAGGGTTCATAAGATTGTTAATGTGTGTGTAATAAACGTATAAGTAATAATAATTGACTATATATTTGTTAATACACAGTATAATATGAACAGTATTGCTGAAAGTGAAAGTGGTGATATGTCCATGGTTCTGTCGACCCAAAACGGGATTAATGGACGTATACATATGTACAGATGTATGTACATATATGTCTGATGTGTGATGAGTTCTACAACAAACATACAAATAGCACTAACACTTGTTTCTTTTGTTACAGATACCAAAATTTCTTTAAAACCATGAATTGAATATTCAACAACACAAAACAAATTACAATAAAAAATGCCATCAAACTGCTACGTCAACGATTGAAAATCAACAAACCATCAACGGAATGTGAGCGGGAAACGAACTGTCAGTGCGGAATGACATTTCCGAATGTCACTTTGACAAATTGTACAATACAAGAGTGCGATAGTGAAGCCAAGTTAAATTGGTGGGCCCTGACGTTATTAGTGTTCCCTCTACTGACGTTATTTGGTAATGTTCTAGTGATAGTGAGTGTGTTTAATGAAAGGAGCTTGCAATCGGCTACTAATTATTTCATAGTGAGCCTCGCTGTAGCGGATTTGTTAGTGGCTGTCGTTGTTATGCCATTTGGGGTTTATTATTTGGTAAGTAGTTGTTTTGTCTTAAATATTACTGTTCAAACTGTATTGCCTTAGTCCACTAATGGTTTTTGCAAAATATCAGTTCAATATCAGATCAGTAACAGCGTGAAACATAGAAGGTAATGGATAAGCAAAAATGACAAATTTCGCCAAGTTTTACGCGTAATTTGACACTTTTCCGGTTTCAATGGTGAAATTTCACACTAATGAACATCCACTACCAACTTCACACTATTACTAATTTGATATTGAACTGTATTTGAGCTAAAATGCATTAGTAGACTTGAGCCCCTGAACTGTTGTACCATGCTAGTTTGTGACGTAAAAAGAATGCTAACTAGCTGCCATTCTTCTCGGCATGTCGTAAGATACAACTAAGTGACCAGAAGTGAATGTAATATATAAGATGATCGGGTAGCAACCTGTTACTATTGTTCCATATGACTATATCTGTTTTCTATATGATTTCAATCCTAATTCAGGTTAAAGTTACTAAAAAGTGATCTAGGAAATATTATCATTTCTCCTAGTTTTTACCTACCCCTTAAGGCATACATTAATGTTAATGTATGGATGAATTAAAGACATCGTTTATTGAAAAGAAGCATTAATTTTATTACTATTTATTCCTGGTTTGTATTAGTGTGTTCATGAGATAGAGTATAAAGTTTTAGGTGCTTGTGAAACCTTATAATACAAAGACGAACAAATGCTTTGTTAAGTGCACCTATTTTACCTATCAATCAATGCTTATTAGACTGCCGTCGTAACAAAAAAGGTCACAAGTAACATTTGAAACAAAATGTGTTATATACCTACATATTTATAACAGAAAAAAGGCACATCTATTAAATTTCATCTTCAAGGAATTCGGAGATACCATAGGCGACATTACGTTTCCACACTAAGAAGCTTAATATGGTAAAAACTTTAATCCCAATTATCTCAGTTTGACCAATATTATAGATGTGCCCTTCTCTCGTACGACAGCAGATACCACTCTATAGTTTTAGCCCTTTATTACAACGAACTGTAACTCAAAACTTTAACTACATTTAACTCAGACCAAGACTATAAATACTTAGAAACCTTAGCTCAAAGATTCCATACCCAATCAACGTTCATCAGTCTAAAGGAACAATTGAATTAGTGCAAAGGCGGCTTCACGGTTCTGCCACTACCACCGCGCCTTAGGGTTTGGTGGTGAAACTTAGCTAACTCAGTTTTCCAATTATAGTTGGGATTCAGCTCATAAAATACTGAGAATGGAGGTTGGTTCTACTTTATATTAATAATTTCGTGCTGGAGTACTGTACATACATATATATATATACGTCACGTCCGTTTTTTTGTAGAGGGGTAAATAGAGAGCGCGACAAATCTGTCCCGATCTTGACAAACCACTTTCGCTTCATTGACATTCTTGCTCCTCTTCATACTTATTTGGTGCTTATAGGGACGGATACGGAACACTCGACCGAATTGTAGTAATTGTATGGCCACCTCGAACCCACGTGTTGACCAGATAGTCAGTACTCAATGTGACAGAAGGTAAGCCATTTCGCAATTTACAAGCAAACAAACAAACAATTTACAAGAAAAGAACTAACCTGCTGCAAGGTCAACATAAACAAGAATAAAAAATAAAGTATTACCGGGGAACAGCTGCCTTCCAAGCTAGCCAGGTGGTTGTGATATGTAAATACATAAACACATCTCGCTCGATTCCCTGTAAAGAAGTAGGCAGAACTCTCAGATCACCATCCGTCCGATTCAGACAAACCAGTTTCTATTGCTTCTTTCTCTAGCTTCATTGACACACATACAAACTCAGCGGTTTGGGTACTGTACTTCGTTGTAGGAACGTCGTCCTTTTTCAATATGGGGTCTATTTGACTGTCATATATCTTATTGGGCTAGTCCTTACGTAACTATATGAGATATGAGTGTATATATATTTATGTATTAGTAGAACCAACCTCTTGAAGCCCCGTGAACCCCTGAGACAGCTCATTTGTAATTAAAAGCGATCACTCGCCTCGGCGGCTGCACATGCGGTTCATCTCAACCGTACTCGCTGCTTTAGCCTCTTATTAGATACTAATGTGCACATGGAGAAAATTTAACATCTTCTTAGAAATAAAAAATCATATAAAATAAGACTTTATTTAGAATACGTAAAAGTATATACATACATATAAGTCATATGTTAGTTTGGGAGTTACATGGATTCATGTCTTTTAATCTATTTCGGGGTGTACAGAATGATATTGAGGGAGATATGATATTATCTCCTATGTCTTATTTTAGTATAAGTATTAGGGTTCTGATGTCGTATAATAATTTTTAAGAAAGTATTAGAAAAATTTATTGTTATAACAAATAAAATATATAAAAGTATTAGTATTTTGTACTACATTGTTTATCTTTACTCGTAAGTGTTTGCAGAAGGTTAAAATTTTTATGCAATGATTTTCTATCATTGGATTCTATGGTTAGGTTACATCATCGGTTAGGTCGTTTATTCGAGGCTATATATGTTAACTAGCGCCCGTATCCCAAATGAATACTGGGCATAGATTAAGTATCTATTTTGTACCGTTTTATAAAATAGATTCAATTTATTTCAAGCCCTGTAAGCGAAATACATACGCTTCACAACTTATATATACCACATTCCTTTTTTATTATTAAGTAGTCAGAGGCTTGAATAAGCGTAGTACTCATATAAATATACATTTCGGTACCAATTTCAACAGATAGCAAAACTTTGAAATCGCATAGATCGTCAAGTACTAACTAACCGAATCTATTTGTTGATCTACGGGATCCGGAATTGGCTTCCAGTCCAAATAATTCATTAATCATTTCTATTATCATTTAAGACTAACAATAGATTGCTGACTAAGCCAATTAATACTAATTGACGGTAGCTCAGTTGGTTGAGGTTTCGCTTCGTGAGGAAATATATAAAAGACAAACGACATACGAGTGCACTACCATTTACCCTTGCGGGGTAGTCAGAGGTTCAGGTGTCCATCTCGGCAATTGCGAAGGTAGTAATTCTGTGGCCACCTCGAACCCACGTGTTGACCAGATAGTTAGTACTCAATGTGACAGTTGTAAGCCATGTCGCCATTTACAAGCACTAACTATTAGCTGTTCGGAGAACAGGTAGGTTTCCTCACGATGTTTTTCCTCACCGTAGTATTGTACGCATTTCACAAATGTATTTTTAATACGAAAATGTATATTCAAATGTATATTAATTAAAATTCATTTCCATTGGTACATGCTCCAGCGGGATTTGAACCCTGTACCCACTGATACAGAGTCAAAGCCCAAACAACTGAGCTATGTCGAAATATACCTATTTCTCGGAATATAATATAGTCAGTGCTCCTAAAACCTAACACGTTGGGTGCTGTCTATCTAGTGAAAAAGGCTTTGAATGGCTCATACCTACCATGCCTTCGATATTTCGGAGATGGGTACTCAAGCCTTAGACTACTCCGCCACAATAAAAAAGGGAATGTGAATATACAAGTCGTGAAGCTTATGTTATGTTATGATTGTAAATGGCTATGATTGTAATGGATTGTAAATGATATATTAAACATTTGTATATTTGTGTGTGTTTGATGTGGCCTCGTCAGTTTCAGTGATGGATACTTAGTATAATCACAGATAATATAATACTATACAGTAGGTATAATTATGTTTCAAATGACATCACAACCTCATTTATTTGATATTAAAAAGTGACCTAGGAGAAACTATGTATATCTTCGAGGATCTGTCCACCCCGAAAGGAATTGAAGGGAGTGAGTTTGCAAGCATACATTTACATCACGCCCGATTTCCTACACGGGCAGGTAGAGATCACGGATCCCTTATGTCGAATGTATATATCTACTAGCGACCCGCTCCGGCTTCGCACGGGTATAAAATATATAGCCTACTCCACTATTTAATGGATGTTCTTATACATATAAACCTTCCTCTTGAATCACTCCATCTTTTAAATCCGCATGAAAATCTGTTGCGTAGTTTCAAAGATTTAAGCATACAAAGGGACATAGGGACAGAGAAAGTGACTTTGTCTTATACTATGTAGTGATGAAGGTTAACTTACCATTTTTTTTCTAGTTCAACGACCTAACATGGGGCCTGCCAGCGTTTGTGTGCGACTGCTATATAGCGATGGACGTCACCTGTTCCACATCCAGCATCTTCAACCTCGTCGCCATTTCAGTTGACAGGTAACCATAGCAACGAGATGTCAGGGTAGTTAAAATGCCAATAGATATATTCGATATAGTTTTTTTGAAATTAAATTCAGGGTACTCAGACATAACTAAGAGTTTATTTATATCCTCAATTTATTAGCATTCCTATAAATTACTATTATCAGCATCTTCATCTAAATTATTAGCGTTTTTATAAGTTAAGGTTTCATGATTTATCGTTTAAGAATTACATTATATTCTTAGTAAAACAATAAGCACCTAAATTATTGACTTTGTTATAGTTATCTATTGTAAAAGGGAACATACATACTGTAGCATACATACTGTCCTTTTGTTAACCGTAGACTCTACTATTATAAACAATATTAACTTTTTCGAGGTATTCTAAGGTTTGATTGATTGATATAGAATTAACGAAGGTCTTTAGTCACTCAAGGTTTAGTCTAGTGCTGAAAATGTGAAAATGACTATAAAGAGCAAAATGGCTTCAATGTGGTAATATATAATTGCGTTAACAGACACGTAAACGTTTCACTTTGCAAGAAATAATAGTCTTTATACATACGCAAATATTAACGTTCTTCAATCCCTTTCGGATGGACAGAACCACGAAGATTTAACCTCCTTGGTCACTTATTAGCATAAACATTGGGGCTGTGATGTCATATGTAACAGGTTGCTAGCCAATTGCCCATTTACCCCTAGTCCCTTATTCGCCTCTTACGACGTGTCGGGAAGAACGGCAGCTAGTTAGCATTCTTTTACGTTTCAGACTAGCACGGGAGTTGGATATGTATTTATTTCTACGAATCGTTTTATATGCATTGACAGTTTAAAATCGATTATAAGATATTGATTACTTATAAGTTGTCAAGCAAATTACACGGTGATATGTAGTTTTATAATAACTTTTGATTGTTATGAAGCTTAATCTATAATTATACGCTGTGGGCGGAATGACTGCATCGTTATTCGGTTTGGTACAAAAGGTTATTAATAAGTTTATGGTTAATGGAATAAGGTCATCGTTAGTAGTTGTATATGGCGACACGGTTTTATAATTTAATATATACATATGTATGTCATACAACTTATTTGTTTATTAAAGGATCTTCCATCACATACACATATAATATCCATCATATACCCCGGTGTAGGGAAACATGCGTTTTGTATATATTCAAAATAATCAATAAAACTTACGCTCTTACGACCATCAGACCTTGTGGGGTAGTCAGAAGTTCAGGTGTCAATCCCCGTAATTGCAGAGATAGTAATCCTTTGGCCACGTGAAACCTCAAATAATCAGTATTACTTGTAACTGGAAGTAAACCGTGTCGCCATTTACAAACATTGAATATCGCATTCGGGGAATGAATAGGTTTCCTATTGCTTGTTCAAGGAACAGGTAGGTTTCCGTACGATGTTTTACCTCACTGTAATATTATGTGCATTTCCTTGTAATTACGAAAATTTGCATATACTCGTAAAATCTGGACTCTTCCTTTCCATTCGTACATACTTTGGGATTTGAACCCTTATACCTATTGATACGTAGCCTCCAATAACGAATTACCCATATACTCGTACGTAAGCAATATAAAACCTTAACCCATCCTTATTCCTTCCAGATACATAGCAGTAACCCAGCCCATAGAGTACGCGAAGCACAAAAGCGGAGGCCGAGTGTGGGCGATGATAGCTGTGGCCTGGCTGGTCTCATGCGCCATCGCCTTGCCAATAGTCCTGGGTCTCAACTACACCCCCGACCGGATTGCAGACCAGTGTCTCTTCAATAGCAAAGACTATGTCATTTACTCTTCTGTGGTCTCCTTCTATGTGCCGTGTGTTATCATGTCCTACTTGTATTATAGGATTTTTGAGGTTAGTTGTTCATTTATTTTGTTAGGAACGTAATATAGGTTAGAATGAACAGAGAGAAATGTATCTAGAATTAGAAACGTAATATTTTTATTATTTTTGACGACCTCCGTGGCGCTGAACGCTAATCGTGAGGTCCTGGGTGCGATACCGGGAGGTAGAATTAAGTTTCTTCTGCTTTTCAGTTTGGTTGTTGATTATATATGCTATAATTGTATTTATCTTTTATACTATTTATATATTTCTTAAATATACGTTGACTAGTACCCTTAACACAAGTATTAACTCTACTTAGGGGCTCGTTCAATTGGTGTAATAGTGTCCTACAATATTATTACATATTATTTGATAATAATTGGAAATTGTTAAGTAGATTAGCTTAGTACACTTTACTAGTAAAAGTCACTGGCTCTTGATTCGATCCATAGTCGTAATTAGCACATATCACGTTGGTGAATAAATATCTCGTAAAAAATAATTTTCAAGAGTAGATAAAAATATATAATTGTATATAATTTTTATTCCTTCTAATTAGGGGTACAACCAAGACGCATAGTATGTGCAAAAAATGTATAGGTTTATATTATATATAAATACCCATTTATCTTTCCTGCAGGCAATTCGAGAACGAGCGAAAAAGCAACGAGGCGCTAAAAAGAATGCCATATGCTCAGCCATATCCAGCAGTGCTGCAGCAGTAGTCCTGGACAGTGCAGCTCAGAGAAGGAAGGATTGTGTCCAAGACGACACCATGCCTACGAATACAGCATCTGGAAGTAATGAGGATGAAGATGACGAGAAGTAAGATTTGAAATAAGATTTGACGACCTCCATGGCGCGATCGGTTAGACGCCTGAACGCTAATCGTGAGGTCCCGGGTTCGATTCCCGATGGAGGCAGAGTTAAGAACTAAGCTTTTCTTCTGCTTTCCAGTCTGGTCGTTGATTATATATTTATCTATATACAATAAGTATATATTTCTTAAATATACGTTGACTAGTACCCTTAACACAAGTCTTAAATGAACTTACCAAGGGGTTAGTTTAATTGGTGTAATCATGTCCTACAATATTATTATTATATATTATTATTAAATAAGGCCCTCTAACCAAGTTGCTAACTATGGTCATTAATTATTTTTAAACACTCGCGATTTATACTCATTTTATTTACTAAAAGACTGGGTTATATCACGATAAATTATAGATAAAGATACCTTTAAATCACCCGACCTTTTGATCCAGTAGCATAGGCCGTGCTCGCGGTAAGACTTCCCATAATATGACCCGGTCTCATATAGTAAATAAAAAGACTATGGTTATTAAAATCAAATAGAACGGGATTAAACACGCATTGATACTTGACTGACAGAAATCAACGGCATTTTGTATTAGACTGACGTTTCGAGTCGACATAACGATGCCACTTGGCTAGTATATGGTCCCAAGTGTGTCATTTTTGCAGATTTGCCGTTTAATGCAGCAAATTTGTAGGGAGTTCAGAAAAATATAAAACTAGCTAGATTATTGCTTGAGTAGGTTAGAAAAAATATGATAATAGCTGGCTTAACGCTTGAAACTGTAAAAAAGGCAGCTGGTAACGTTCTATCAAATCCCTAACGAGTCCCTTTTGTCCGCAGTAGCAGTGATAGAACTGAAATCGGGGCGTACGTTGATGAGTTCGCTCGCACCAGGTCGGCGAGATTTATGCTCGCTGCCGTCGTTGAAGAGACTGGCTTGTAAGCATTTAGATAAAGACATGAACATACATACATTCATGATTATTAACCCTTGCCCTTGAGTAACACAAAAGAGTTTCAAATGTCATCTTTCCGAAATTGCGGAGTTACTGATCCTACACTTCGAATCAATTAAATAATTTATAAGCATTATAGAATAATATATATACACACACACGCCGTGTCTGCTTCCCCACACAGTCACTTTGATTTTATCTACTATAAACATTATCTAAGGATATCAAAAACCGTCGTATCCGAAATTGGAATTGAAAAGCAAGTCATGATGGGACAAAAATATTTTTAGTGCGTTAAAGATATTTTCTATATTTCGTATATTTTTATACAAACCAACCACGGCGAGGCACGAAAATAGCTCCTAAGTCACTATTATTCATTTTCTATTCTATTAATTTGTTCTAGAATAATGGCGAACTTAGCGTCACCAATTCCCATGGTGGATCCAAACACGAACAACGATTCAGGTTACGCCCCTTCAAACATAGATGGCGACACCAAAGAGCAGAGTCCACCGCACTCTCCGTACCCTAAGGATACTCTCATAGAAGAAGACAATAGTTGCAATACTTTGAAGCCGGAATTGAGGTATATTTTTCGTGTGACATGGAACCGTAATTACATACATACACATCATGTGCGATTATCTCGGCAGAGATCACGGATCCCCATCTGTCCCGATCCGGACAAACCACTTTCGCTTCATTGGCACTAATACGCCATTCCTCCATTGAATTGCCCTTATTTAACTCTTACGACATGCCGAAGTGAGTGGCAAGTAAGTAAGTTAGCATTCCTTTAATTCTCAGTTTAGCACTGGACTGGACTGGAAAATCATGCATTATAATATTTTGAACAAACTACATACATACGAGTATAACTGTACATGTGATTTCACGTCCTTTTACCCCTCTCGGGGGAGACAGAACTTAGCGAGACGATATCACACAGGTTACTTAAAGAGAACTTTGGAGAGACGATACCATTTAGGTTACGTTTAGCATGAATATAGGAGATGTGATGTCATATGGAACATTCGTGACAAATTACATTTACCATAGTTTAATCATCTTTGTAGCCATAAAGCAAATATTTCTTAGTTTTCTTATCTTCGACTTTTACCATCACATTCAAGTCTGCAAAGCACACTACTAACTATGCTTGAAATAATTAATTCGCATTTAACCCTGATAAAATACTAACATTCCGAACCTATAAAGTTTAGATTTCATTCCCATCCTGAATATTTAGTGTGTTTATGAGATCAATTAAACTTGCTTATTGCCTAGTTTTATGGTATAGTTCGCTAACGTAACCACGTTAAACCGTGTTCTAACTTTGCGAGTATATATAGATAAATACATTATTGAAAATGTTGGCTCTATAGTCTTAATTTGTAAATATTAGTTAATACAATTCTTTTTTGTCACATCATCATACATCACAAAATCTACGATATTATCAACACTGTGTTATGTTTGCTTCTGTAAACATATTTGCAGTCATCTCCGAGTCTTCTACTATCTTCTGCTTAATTCCCTATTTCAATCCACAGAAAGAAGCTCAGCAAAATAAATTTAGCCCCTGCGAATTCTACGCCTAGAAGAAGATTTCGCACAGCAGTGTCAGCTGCGAGGTTCACCCTGTTCAAAGTCAATAAGGGAGGGAATGCCAGGTCCAAATCTTTTGCTAAAAAGGAGAAGAAAGCTACACAGACTCTGGCTATAGTTTTGGGTAATATACTGGTACTTATATCTATATACACGATTTATGGGTCCGGTGGCTGGAGAGTTAAGGGTATAGATTTAAATTTATGCAATACCTTAGTATCGTTAAAGTATAATCAGTCGTTTGTATACCAATCTCTACAAGAGCGATGGCGATTAATGTTGACTATACTGAAAATATTTTTCTTCAGTTATTTACATCGAATGAGACAAATTGTTTAGAGTACCCGCCACATAAGGTGGCAGTTAGAGGCGTCGCCACAGTCGCGTAATCCAGTGTTGCCAGTAAACACGCCAAAACTAGCACTCACTGTGCCATACGGCTCGATACATTATATTGAGGTTTCATTTGTAACGATCTTTGGTTGCAGAGCTATAAACTCAAATAAAACAAATTAATATACCAAAGTCAAAAGTCAAAATATTTTTATTCAAAATAGGCCCTATCATAAGCTCTCTTTGAAAGTTATTTTATGATCTAAGTACAAATTAAAAAAACTATATATTGACAAAAGGAATATATATGAGTGAAGTGGAAGGGCGGTTACGTAGGGGCCGGCCTAATAAGACATATATGTAACAGTCAGATAGACGCTATATTGAAAAAAGGTGACGTTAGGAGTACCTATAACCGCCGAGAGTGTATTAGAGAATGTATGAATGTCAATGAAGCGAAAGTGGTCTGTCAGGATCGGGACAAATGGGGATCCGTGATCTCTGCCTACCCCTCCACAGGGAATCAGGCGTGATGTGTATGTATGTATGTAAAA
This sequence comes from Leucoptera coffeella, assembly GCA_030578115.1. Classification (NCBI taxonomy): domain Eukaryota; kingdom Metazoa; phylum Arthropoda; class Insecta; order Lepidoptera; family Lyonetiidae; genus Leucoptera; species Leucoptera coffeella. The sequence goes on from JAMBLF010000719.1 coordinate 34,943, forward strand.
AAACTATTTCAAACATGGCACTGAGCATTGTCTTTACATATTTTTACCGAGGTTAGTTCACCAACCATTTCGGCTGCTCAAGATGCCACGTCATGAAGACCACGACCGCTCTGATAAGAGCGTAACGATTGAGAAGAAGAAGTTCAGCGGAGACCCTTGGAGAAGAATTAACAAGAAACTCCAGAAATCAATTTATTATAATCACCCTTAACAAACATAAAAATTACAAAGAGTGGGCAAAAAACACAACGCTGGTAATACTAAATTTACCTTTCATACAAAATAACACGCAATGGCGGAAACGTCAAATTTAGTTCCAAGTTTGGCTACTGCCACCTTATGTGGCGGGTACTCTAACTGACTTTTAAGTAGAATAACTATTTTTTATTTCATTCATATAGGAATGAAATAGTTGTTTATGGTGCTCAATGTTTATGAAGGAAAAATGTGTTGACAAGCATGTATAGACGGTAAACGATTGTGAGTAAAGCAAGAGAGAAATTTATCAGGATTCTTCCAGATTATGATCGATAGTCTCTACCTGTCCTGTTATGGTATATGTATGTATATCATGTTTCCTGCATTATTAAACATATTTTCTAAGAACATCAATACGTCTACCACTACAAACACTTCATAAACCATTTCTTCGCAGGCGTCTTCCTATGTTGTTGGTGCCCTTTCTTCGGCTGCAGCGTTGTGGACGCCCTCTGTGAGAAGGCCGGAAGCTCCTGCTCCCCAGGAGTTGTGGTCTTCGTGTTCACAACCTGGTTGGGCTACATCAACTCCTTCATCAACCCAGTCATCTATACCATCTTTAATCCGGAGTTCCGTAAAGCGTTCCGCAAGATACTGAGGTGTGGATCATAACGGTTTTACGTAAAAGTTCGCTTGGTTGCCGCGAGATGTCGTTGTGGTTTAGTTTTAACTCGGTTGTATTCTGGTAAATTGTCTGATCTTATTCATTTGAAATTTTATGTTAAAAGTGATCAGTACAGTTATAATTATTTTATAATTACCGTTTTGTTTTGAGATCTGTGAATTGGTTGTACGAGTATATCATTGTCTTATGATATTTTTCTAATAAAAAACGAAAATTAATACGAAGTGTAAATACAATATTACATAATTAAGTGGCATATAAGTAGTGAAATTTTCCGGTCGGTTGTGATAAGTGTTTGGAGAATAATTCAATTAAATTTTAAGTTATTTTACCCCATAAATAAATGCTTATTACTGTAATTGTTAGAACCAACATAAGTACGTAAGTTTTAATAGCAAAAAGTATTAATATAAATCACTTACCACAACTTTTTTGTAAAAGATGACTGAGTGACTATATGATATCTTATTATATGGTTATATTATGCAAATTTAATTATTAAATCCGCTATTCCCGAATTGATGTCACAAAACTCTAAGGCATACAATATCTTGACTTTTGAAATATGTATCCTAACATATTCACGACCTTACCCTTGGAAGGTAGTCAGAGATTTGAGTCTATACCTCACGACCTTTAGCCTTGAAAAGTAGTCACCGATATGCGCCTATATCTCGGAAATTGTTTAACAAGTCATTATTATGGATTTAGCAACCTTTTTTTTTTTACTACAAATTTAGCACCTACAGTCACTGGTAATGTTCTATGTCACCTTTTACGAGTACTATGGTAACGTAAATGTTCAAAAGGCCTTATTCTGCCTAATAGTCAATAGTCAGTTATATGGACCATGAGATAGAATTCTACCTGTAAACTTGGGTGCTGACTATATAGTGAAACGTGGTCATTCAAACTACTGACTGCCTCAAAAGGATCTAAAGTCGTGAAGCATATGTTAAGTTTAGCACACGCTGCCAATAAGAAACCTACCTTCCTGTGATGTACGTATGTGTTAGTGTACAGTTAATGTCTACGCTTCTATGAATAGCAATATTTTGTGTACCTTTTCCTAATGTGATCGGTGTAAAATAAATTAATGATCTCTGTAAGTGTTATTTTATTTTATACTAATATACGACTCGACATACAATTCGGGAAGCTGTGTTATATCTTCTCGTCGACACTACCGCAGTGTCTTAAGACCAGGGTTTTCAATCAGTGCGTCCTACCTGTAAAGACATACGGTGCCGAGACGTGGAACATGACAGTCATACAGACAAATGATAAAATCAGTAAGTAGAAAAAAATTCTTACATGAAAAATTGTCCTTGAAATTAGATAATCTTTACAAAAATATTTAATTCTAAGACTATGGGTATATGGAATCTATTGAGCGATATACTAACAACCTGTCATCAATATTCCGGACGACATCAAATCCCTATTCTACATGCTAATAAGAGAGCAAGAAGATGTTTTCATATTCTGTATTCCCCAATTGAGATAAATGGTCGTGAATGTATGTATATGTATTTCTGTTACACTATTGCACCAATATAAATTGGAAAAGTTAATTTAAGAATTGAGTTAATGTCAATGTATAGTCTACCGGGAATCAAACCCGGGACCTCACGATTAGCGTTCAAACTGTCGCCACGGAGGTCGTCAAAGTCTTATACGATTTTCATAGGACAGGACTTATGAAAGGGCTTTATTAAGATCTCGACACACTACCTTAATAATAGACCCCTAAAGCCTTCGCATCCATCAACAGGATATTAGAGGCAATGGGACCATTTGGCCAGGACCCTCGTACGACTCCTGTGACCTCTGAATCTCTCCTTCAAGACGACGATTATCCCTTGCGGGGTAGGCAGAGGTTAAGTGTCTATATTTATCTATATATAACAAGTATATATTTCTTAAATATACGTTGTCTAGTACCCTTAACACAAGTCTTAAATGTACTTGCCAAGGGGCTAGTTCAATTGGTGTAATAACGTCCTACAATATTATTATTATATTTGCTGTTGTAGAGTGTTTAATAGTAAGTGTAATTATTAATTTAGTTACAATTAATCTGCAAACATAGTGACAGGTGCCATGCTAGTCTGGGACGTAATAAGAATACTAACTAGCTGTCGATTTTCTCGGTCTGGTTAATGTATTGTGCGATGGGCTAGCAATCGTACCATATGACATCACAACGACAAGGAGATGTTTACATGTCTCTGAAGTTCTGTCCTCCCTGAAAGGGTTAAAGGACTTGAATATATGTATGTATAGTGACAAGTGATTGTTACGGTGTTGACTATTTTAAAGATATGTTTTTATGTGTTTCAGTTTTTAGATATTTTATCTATTGTTAAAGTATAAGATGGTTGTTATTTATTTGTTTCTAATTAAATTAAGAAATATACATGAAAACTCTTGCTATACAGAAAATATCGTAACACCAAAGTTGAGCCCGCCCTAAATGACTAAAAAACCTTTATATGTATGTAGGATTCACTGTGTCCTACAAGAAAAGAGAAAGCTTCCTACCTGGGCAGGTGTTCGTCCAGGCTAATGGCCTGAGTTGGAAATTTGTATATATTTCAATTGCGCGTTCTAGGATCTTGATTTGTGTAATTATTATTTTATTCTTGCTGGCGTCATCTGTGGCAATTATGTTTTAACTAATTGCAGCTTAGATTTACTTAGGTTTCTCTCTGTGTGTGGCGCTCTAGAGGTCACCACATGTATAAGGAGAAAACATCCTTTCATAACACAATATTCTTGACGACATGTTACAACCCCATTACATTATAACACCACAACCTTAGCTTTAATACCACCTTTCATACATTGTACTTCCTTCCCATAGCACTAGCCTCCAATAGAGCCTAAAAATAAAAGCCTTAGCGTTTCCAAGTGCCATTAGCCTCCAAACTGCTCTAATGGCTGCACTGGCCGCGAAGCCTTTTACATATGACCTTGAAAGCCTTGTTAGTAACTGAATTATTGTTCCACTGGCCGAGAAAACGAAGGCTCTATTCAATAGGTGCTATATTTGGTATTGTATTGTGATGTTATCTTAACTATGGGTTTTGTGAGGTAACTTGACTACTTTTTGGTATAAGACAGTAGTTATAACGGTGAGAAAAACATCGTGAGGAAACCTACATATTCATCAAATCAGGTAATGCTTGTAAATGGCGACATGGCTTACTACTTGTCACATTGAGTACTGACTATACGGTCAACACGTGCGTTCAAGGTGGCCATATAATTACTATCTTCGCAATTGCGGAGATGGACACCTGAACCTTTAACTACACCGCAACGGTTAATGGTCGTGAACACGTTTGCTTTTGTCTTATTTCTGTATGAGGTGACTTTGATCACTAAATGGCACTAAACGTACTATATGAGAAAACTGATCATAAAAAAGCTAATCTACAATAGCTCAAAAAAATAACACTTTCACAACCACTACCCTTACAGGGTAGTCAGAGGTTCGTGTGTCCATCGCTACAATTGTAGAGTTAGTGATTCTGTGGCCACTGCGAACCCACATTAACAGATAGCATAATCTATTTACATACATGTAAAATACATCTATATATTAACATACATGTAGCTATTTATTATGACAACTACACTTATACTTCTTTTAAGACCAACCTTTAAATTTAAGTTGTTTAAAATATATTTGTATACTAAACACAAATCCTTTTTTTTCAAATTCGAAAATAAAATAAAAAGATTTTCCCATCCATTTTATTTCATTTTATTATATATTTTATTTCCATTACATTTTATAAATCCCTTAAAAATCATAGACATTTGTAAGTAACATATAAAATACCTGTCTTTCTTCCCAGACAAAAAGGGAACCTTAAGTAAAATGCCCTTTTCTTCTAAGAATCGAATCAGAGTGAACGCAATTTGTTCCGTCCGAGCACACAAAGCGCTGTTCCTGTCTTTTATTGGAAAACTATGTTCCTGCTTTTACTTACATACATATAGAGTCACGACCTTAGTTTCTAAAGGGGTATACACTTATATAGGTATACTAGCGACCCGCTCCGGCTTCGCACGGATATAAAATATATAGCCTACTCCACTATTTCATGTTATGATACATATAAACCTTCCTCTTGAATAATTCTATCTTTAAAAAAATACGCATTAAAATCCGTGGCGTAGTTTCAAAGACTTAAGCATACAAAGGGACATAGGGACAGAGAAAGCGACTTTGTTTTATACTATGTAATGATACTTGATTGCATAGCCAAGTATCCAATAGTGGATCGGAGAGGGGATAAATGTTTCTGAAAAGTTGTGACTAAATAAACCAAAAGGTAGAGATAAAGAAGTTATGACATGTTATAATTATGATTTTGGCGACCTCCGTGGCGCGAACGGTTAGGCGCCTGAATGCTAATCGTGACTTCCCGGGTTCGATTTCCGGTGGAGGGATAGTTAAGAACTACGCTTTTCTTCTACATTCCAGTGTGGTCGTCGATTATATATGCACTATTATATGCATATTATATATTACACCAATTGAACGAGCCCCTCGCTAACTACATTTAAGATTTGTGTTAAGGGTACTACTCAACGTATAGTTAAGAAATATATACTTATCACATACATACATACATACATACACATCACGCCTGATTCCCTGTAGAGGGGTAGGCAGAAATCACGGATCCCCATTTGTCTCGATCCTGACAGACCACTTTCGCTTCATTGACATTCATACATCCTCTCATACACTCTCGGCGGTTATAGGTACTCCTAACGTCACCTTTTTTCAATATAGCGTCTATCTGAATGTTATATGTCTTATTAGGCCTACGTAACCGCCCTTCCACTTCACTCATATATATATATTCCTTTTGTCAATCTGCTATCATTCATCCGCATAACATGTCCAAACCATCGAAGCATGCTCTTTTCAATCTTAGTCACTACATCTTCTTTCAAACCGCAACCTTCCCTTATCACACTATTTTTAATTCTATCATTCAATGTTACTCCTAACATGCTTCTCAGTGACCGCATTTCGACGGCATTGATTCTACTTTCATGCTTCTTTTGCCATACCCAACTTTCACTACCATAAGTCAATGTTGGAACCAGCACAGCCCTATGAATAGCCATACGTGCCGATTGAGAAATCAACTGGCTACCCATAACACTATACATATCCCCATTAATCTTATTACCTGCACACACTCTACGTTCAATATCTCCCTCACATTTTCCGTTACTAGTAAAAAGTGTTCCCAGATACACAAAATCATTCACTTGTTCGACTCTTTCATTATCTATGTCAATCTTGCACTCTGTCTTGCTAAGTCCCTCCATGACCATTACTTTCGTTTTATTTACATTAATTTTCATTCCTTTCCTATAATTTCATTTTTTTTATATTTTCATTTTTTTCTTTATTATATAAAGATAAATACATGTATAGCATATATAATCAACGAGCAAACTGGAAAGCAGAAAAAAACATAGTTCTTAACTTTGCCTCCACCGCGAATCGGACTCGGGACACGATTAGCGTTCTGGTGGCTAACCAATCGCACCACGGAGGTCGTCACTAAATCTAACTCTGAAAGTCTTTAATGAAAGTAAACTCAGGCTTAGCATGTTTAATGCATGTAAAGTACGGCATACACGCTCGTTGTGTTTGCGAAAGGAAATTGGTTACGTTCCTCATTCCGCCATGTTTTGGGATAATGCCTTTTTGGCAAAAGCACGGGAACGTCTGAGATAGGCATTAGTGTGTTTTCAATCTAGATTATATCGTTTAAGCTCACGCCAACAAATCGATAGAGCAAGAGGTATACTCGTATGTTAAACAATAATAGTACGTTGAATTTCAATTTTTATAATTTTGGGAAATAAAACAAAGTTCAAGTTTTTATTTATTTTACTTTAATGACTAATAATAGACAGGTTATATACATAGACTTATACATTACTTAACTTAAGAAAATTGTTGTTTGTAATGTTTATCTACTTATTTTTTTTAAATTATTAAAATTAATGAGGTAGTATTAAGATCTACACACTAGTTATATACGTCGAGTCTTATTATACACTCGTACTATACCACAAAAATAATACATTTCATTAAACACCCGAAAACTAAACCTAAAATTATTACATTTCAATAAAAACCCTAAAACTATATAAAATAATAATATCCACTTCTACTATATATACATCTTACGATACCCTTTACTAACTAACAACTGGTTACTAAAACCAACTCCAACCAACCAACGAAAAATGAAATAAAAAACCCTAGTGAAAGTACCCATCCCTTCCAATCCCAATAATCGTAAAAAGCAACCTTATGGCCGCGAGTGGACATATTTCTAAACTCAATTTTCTCATTTGCTACAAATATCGAGAAACCATTACTTATTTTATCTATTATATCTATCTATGTTTCTCCTTTTTTAGTCTGGGTTATGACCAAAAACAGTTTTAAAAGCATTAATACTTGGACATGTTATGGGGATGAATTATAGCAGATTGAAGGGCGGTTACGTAGGGGCCGGCCTAATAAGACATATGACAGTTAGATAGACGCTATATTGAAAAAGGGTGACGTTAGGTGTACCTATAACCACCGAGTGTGTATGAGAAGATGTTTGAGTGTCAATGAAGCGAAAGTGGTCTGTCAAGATCGGGACAAACGGGAATTCGTGATCTCTGCCTGTCCCACAACAGGGAATCAGTCATGATGTATGTACGTCCTCTAATCCTTTACGGCGTAGACAGAATTAAGACGATAGTATCTCTAAGGTCACTTTTAGCATGTATATTAGGGTTGTGAAGCAATATGGAACATTGGTGTTAGGTTGTTAGCCCATCGTCCTACAGTTTCTATATACCCCTAGTCCCTTAGTCGACAGAAAGAACGGCAGCTAGTTTGCATTATTTTGCGTCCCAGAATAGCACGGGACTATGTATTTATACTGTATTTTATTTTTATGTACCTATATCCCTTTTTTAGTCTTTTTTTTATTTTTTTTATTCTTTATTAAGCCATTCACCACTTAGGTTATGTCGGCTGAAGTACAAACACTGATGCCACGGCGTTTGAACTTCTTGTTATTCCATCGCCATGGTTATACCAACGCCGCCAGCCGCTACAACCGAAGAGAAACGAAATCGAACCTCTAATTCCTTGCTCTCTTCCTTGTTCTTCGGTTCGTTCCAGTTGAGGATCCAAATCTTATCCCAAAGCGAACATATTTAGCCAGTTTGGCATCACAATTGACTAAATATTCAGCAGAAAATAATTATTTGTATTTTCAACTTTCACTGAGCTGCTGACTTTGTTGACGCACCATAGACGACTGAGGATTTTTTAGTCTTTGATATAACTAAAACACTTTCACGACCATCAATCCTTGCGGGATAGTCAGAGGTCCAAATGGTCACGGAGATTACGACGGTAGTAATTACATACACACTGAATTCACGTGTTGACCAGATAGTCAGTACTTAATGTGACAGTTTGTAAGCCGTGTCGCCATTTACAAGCACTGATTTTTACCCGTTTCGAGGCATAGTTTTTCACGATGTTTTCCTTCAGCGTTAATGAAGCATTTCTTAAATGAATTTTTTTATCATCTTGGATGTATAGAGAATGAAACCTAGTCGTGTGTTTCCTTTTTGCTTTTCTTGTATTTAGAAGCTACTAGAGGTCAAAGGAGATATTATGACTCTGATGGTCTGTGTACCTCAAAAATGACTGCAGGATTTAGTAACTGAATGTCTATTTCGCTATATAATAAATCGGCTTCAGTAGAGAAATACATACAATAACCTAAACACATTACGACCATTATCCTTCACGGGGTATTCAGATATATACCTGTACATCTCAACAAATATATTAATAGGCTTTCAATTACTATTCAAAGCACCTAAGCCATATTAGCTTCATAACCGAGTATATAAATAGATAAGCCTCATTTCGTAGTATGAACGAGGAAATGAGAGTATAATCTAACTCATCCGTAGTACAGAGGCAATTTCCGTAGCCGAGCGGTATTTGGAAGTTATTATGCTACGGATTTTGAAATAAACAGAGTGTATGCAATTCACTTTACGGTCAATATGTTCACGTATGATACTTTTTTTGGGCGTTCAGAACATTGAAAACATATGACCTTGTTTTTATACGAATATGTCTTTTAGTAACTTTTCATCTCATTATCTTTCACTTAGTGTTTTGAAAGGATAGGAAGGAGTTATATTGGGCCCAAGGCTGCTAATGTGTTTAAGCACATACGCAAATCAATATCAGATCAGTAATAGGGTGAATTTGGAAGTGGATTGGAAAAAGTGTTAAATTTCACCATTGACATCAGCAACAAATTTTACTCTACTAACTTCACACTATTACTGATCTGATATTGTAGTTATATTTTGCAAAAAAGCATTAGTTGTCCTGGTCCTGTGTTCAGTTATTCTTCAGAACTTCTTTTTAGTGTCCATACATTCCTAACATATAGTCAAGATTGTGTCTATATATACTACATCTGAGATCAAATAACCTCTACCTAAACGAAAAATTACTTACTCTTTAAAATAAGTATGTATGTAAACAGTTTAGTTAGCAAAAACTTCACAAATAAAATTGAATCGAGAACAAATGAGGCTAACCCCAAACAGCCTTCGTTTTAATAAATTATCTGATCGCAATGAGTCAGGCGTTTAGCAGGCTTTGATGGAAGGCTTCAATGGAGGCTTTTGCCTTGAAAGGCGCTTTGAGACCGTGACATTGCTTAGGAGGTCCTTAATTGACTTGCGAAAAATATTCACTTACTAAGTTCAGCTAAGTTGTAACTTTGTTTATTTATTGTGCTAGATTGCGATCTAAATACAATGTAAACTTGTAGTACATCTGATGTGTCGTAAAAGGTGACTAAGGAACTAGGTGTCAATGGAACAATTGGGTGATGGACTGCTAACCTGTCACCAATGTTCCGTAATAATACCCTCATAACGCCTAATGCTAAAAGTGATCTGTAACGTATTATGTCTCCAATGTTCTGTCTATGCTATTAAGGACTATATTCGTGAAGGACTTAAATAAGTAAATGTTATACATAAGTTAAAAAAAGGTTCCATAACATCACGACCTCAAAATTCATCCTTCAAAAGTGAACTAGTATGAATTTTTCAAAAGTTGTATCAACCCAAAAGTAATTTTTAACATGAAGTACTCTAAACAAGTAGATGTTTTATAAAAGTAATTAAATACATTAACAAAATGCGTCGAAAACTACATCGTGAGGAAACCTACCTGTTCCCGAACAGGTAATAGTGCTTGTTAATGACGACATGGCTTACCACCTGTCACATTGAGTACTGTCTATCTGGTCAACAAGTGGGTTCGAGGTGACCATAGAATTACTACCTTCGAAATTGCAGAGATGGACACCTGAACCTCTGACTACCCCGCAAGTTTTATGGTCGTCAACGCGTTTTGTCTTTATAACAGTGATACTTAATAACGGTGAGGGAAAACATCGTGAGGAAACCTGCCTATACCTCGTGATAGGTAATAGCCAGTGCCTACATACGGCGCTATGGTCTCGTATATCATGAAACGCGGGCTTCGAGTGAGCATACCTGACATGCCTTCGAAATTTTGAAGATGGACATTCAAGCCTCTGACTACCCCGCCACAATAAAAAAGCGAACCTCTTACTACCCCGCAAGGGTTAGGTCGTGAAAGCGTATTAGGCCTATGTATATAAAAGTAAAGCAATAACTCCGAAAATGTATCATTCTCCGCCCCACTAAGCCCGATGTTATCTCGTTAGGCGGATATCAAATCGATTTGCGGAATACCGGAACACTCACGCATTCAATCAGGCTCCATATAACCACAAATAACTGCCTTTCATTTCTACATCGATTCGGTTTGTTATTTAATATAGCTTTGTTATTTTTGGAGAGAAAAGAATGCTGTTTTCTCGAATGTTTGGGAGAATTTTGTGTAGTTTTATCGTTGAGTTTTGACTGTATCTGTGGGTATAGGATTCAAACCTTGGCGTATTAACTAATAGAAATTTAAGTTTTTATAAAGGCATATAAATTTAACTAGTTTTGCTAGCTAAAAGAGAAGGTTTGTGAATAAATAATACCCCGGTTTTAGTACGTTGTCTATTATCATATCATTTATTGGCCGTACAACAATGGAACCTATTTATTTCATGATTAATAACTAACGGGACTTATCGCGTAAGTTTTTATATAATAAAATTACCTTTTTAACCCGACGTTTCGACTACGTTGCAGTAGCCATGGTCACGGGCAGACTGATTATTCATATTTCTTCGCCTCCACCGCAGTGTTCTGTCAGATTCTTCTCCGACTACCATCACTGCAACGTTTTTATCAATAACAAGCAATCTACACACTACACTCACAGTATCTTGTGGCTTCACACGATCATGCTGAGCCGAATGGCGATATATTACGGTATTCCACGCCGCAGATATATTGAATGCAAGAAGTCCCGATAGTTATTATTAATCATGAGTATAAATCGCGAATCTCTTAAAACCTATTTATTTTACAAGAAAACTACACATCGCGTAAATATTATAAACTAAGTATTCGTTAATCACCTTCGTATCCAACGTTACAGCCATGTTGCAATAAAAAATTAATAAAAACCGCGAGCCTCTCAAAAAAGCTATTCTGTCGTCGTAAGAAAAACAACTAACATTTCTTTTAAATTGTCTCTCTCAATTTGTAGAATTTGATCTTCAAGGAATTCGGCGATACCATAGCCCCAAAAGGCACATATGAGACTAATATTCATGTTTTTTCGAATATATAATCCCAATTATCTCAGTTTGTTCCAAATGATAGATATGCCCTTCTCTCGTACGACGGTAGTATTTACATTTCCCGACAAACAGATATTTCCCCAAAAAGAAAATATGAATGAAACTGCAATAACATCAACCTCGAGAATTTTTCCAAGACATCGTACGAAACGAGTATTTTGTTGTGGCAACACAAATAGAGAAAGTTGAGAGCAGTTCACCGAGTTAGGACAACTTGTTTCGAATGGCAACATTCGAAACTTGGGACATTTCTTAAGTAAACATTTAAGGGAAATAAGTTGGCGAAAGTTAAATATCTTTCTTAAGTGAGAGACATGACTGTTACGTACATTTTTGAGATATAAGTTTGTCTCACCTTTATAACTTGTGAGAAATTCAGTAATTTAAAATTTTCGAATCTTTTTGTATTGAACAAAGGATAATTGCAACCTTGTTGGTACATATTATAATTGGATAACACTCTGTTTCACGTGTTATATTGATGTTGATGTAACATACCTAATCATACTGAAGGTGACAGAGGACATATAAATTTTCCGTGACTTAAAAGATAACATGGTTTCATAGAATATTACGGTCCCTAGAAGTTTTAAATATTTTTTCAACACGTTTGGTATCTTATTATAAATGAAAACGTAGTGGGGTAGGCAAAACTCACGGATCACCTTTTTTTTATATTGGGACATACACATTGAGCTAGCCCCTTGGTAAGTACATATAGGACTTGTGTTAAGGGTACTAGTCAACGTATATTTAAGAAATGCATACATATTATATACAGATAAATACATATATAGCATATAAATCAACGACCAGACTGGAAAGCAGAAGAAAAGCGTAGGTCTTAACTCTGCCTCCACCGAGACTCGAACCCGGGACCTCACGATTAGCGTTCAGGTGTTTAACCGATCTCTTCAATGAAATTCATACACCTCGTACATATTCGAATGAATCTCAAATTATGACAGGAAGAAAAGAGATGATTACGTAATAGTCCTAGACTATTATCAGACTATACTCACAACATAATGACGTGATAAAGAAACTCGAAATGTCTTTTCTCGCAACAATATAACAGTTTATCTGCAACAGCTGTGAAAGCCTTTGTGGACGATATTACGAACAATAAATCTAGAGAGATGGATTTATTTACAATCCTAGATCAGGCTTGAATAGGTAAGAATATTATTATGTGCAAACATTCGGTTTATAAACTGAAGAAGGTAGACAGTACTACAGTACTCAGTATTGTGATTGTACTTTTTGTTGTAACTTGTGCACTGGGCACTGCATCTTCACCACCATATTAATTTTCGAAACATTCAGAGGAATTGTAATTTTGATAATCTTTGACTACTCAAAACCTAAATTCCTATTGATAGTTAATATCCTACGTAAATCTAAAATCCATCATGGTTAAAAGAAGAAGAAATAAATACCATAGCGAAAGGTATGATAAGGGTAACATTAGAAGTAACTATAACCACCGATTGTGTGTGAATAGGTGTATGACTGTCAACGAAGCGAAAGTGGTTTCTTAGGATTAGGACAGATGGGGATCCGTGATCTCTACTTAACCCTCTGTAAGGAATCAGACGCGATTTGTATATATGAAAATGTAAGTTTACGTACTATATTTTGCTTTACCGTTTCTATATAAAAGTTTCTATATACATTCTCGACTGTACATCTCATCGGCATAAGCAGAGACTATCTATTGCTACCTCGAACCAACTTAGCAGCGAATATATTGGAATACATTCGAATCATTTACATCCAGTAGCATTCTTAAGTATGTTCCTCTAATCTTCCTTCTACACACATTTGTACCCATTTAACGTCACCAAGTATCCTATGAAACACATTTAAAGCAACTGTCAAATCTAAAGGTACAAATAGATATCCCGCCGAGTCCCAATAGACAATAAAGGCTATCTCACACTATCATAGACGCAACTTCGGCACTCCAAAAGTTCTGAACGAGGCAACTTCGAAGTACATTGTAACGAGAAATGATATCTGACAAACAAACATGTCGACACCGCGGTGTTATATACATATACATTCACGTGTTTCGATCCCTTTCGGGGTGGACAGAACTTTGGAACGTTGGAGACGAAATCATTTTCTTGGTCATCTTTTAGCATAAATAAAAGGGTAGTGATGTTGTGTAGAATATTGGTAACTGTTTGCTAGCCTATCGCCCAATAGATTCCATTGCCTATAATCCCTTCTTCGGCTCCAAAGACATGCCGAGAAGAATAGCAGCTAGTTAATTATTAATGTTAGTTAATACAACAGTATAATATATCATTATAAAATACTAATAATAATAAATAGTCAGGGCCTATATACGGCGATACGGTTCACTACCTATCACGTTGGGTGCTGTCTATCTAGTGATACGCGGGCTTCGAATGACCCATACCTAACATGCCTTCGAAATTACGGAGATGGGCATTCAAGCCTCTGACTACCCCGCCATAATAAAAAAGGGAGTGTGTATACACAAGTCGTGAAGCGTATGTATGTATGTATAAAATACATGCACAGTATTTATTTTGAAAATTAGTGCTGCTTATTTAGTTAAAGTGGTCTGAATATTTAAAGCTTAGTTATGGCATTTCGCTCAAGCATATTTTAGTAAATACTTCACATTATTCTAACCGCAAATTTTTCGCCTCACCAAAATATGTAACGTGACTGAAATCATTTACTAAATTCCCCACGAAGCTTCGAAATAGTGAGTTAATCATGTGAAATATTACTTAATATGTCAGAGAGAATGACTAATTTAGATAATACATGGCACGCTATTCTCTAAGAGGGGTAGGTAGAGATCATGAAAACTCCATCATTACTGCATATTCTGCTATGGTACAGTTATATGAACTGTTGTCATCTTTTTATTAGATATATAGAAATATTTCATAATGGCTATTCAGAGGGGGAACGCTGCCAGCATATTGGGCACTCTGCGCTCCAACGACAGTGACAAATTTTTAGATATATTTAATTTATAGTTAAATTATTTTAATTAGTTGTAAGTTTGTAAATATTTTGTTAATTTATTGTAAAGATTCTATTGTTATAACGTATTAAAATTTAATTAGATTTTAAACGTTATTAAACACGCCTTAAAATAAAAGTATATAGAAATTATTATTATTGAAAAGAAACCTTAATGCTTTTCCCGTGCTAGCCAGGGACGTAAAAAAGCGAATTAGCTGCCATTCTTTCCGGCATGTCGTAGGAGGCGACTAAACTACTACGTGTAGGGATAAATGGAATCTATAGAGTGATGAGATAGCAACAAGGCCGTGACTGTATATGTATGTATGAAGAAGAATTTTGAAATAAATATGTAGATTGACTCTATATGTATCTTTGAACAGAATTGTTAAATTAAATATATAATATGACGACCTCCGTGGCTCCACGCGATCGGTTAGCCGCCGGAAAGCTAATCGCGAGGTCCCGGCTTCGATTCCCGGTGGAAGCAGAGTTAAGAACTACGCTTTTCTACTGCTTTTCAGTCTGGTCGTTGATTATATATGCTTTATTATATCTTAAATATACGTTGTCTAGTATAACACTGTAATAATGTCCAAAAATTATTATTTATTATTATTATTAAATAGATTTAATTCAACTACAACAGTAGAGCATCAATGTAACAGAGAATACAAGTCACGACACAAAAGTCGATTTGCACGTCCACCTCCGGAATCGCGGAGTAAATTATTTATTTTATGACTACAACAAAGTCATGTTTCACCACATTGTACGTAACATCACACATTGTGTTCTGTGTTGCTATATACAAGCACTGACTTAGTATATTCTCAAGTATTCAGTAGTATTTTCACGATATTTTCTCTTTATGATTTGTCAAATTGGAGACATTCTTCTCAAGGCGGGGGAACGTAGAGTAAAGAACAGAAGAGCATGTAAGAAGGTTAATGAGTGTGTGTGTGAAGCAAGAGAAATTTATCAGGATTGTTCCAGGTGGAGATCGATAGTCTCTGCCTATCCTGTTAGGGACGTAAAGAGGTGAATATATGTATGTATATTTTTTCTTAATATAAACGTGTAAACAGAGAATAATTAAATAAATATATACACGTGTTTCCCTCCCTATCAGAAGAATATACTATCGATAACCACCTTGAACAATCCTGACAAATCTCTCTTGCTTCACTCACACTGTCTCATACATTAAAATAAATAAAAATTCTATTGACAAATGTTGCGCGATCAAATATGAAATCTTACAATACAAATAAAACGGCAGTCAACACAATTTCTTCAGACAACAAAGGAATCGAACATACAGTGAACTAAAGCCTTGTTATGTACGTAAGTTACGTAGGGGCCGGCCCAATACGACATATGACAGTCAGATAGACGTCATATTGAAAGAGAGTGATGTTAGAAGTACCTATAACCACTGAGTGTGTATCAGTAGGTATATGAGTATCATTGAAGCGCAAGTGGTTTGTCAGAATCAAAACAGATGTGGATCCGTGATCTCTGCCTACCTCTCTACAGGGAATCACGTAATGTGTATGTATGTAAAGCCTTCTTTTCTTTAGAATCACGTGAATTACGGATAGAGTCACGTATGTGCCCGTAAGTTATGTGGGGTAACCGCTCGTGCAAAAAAGATTTAGTTGCGGCGGCACGTTCCGAGTTCCCAAACAGAGATGGCGGTAGAGATAACCTTAATTGCGTTATGGAAGATGGGAATTATTTTACGTGATAATAACACATGTTCATTATTTGAGAAAAAGAGGGATAAAAGAAACGTGTTTTCTTTAATATTGACCCATACCTAACATGCCTTCGAAATTTCGGAGATAGGCACCCAAGCCTCTGACTATCCAACCACAATAAAAAAGGTAGTGTGTATACACAAGTCGTGAAATGCTATTGACCCTTTGTTGAGTATATAGTTATTATATTTTAAAGGTAGGTAGTAGTAGTCCATGAAATTAAATTACCTAGGCTTAAAAGATTGCATATTTTATGCCACTTGTTCTTTAGCTTTGTACTATACTATATACTAACAAGCAATGTAAACAATATTTAAAATTTTGGAGCGGAGATGAAATGAAACTAATCTTCGAAATAGGTAAGCCTCAGTATCTGTTTACTGCAACATAGAACATTACGTTACGTTAGGTGCTGTTTATCTAAAAACATAAATTAATACCTTAGTCCTTATATTCATGCTAATTCGTGACCGAGGATATGTTTTCGTGTCTACAAGGTTCTGTTCAAACAGTCGTCTATGGTGCGTCAACAAAGCCAGCAGCTCAGTGAAAGTTTAAAATACAAATTATTATTTTCGACTGAATATTTAGTCAATTGTGATGCCAAACTGGCTAAATATGTTCGCATTGGGATAAGATTTGGATCCTCAACTGGAACGAACCGAAGAACAAGGAAGAGAAGAATTGGATCGATTCGATTCGTTTTTCTTTGGTTGTAGCGGCTGGCAACGATGGTGTAACCATGGCGATGGAATAACAAGAAGTTCAAACGTCGTGGCATCAGTGTTTGTACTTCAGCCGACATAACCTTAGTGGTGAATGGCTTCATAAAGAATTAAAAAAAAGGTTCTGTTCAAAAAAGATGTAAATGTTTTCATCTAGTAAAAGGTTTATTAGTTGTAGTTTTAACTCAATAACTCGGCATTAGCTTAGATTAACCAATACTTAGATTTATTTAATTTATCATTAAATTTATTAAATTAGTTTTATGTTTGTAAATAACGTTTTAATTTCTTGTAAATATCATATTGATAAAATGTTAAATAAAGTTATAGTAGTTATAAATGTAATTATATAGGTATATTCGTCACTTCTTGATCCCTCAATCTAGATAAAAGCAGACAGATCTAGCCTCAAGCTAGGCTCTACTTCAAGCACTAAAAGCCTGTCTATTCGACAAAGCCTTTGTGGTAAGCAATTAAGGAATTATTATTTACTAACTTGATTAGGACGAATGAACTGTGGCTTTGTAAATGGTTCTAAGTTAATAGCGAAAAAGTGTGATTAATAAATAATTTAATCTTTTATTACATTTCTTCAGTTGTCCTGAAGGCTTTATTTCTCTTAACGCGGCCTTAAGGCTATATTTATTTGAATTAAGAGACTTAGGGAGGGATTACTTATATTACAAAAAAATGTAAATCTCTTGTGATGTGGTTGACTGTTGTGTGATTAATAAAACGTATTTAGTTTTATCAAGAAAACTTAAGAAGTTCACGGATTAATGTGTATATAATGGTAAAGTTATAATTGTATAACTTATATAATTTCAAAGCAAATTGATACTTTAATTAAATATTATATTACATATATGGTTATAGGTACTCACAAACATATACATTCACGTCCTCTAATCTTAGTGATATAATATCTCCTAGGTCTTTTTTACTGAAAATATTGGAGTTGCGATGTCATATGGAACATTGGTGACAGATCACCCAATAGATTTCATTTACCTTAGTAGCCTACTACGACATGCCTGGAAGAACGGCAGCTAGTTAAAATTCAATTGACGACCCAGGCTAGCACAGGACAACAAATACATAGACAACAGGACTAATATAGTTTTAAGTGATTCGCGATTTATACTAATGATTAATAACTAACGGGACGTATCGCGTACGTTTTTATATAATAAAGTTACCTTTATTAACCCGACGTTTTGACGTCCGCCCGTGACCATGGCTGCTGCAACGTAGTCGTAACGTCGGGCTAATGACGGTAACTTTATTATATAAAAACATACGCGATAAGTTCCGTTAGTTATTAATTATTAACAGGACAAATACATATACGAGTAATATACTCGCATAATTATCGCACCAGTATAACGCCAGTGATAAAACATTTTAACCGGGTCCTGGTTAAATGTGATTTAAATGCAAATGGCGATTCAGTGAACCGGCTGAAATGGTTCGTTCAGTGGCCACTGTGCTTTTGTTCTGTCATTATCAGCTGACTACGGAGTGACACCGTTCGCGGAATAATTATGGGGCAGTGGGGCTGAAATATTCTGTATAAAATATATATACAACCACAATAGTACATATATACGCCTCTACGTCCCCAACGGAATAGGCAGAGACTATCGATCGCCTACTGGAACGGTTCTGACAAATCTCTCATATTTCACTCACACCCATTAACCTTCTCATACATATTCTTCAGTGCAATATAAGGATTATAAAATCATATAATTATGATACCATTATGATAATCATCGGACTATCTTAGTCGACTTTTAGAGATAGGTTACACCCATAACACGCCACTTCTTCGTATCAGTAGCCCTTCTTATCCATTCCATGCCAGCACATTCATATAAGTACATACTTATCCATTCAAATTGACGTAAGTAGCGTGAAGAACAGAAGAGAATGTATGAGAAGGTTAATTGGTGTGAGTGAAGCAAGAGATTTGTCAGGATCGTTACAGATAGCGATCTATAGTCTCTTAGTCCGCCTATCCTGTTGAGGTGTGAATATATGTATGTATGTATATTCACGTCTTTTATTCACTTTCGCGGTTCACAGAATCTCTGAGACACGATAATATTTCTTAGCTCTTTTGAGCATTAATATTGGGGGTTTGATGTCACATGGAACATTGGTGACTGTTTGCTATCCCCTATCTCTATATATAGTTAAAGAAAGACCTCGTTAATCAGTTGTACTGAAATGTATAGGAGAGTTTACAAATAGAGTGTTACTTTGAACAAGTGATAAAGAAATGTGACTATATGCATGTTCAGTAAAGCGATTGAAATACATGAATACATTTAGTATAATATAGATATATACAGGGTGGCGCATTCAAAACGGTCAGTATGGGAAAGTGTGAAACTATAAGAGATACGAAGATTTGTTCTTGGGAACCATGTCACCGATTTTGATAAAAATGAAAACTGCATTCATACTTTCTTTGAAAAAATAATTGTATACTGTACGGGAATCGAACACGGTTGCATTAAAAAAATAAACTTGCCCTTTTCACTTTTTCTTTTTAAATATCGATTGTGTAGGTCTTAAGCTGTAGATGTCTCTATGAAACATGATGTCCAAAATGAATAAAGTGCATTGTTTTGGCATACTTTAGTTTACTATAGTAGTTTACATACACCATTACAATACTCAACAAGTTCAGACATGTAAAATTGTCTCTAAGGCTGTTCGTAGTTTTCTCTAGTTGTTACATACACCATATCATGTGGCATTAGCATTGCATTGATCCTTTTAAAAAGATTTGTTGTCTACAGTAATCAAACACTAACAATATATTGGAAAGTCCACTTAAAGTGACGTGTTAAACCATTTTTGAAAATTTCTTGTGGGGTTACGTTAAGAATGAGAGAGAGAATGAGTGAATTTTACAAAACAAGCTATGACACCGTTGAAGACCTAAAAGTAGCAATAGAGTCAAATTTAACGACAATTCGCCACATGAAAATACAAAATTTAATAGTAAGGTCGTTACCTAAACGTGTTGAATATTGTATTGAAAACAACGATGGTCACTTAGAACACCTACTTTGATAAATTAAAGTATTAAAGTATGCCAAAACAATGCATTTTATTTTCATTTTGGACATCATTTACATAGAGACATTTACAGCTTAAGACCTACCCAATCGATATTTAAAAAGAAAAAGTGAAAACGGCAAGTTTATTTTTCAAAGAAACCGGGTTCGATTCCTGTCCTGGTTACAGTTGTTTTTCCAAAGAAAGTATGAATGCAGTTTTTATTTTTATCAAAATCGGTGACATGGTTCCTAAGAACAAATCTTCGTATCTCTTATTTATAGTTTCAGACTTCCCCATACTGACCGTTTTGAATGCGCCACCCTGTATATAAAATATTATCTCCAATTTATCCTATAAACTGGCTGTCAAAAGACACTTAACCAGATCCAGCAAACAAGAACGGTTGTCAATCCATCAAAATGATAAATCCCTAAGCCAAATCCCTTCTTTGGCAGCCTGCTTCCTGTTTGGCATCTTTCGGTTCATTGCCTATCTGGGGCACATTTCCACTCTTAAAGCATTACGGTTAAGAAATCGATTTTTAACTTACACGCGTACATACCTTGCGTCTTTATACTGTTTGCGGTCCATAATTTCGAAGCCTTAATATATTCGAGGTTTTTTTAATATAATTATTAGCTTCAGTGGCATTCCTCATACACACTCGGCGGTTGTAGGTTCTTCTAACGTCACGTTTTTCCAATATGCAAAAGTGGAAATGGTCAGTCGGGATTAAGACAAATGGGGATTCGTAACATCTGACTATCCCTCTACATGGATTCAGGCGTGATATGTATGTGTATACTATTGGCGTTGTGATGGTATACATAGAGACAATTACGCTTTTCAGTATACACTCGCCATTTTTTATTGTGGCGGAGTAATAAGATACTTGATCGAAGACATGTTAGGTATGATCCACTCAAAGAACGCGTTTCACTAGATAGACACCACCCAATGTTATAGGTATTGAACCGTATCGCCATATATAGGCACTAGCTATTACCTATCCAAGCAATAGGCAGGTTTCCTCACGATGTTTTGCCTCACCTTTAGCGAGTTGTAAATTATTTACTTAACTGAAAATCATTTTTTTAAATTTAATTCATTGATACAAGCCAGAGTAAGGATTGGAACCTAGGACCTTTAATAAGAAGTCAAATGTCTTACCCACTTGGCTACATCCAATAATGAGCTGTTGCTATTAGGTTAATGAGCCTAAAGTTTCCATTCTAGCTTGTAGTTCCTTAGACGCGTCCTTAACAGAAAAACAACTAGTTAACGATGTATCTAACTTTCAGATTAGTTTTTGTATCCCTTGTACCCATTGAACTCACAAACATCAAGTTCCATTCAAGCCTTTATTACACAATCTCAACTTAATTATAGTATTATTAAGTAGTCGAAACGGATTTACGACCATTAATCATTCCAGGAGTCAGAGGTTCGTTTACCAATCTTCGCGATTGCGGAGCTAGTAATGCTATTGTCACCTCGAACCCACGTGTTGACCAGATAATCAGTACTCAATATAACAGATGGTGGTGATTTATAAGAACTGACTATTACCTCAGATAACTGTATGTTTTCTTTAAAATATCAGTTAATACTTCTTTTCAAGCAACGTTCTTTCGATTTTATCACAAGCCAGATCTCGTTACCATTCAAAATCAAAAAGTGAAAAGTTTTAAGAGATTCAGTACAAGTTTCTATCGGGGAAAACGGGCAGAAAATATTGTGTCTTTGCTTCATTAAAACTTCGCGAATTCAGTTCACAGTTTAGATGAAAATAAAGATGGCGTACCTAGTCACTTTTAACGGCAAACTCAGCTTATTACTTTCAATATTAAGTGTATTATCAAGGAGGAAATAATATAACATAATTTGGGTTAGTTAATGATTCATAAATTATATGTTCCTCTAATGTAATAAATGACTCGTGCTACCCGTGCTTCCTGGCATGTCGTAGGAGGCAACTAAAGGATATGGAATCTTTTGGGCGATGGGCTAGGAACCTATCACCATTATTCCATATGACATCAAACCTCAATATACGTGCTAATAAGTGAGCAAGAAGAGGTTAATATGTTTCCAAGGTTCTGTCCTCCCCGAACAACAATGACACCATCCATTCCACTGTATTATAATTTGTAAATTGATTTATAATTATCTTGATTTTGAACAGGTTGTAAGGGACGATATCCAAAGAAAACAGCCATTTCTTAAAATTTACAAAAATGTAAATGGCGACATGCTACACCTAATCTCAGATTCATCCGCAAGAGTTTACGGTCATGTACGCATATGTATATGAATGATGTCATCTAAATACATACATACATACACATCACGCCTGATTCCCTGTAGAAGGGTAGGCAGAGATCACGGATCCCCATTTGTCCCGACCACAGACAATTTTCTCTTCATTGACACTCATACACACTCGGCAGTTATGGAAACTTCTAACGTCACACTTTTTCAATATGGCTTCTGACTGGCATATGTCTTACTGGGTCGGCCCTTACGTAACCGCCCTTCCACTCTACTCATATAACCGATGTCTTATACATTGTGATCAGCTGTTTTATTCTGTAAGAGGTGACCAAGAGAGTAAGGGGTTTTTTTACTGAAAAAAGGTGTTAAAGAGTGACACGTGCAAAGTAATTGATGGAAAAAAAGGCACTGAAAAATCACGCAATTAAAGTTACGACATTGTTAATTAATTTTCCTGTTCGCGAAAATTTTCATTTTGCGAACAGAATATTAAATGTTTTAATATCACTTGGTTGCTACGTTTGAAGGCGAGGAAAAATTTCATTTATTTATTCAATCGTGTATACTGATTTCTATAGATAAACCTCAGGATAGGTAATAGTCAGTGCCTATATACGGCGATACGGTTACAGTACCTATCACGTTGGGTGCTGTCTATCTAGTGATTCGCGGGCTTCGAATGACCCATACCTAACATGCCTTCGAAATTTCGGAGAAAGGCATTTAAGCCTCTGACTACCCCGCCATAATAAAAAAGGGACTGTGTATACACAAGTCGTGAAGCGTATGTATGTTATAAACCTTAAATAATTGACTCTACTTTTTGTTGAACATTTTGAGGAAACCTGCCTATTGAGACATTAAATTGTAAACATTCTTGTTAAGGCGGGTGTACGTAGTGTGAAGAAAAGAAGAGCATGTATGAGAAGATTAATGGCTGTGAGCGAAACAAGAATTGTCAGGATCGTTTCAGGTGGCGATCGATAGTCTCTGCCTATACCGTTGTTCATACGAGAGGATACTCTTATGTTACCTACCTATTTCTCGAAATAAGTGTATTTAATAATAATAAGCACTTGAAACTTAATTTACCCCTAGTCCCTTAGTCGCCTCCTACGATATGCTGAACAAATCTAAACAAATAAAGAATGAACATAAACTAGTGTTCCCAAAATGTAACCGGATACTAAAAGGCTTTCTCTCACAAAAGAACCTTTGGAACAAAGAGTTTCAGCTTTAATATCACGCTTTGATACAAAGATGGTAGACAAAAGGATGGGGTAAAAGAAATGAAATTATTGCTATGACGATGCTCATTCGGGATTTTAATGAAATTTAGTTGGTTTGCATGTATGTTGTAAGAATTAAAATGTTGATACATTCGTTTACTAAACTCCTCTCCTTTTGGTGTGGACACATATGGAGAGATATTTTGACCTTAGTAAACTTTACCAGAGATATAATATTATATTATATATAATACTATTTAAGGTTATTTGAGCTCAAGACATGGGTTCGAGGTGGCCATAGAATTACTAATTCCACGATTGCGGAGATGGACACCTGAACATCTGACTACCCCGCAAGGGTTAAAAGTCATGAAAGCGTTTTTTTACAACTTCCCTACAAGAATGTTTGCTAGTTAGCATTCTACTGAAGCCCATACCATCTGGACAGAGTTAGTAGAAGTAGAACCATAAAAGTCATTCAACAATAAATGGTCCCATCCATTATAAAACAACACAAAAACCTACTTAGTAACCCCACTTTCCTTTCTATTTTTAGACGAGTATAGAATATTAAACACTCTCACAACCATTAACCCTTGCAGGGTAGACAAAGGTTCTGGTGTCCATCCCCGCATTTGCGAAGGTAGTAATTCTATGGCCACCTCAAACGCACGTGTTAACCAGATAGTTAGTACTCAAGGTAGTAAGCCATGTCGCCATTTACAATCACTATCTATTACCTGTTTGGGGAATAGGTAAGTTTCCTCACGATGTTTTTCCTTCACCTTAGTTAGTATTCGACGCATTTCTTAATGTATTTTTATTACGAAAATATCGTAATAATTCATAGAAGTTTATTAAACTTAATTTCCATTGGTACATGCTCAAGTGGGATTTGAACCCTGTACCCTCGATATAGAGTCAAGCCCCAAACAACTGAGCTACGTCGAATTATACTTACATATATATGTACATACACCCCACCATATTTCCCAGTTCCGCTAATTGAACTTTCCGAAGGAAGCTGCGTCATCATTTTTATGAGAAAACTTAAAATTTTATAACTTCTTCAACTTATCATGAAATTTTTAATAAAATATCACGGTGATACGACGTTGAACTTTTTATGTATTTACGCTCTTACATGTCAAGTTAGACAGATTATTTGGCGTCGCTCAGTCGTTTGGGATTGACTCTGTGTCAGTGGGTACAGGGTTCAAATCTCGGGGCATGTAGGCAATGAATTATGATAAGATGCCGCCTTATATGATGCCGTAATAAAAAATAGTTTTTTCTTCTTCTTTTCTTTTTTCTAAAGTTATCATTACTTCACTACTTTGGTCCCTTAGTATTCAATTTTTAGGTACATAGGGTACCTAAGTCGTAACTTAGAATAATTATCACTAAGCAGCTTAAGTCAAGAGGCATTCGTTTCAAGAAAGACATAAATTCAAAAGTGCAAGAGGTGGATAAGGCCATATTCTACGAGGAATTATCTAAAACTGAATTGACATAGTACGATAATTTTATACATATAAAGCTTCTTTGTATACTATCATACCTTTTATAACCCCTACTTTATAGTAGAGCGATTGAAAGACAAAACCAATTAAAATATATTTTAAAGTTACTTTGGTGAACTAAGAATGTGAACTAACCCATATCTAGGGCCGAAGTAATATAATGCGTTTTAGCACAAACGCAGTTCAAGATCAGATACGTAATAGTGTGATGTTGGTAGTGGATGATCACAAGTGTAAAATTTTACCATTGGTATCGTCACCATTAATATCAGCAAACGTGTCAAATTTCGTTTAAAAAAGGCGAACACTTGCTAATCCACTACCAACTACGCGCTATTACTGATCTGATATTAAACTTTATTTTGCAAAAAGCATTCGTGGACTAAGGCTCCTGGTATATTATAGGGGGTGTCTACAGCAAGGTGAGTACAATGGTTAAACAGTCGCTAATAGTGGGAGAAAACATAGTGAAGAAACGTGCCTATTCCTCGGTAAACGGCGATACGACTCACTTTCTATAACATTGAGTTCCATCTATTTTGTGAAAAGCGGCTTTGAGTGGCTTGTACCTTACTGGCCTTCGAATCTTGGGAGATGGGCACTCAAGCCTTTGACTACCTCGCTACAATAAAAAACGGATTGCATAGACGCGTATGTTATATTAAAGTGGCTGAAGATATGTTATGCCTCCTAGTTTTAATGCACTATAAAAGGAAGGGAATATTTAATGTCTGTTAACAAAATCATACTAATTTTCATTTACTCTCATGCACCATTTAAACTGCACTAGCCGCGAAGCCTTAAAAGGAGGTCCTTAAACAGAGTGCTAATTCTTAATTGCTGTTCTCAAGTCGCTGGCAATCATTCTTGTCTCGAGTTGATAATTAATTAAAGCGTATTTGAACATCCAGACTTGGAATTGCATCTCATTTATATGGTTTAAAGTTTGGAGTTGTCTGTAAAAATGTATGCTTATTTAAAAGAGAAAAAGGGGAAAGTTTGGTTAATATAAAATGTAAGTGTATTATTGTAATTATCAGTTCATTTTCAACTTTATTTATCTAGATATTATTTTGATTTATTACCTCATGTGAATATTGTTTAATAATTTAATAAAATATAAATTATTTGTAATATAAAATGTAAGTCTTATTATTTAAAGCTGAAGTTACGAGCCGATTCGTCCAGGGTGATTACTACAGGGTCGGAGACTACGTTACTGATGCTTAAGTTTGGCAATGAGTGAGATATGTGAGAGAGATATCTGCATATAATAATGATATGTTATATGGAGCATTTCTAACAGGTAAGTAAGACCCTTGCTCATTAGATACTATATATGAGCCCTTAGTCACCTTCTACGACATGCCAGGAGAACAGTGCTTGTAAATGGCGACATTTCTTACCACCTGTCACATTGAGTACTAACTATCTGGTCAACACGTGGGTTCGAGGTGGCCATAGAAGTACTACCTTCGCAATTGCAGACATGAACACCTAAACCTCTAGCTACCCTTGTTTGTAGTCATGAATGCGTTTGGCTTTTTTTGTTTTGTCTATTGAATATAACTTTAACAGCTACTAGCAACTATAACTTTAAATCAGAAAGATCAGGTCTAAAAAATACTCGTACCATTTATACATACATACACATCACGCCTGATTCCCTGTACAGGGGTAGGCAGAGATCACGGATCCCCATTTGTCCCGATCCTGACAAACCACTTTCGCTTCATTGACATTCATACATCCTCTCATACACTCTCGGCGGATATAGGTACTCCTAACGTCACCTTTTTACAATATAGCGTCTATCTGACTGTTATATATCTTATTAGGCCGGCCCCTACGTAACCGCCCTTCCACTTCACTCATATATATTCCTTTTGTCAATCTGCTATCATTCATCCGCATAACATGTCCAAACCAACGGAGAACCAAGGGAACCAACCTTCCCTTATCACACTATTTTTAATTCTATCATTCAATGTCACTCCTAACATGCTTCTCAGTGACCGCATTTCGACGGCATTGATTCTACTTTCATGCTTCTTTTGCCATACCCAACTTTCACTACCATAAGTCAATGTTGGAAACAGCACAGCCCTATGAATAGCCATACGTGCCGATTGAGAAATCAACTGGCTCCATTGATCTTATTACCTGCACACACTCTACGATCAATATGTCTCTCACATTTTCCGTTATTAGTAAAAAGTGTTCCCAAATACACAAAATCATTCACTTGTTCGACTCTTTCATTATTAATGTCAATTTTGCACTCTGTCTTGCTAAGTCCCTCCATGACCATTACTTTTGTTTTATTTACATTAATTTTCATTCCTTTCCTCTTAAGGGACTCATTCATGCAAGTGGCCATCTCCTGCAACTCACACGCCGATGACGTAAGAAAACCTGAACCTGATCCTCCGCGTACAAGAGGCATTTAATGATCAACTTTCCCTTACGCAATCCTCTGTCACTTTCTTTCAAATCAGTCAAGCAACTCAATCAATTTTATACCCCAACTTAATACCACAGATAATATAATACTATATTAATACCTATCTATAATATTATATCTCATAATATGCTATAGCAATTAGTATCCCTCACACCTCAATTCTTTCTCATTAATTTGGTAAAACAAATACCTTTGTGAGCGCTCGTAAAGACATCTTTTCGCCGAATAAAGCAGATTCATTAAGTCCCGCAGATAAATATGTCGCGAGCAATTTATGGCTGGCAATATTCTAGACTTAGTTAGTTTTCTAGAACATTCTTTTTGGTAAGATCTAATACTGAGTTATTCTATGGATTTTTACAGTAATTTAATACTAGCTAGGTTATTTCGTTTTTCTTCGGTTGTAGCGGCTCGCGGCGTTGGTGTAACCATGGCGATGGAATAACAAGAAGTTCAAACGCCGTGGCATCAGTGTTTGTATTTCAGCCGACATAACCTTAGTGGTGAATGGCTTAATAAAGAATTAAAAAAATATATTATATACTAGCTAGGTTGGTTCAGTAATGATGGTGACAGATATTGTACGTTATAACACGGTATAAGAATAGTAAATATTAACATTTACACATGCACATTAAGCCCGCTCCTTATAAAGGGGTAGGCAGAGATCACAGATCCACATTTATCTACATCCTTACTTCTTTCGTTTCATAATCCTGACAATAAAAACCCTTTCGCTTCATCGTTATAAATCTTCTCATACACAGTCATGTTATTTATGTAGGTGTTTTTCTTTTTCTTTATCTGAAAGTTGTCAAAAGAGATTTTATTACTTGTGAATAAATATAAATTCAGTAAGTCCTAGATCTGACTAAATACGTTAGCACCAACTCACCAATTTAATAAATCTAACAATAGTTGGTTTTAATACAATTTTAGTTCCACTTTTTATAACTTTCAATCGCTTCCCCGTAAAGTTACGAATTGGCACATCAGTAAGATAGCCTTTCCACGTACTTAATTTAATGTAATATAGGGTTTATAGTTAGTTTATATAATAAACCTAAAAAACCGAATAAGTGACAGAGATAAGGTAGTCTATCTCCGCAATTGCGGAGCTAGTAATTCTATGGCCACCTAAAACTTACGAAAAAGCAACTTAGAGACTATCTATAAAAAGGGGTGGCTATGTCTTCGCTCACTAAAACTTTACTAAGCACCGTCTTTACCTGGGATAACATTAACCCACTTTAAATCGTCCCCAGGGGGTCGTAAGAAGTGATTAAGGAACCATTGGGACCAAAACGGCGTCTGAAAGCTTTAGTTTATATTTAAACTAGCGACCCGCTCCGGCTTCGCACGGGTATAAAATATATAGCCTACTCCACTATTTAATGGATGTTATTATGCATATGAACCTTCCTCCTGAATCACTCTATCTATTAAAAAAAACCACATCAAAATCCGTTACGTAGTTTCAAAGATTTAAGAATACAAAGGGACAGAGAAAGCGACTTTGTTTTATACTATGTAGTGATTGATAGTACTAGTCTCTAATAAGGATATATACTATATAAACATACACATCACGCCCGATTCTCTGTAGAGAGGTAGATAGAAATCACGGATACACATATGTCCCGATCCTGACAAACTACTTTCTATTGGGTGATGGGCTAGCAATCAGTCATCAATGGTCCATATGAAACTACAACCCCAATATTTATGCTAAAATGTGATCTAGCAGATATTATATCTCCAAAGTTCTGTCTACCCATATATGTATGTTGTATACATACATACATACACATCACGTCTGATTCCCTGTAGAGGGGTAGGCAGAGATCACGGATCCCCATTTGTCCCGATCCTGACTGACCACTTTCGCTTCATTGACACTCATACATCATTACATACACACTCGGCGGTTATAGGTACTCCTAACGTCACTTTTTTCAATATAGTGTCTATCTGACTGTCATATGTCTTATTAATTCTTATTGTATACATATAAGTATTTATATATAGGATTATGTATGTAACATTGATAGTACATTCTAATACCGGTCCCTTTAACATCGGCTTAAATAGATTCACCCTATTATAACCGTCACGAGATCCGCCAACAAATGACGCGTTAATTAACAACAGGTTGTCATGGCGACGTGTCAAGTTCCTCAAACATTTTCCAGAGGGCGGTTTTGTTCCGTTAATGGCCTGTGACATTGATTAGGATATTTTTGGACAAGGTAACTGACGTTGGAGGTACTTATAACCGCCGAGTGTGTATGAGGAGGTGTATGGGTGTCAATGAAGCGAAAGGTTTGTCAGAATCGGAATAGATGGGGATTCGTGATCTCTGTCTACTATTCTACAGGGAATCAGACATGATGTATATGTATGTATGAACTATCTGACTATCTATTGTTTCCGATATAATATGTAGGTTCTGTATAACGATAGCAGGTTGACATAGAGTATATAATATATGTATATCACTAATGTATGTACATAATTTTGCAGTCGTAAACGGTGAGGACACCTTCCTATTTCTCGGGATAGGTAATAGCCAGTTTCTATATACGGCGATAAGGTTCACTACCTATCACGTTGGGTGCTGTGTATATAGTGAAACGCGGGCTTTGAGTGACTCATACCTAACATGCCTTCGAAATTTCAAAGATGGGCACTCAAGCCTTTGACTACCCCGCCACAATAAAAAGGGAGTGTTTACACAAAAGTTGGGAAGCCTATGATATGTATCATACCTGATTCCCAGTAGAGGCGTAGGCAGAGATCACGGATCCTCATCTGTTCTGATCCTGACAATCTATTTGACATCATGCAAACTGACCACTTTGACTATATTGAAGTAACTGAGGATATGTTTTCATGTTTCCAAAGTTCTGTCCACCCCTAAAGGGATTAACGTACGTAAACGATGAATGTTTGTAAGAAAACCTACTTTCCAAAAGTCAAAGTCAATGTCAAATGTTTTTATTTAACATAAGTACAAGTACAGTACATTGATTGAAAGCCAAAACATTTGCCTGACACTGGTTGTGTCTTAGCGTTGAAATTCTACCGTTGCATTGGTTCGGAAGCCCTAACTCGGAGAAGAACCAACAAGAAACTCCGCTTTTCAGGATTTTTTGCCTAGTGCCAGTTACAAAAACAAATTATAAAGATACATAATTATCTTTGCACATTTTACCTCGGCAATGGTTATATAGTCAGTAATATAAATGGCGTCACGGTTTATCGTCTTGTATTAGGCACTGACTATATAGTTAAAATGTGAATTCGAGATACCCATAGAATCTGAACCCCTGACTACCCCGCAAGAGTAAATAGTCGTAAGTTTGTTTAGTTGTGCGTAAAACGACTAGAATTCTTTTATAGTCGCCAAAACACACCAAAAGAGAATCCAACGGAATCACTGAGCCAAATAGTGATCGATATATGAACAACAATTTTTGTGTGTCGCAAATAAAATCTATTCCTGACGTGACAGCGTGCAGAAAGTTCACTCCGAAAAGGATGATTACTATTTCACACATTATTACCATATTATTCATTATCATCCCAACTAGTTGAGGTTGGTGCAATATGGCTCTGGTTCCCATATTGTTCTATCAACCGTCATTTTTGCAGCCATTTTTTTACATTTTATAAACTGTTACTTCTGTAAAATAAGACAAAAAAATTTTTAAACAGAGGTTGTATAACCCCTGTCATTTTAATATTATAAACTGGTTAGTGCCCTATAATTATAACCTCTGCAATTACGGAGACAGATGCCCGAACCTTAGACTACCAAAGTTAATGGTCATGAAAGCTTTTGTGTTTTGTTTGTTAATTTGTTAAATAATATATTCGGAGCACTATATTCAACTTTATACCCGGGTTCAAACAAATAAATACAACGTTATCAAATTAAAAGTATAATGTTTATGTATGTATATTAAGACAAATTAATATGGAGTGTAGTCGTCTATGGTTCGTCAACAAAGTCAGCAGCTCAGTGAAAGTTGAAAATACAAAAAAATATTTTCGACTGAATATTTAGTCAATTGTGATGCCAAACTGGCTAAATATATTTGCTTTGGGATTATATTTGGATACTCAATTGGAACGAACCGAAGAACAAGGAAGAATGCAAGCAAGGAGAATTGCAACTTCGACTCAAGTATATTACTGAAAAGGACAATCGTCCTTCAAGGATATTCCTAAAAAGGACTATCATTCTTCAAGGATCGTGAAAAAGACTATCATCCTTCAAGGATATTACTGAAAAGGACTATCGTCCTTCAAGGTTATTCCTGAAAAGGACTATCATCCTTCAAGGATATTCCTGGAATGGTCTATCATCCTTCAAGGATATTCCTGAAAAGGACTATCATCCTTCAAGGATATTCCTGGAACGGTCTATCTTCCTTCAAGGATATTCCTGAAAAGGACTATCGTCCTTCCAGGATATTCCTGAAAAGGATGATAGTCCTTTTCAGGAATATCCTTGAAGGATTGAAGATAGATATTCCTGAATAAAACTATGGTCCTTCAAGGATATTCCTGAATAGAACTATCGTCCTTCAAGGTTATTCCTGAAAAGGACTATCGTCCTTCAAGGATATTCGTGAAAAGGACTATCATCCTTCAAGGATATTACTGAAAAGGACTATCGTATTTCATGGATTATCCTGAAAAAGACTATCGTCTTTCAAGGATATTCCTGGAAAAGACTATCATCCTTCAAGGATATTCGTGAAAAGGACTATCGTCCTTCAAGGATATTCCTGAAAAGGACTATCGTCCTTCAAGGATATTCCTGAAAAGGACTATCGTCCTTCCAGGATATTCCTGAAAAGGACTATCGTCCTTCCAGGATATTCCTGAAAAGGACTATCGTCCTTCAAGGATATACGTGAAAAGGACTATCATCCTTCAAGGATATTCCTGAAATGGACAATTGTTCTTCAGGATAACGTTTTTCTTCGGTTGTAGCGGCGTTGGTGTAACCATGGCGACTGAATAACAAGTGCAAACGCCATGGCATCAGTGTTTGTACTTTAGCCGACATAACCTTAGTGGTGAATGGCTTTTTAAAAAACAAAAATAAAAGATGGAGTGCATCCTTTCCTCATATGCAATTCCACTTTTTCTAAAATGACAGTTAAAAATAAAGAATAAAATAATTTATCTATGAAAGATCCTATATCTCAATGATTTCCGTAGCCCTCGGTCGGATAACCACTTGAACGCTAATTGTGAGGTTTGGGGCTCGATTCCTGGTGGAGGCATAGTTAAGAGTTACGTTTTCCTGCTTCTTTCAAACGTCATCGTTAAACAAGTACATATTATTATATTCCTAAATATACATTAACTAGCACCCTTAACACAT
Source organism: Leucoptera coffeella (assembly GCA_030578115.1). NCBI lineage: Eukaryota > Metazoa > Arthropoda > Insecta > Lepidoptera > Lyonetiidae > Leucoptera > Leucoptera coffeella. The sequence continues at coordinate 68,181 of JAMBLF010000719.1, forward strand.
TACTTATCAGGGGCTAGTTCAATTGATGTAGTGCATACACAGCTACCCTTCTGCCAACTGCTTTAGCGTGAACGTGCGAATAAACACAGAATGGCTCCCAGTGATTCGTTGATTTATGAATGGCCTCCTGACACAATGGCCGGTTGATTCCCCCACGTTCGCTACGTCATTAGGGAGCTTCTGTGACCCCAATATGGGATTCGGGGATTGATTGGGTCGGTAGGGTTTGTATGGGAGGTTGGTGTGAAGAATGTTCTTGTTCAGATTGTTGTATAAGGAGGTAATAAGTGTAATGTGTTAGTGATGATGGACTTTGAATGAGAAAACAACAAACACATTTACGACCACTAACCCTTGCGGGGTAGTCAGAGGTTCAGGTTTCCATCTCAGCAATTGCGAGAGTAGTAATTCTATGGACACCTCGAACCCACGAGTTAACCAGATAGTCAGTGCTCAATGTGACAGGTGGTAAGCCATGTCGCCATTTACAAGCACTAACTATTACCTGTTTGGGGAACAGGTTTCCTCACGATGTTTTCCCTCACCGTATAATTCGAATGAGTGAGAACTAATGAAATAAATTACATTTACGTAAAATATATGTACAACTAAGTCATATTTAGGCTATAGATAAATGTGATTAATAGTCAGTGTTAGTCAATAACGACACGTATGGTGATATTTTGTCTTGGAGTGTCTGACCATTCCAAATAGAATAAAAAGACTGAAGTTGTGTTTGTAATTAAAGCTGTAGCTTGAAACTTCTTAGTTAAGTTGTAATTAAAGGCAGCTGTGTATTCCATAGTAATTGCAAACTTAAAAAAAAAAATATTCTGCTTTTATTATAAAGGATCATTTGGTTAAATACTTTTAACATTTGAGTTAAATTTACAGAAAGATATAATTTAATATTATCACTACGCTTTTTCCTTTTGCAGTGGACAGAACTTGACGTGCACTCGAATGTATTTTTATGTGTTTCTAAACAAATACCTATAGATTCAATTAACCTAATACACTTACAAGCATTCTTATATACCAAAACCGTCACGGGCACAATTCAAAACACTCCTTGACTCAAGAGCTTAAAAGATTTAATAAAAAATGTTTGTTTTGAGGGAAAAAAATTCTGGAACCCGACAACATAATTTCAAAGGTCTTGTTTCCTTCAAACCTGTATTTAGTCCGGTAATGAAAACATTAAAATGGACCTTTTGTTCTCTCGAGAGAACCCATTTTTGCTTAGGAAGTACTTTTTAAAGCCAGGACTAACCAGTTAGCAATGATATAGAAATTTAGATGAGAGTAGTTTGTATAATATGTTATAGATGTTTATGTATGCATTTGTATATAATTGAAAAAGTTTAAGATATATGTATTTGATTTGAACAAAACTAAAGAATTCCTATCTAAAGAAAATTAAAGGTATAGTTAAACAGGGTAGGCTACGTAGAACTTATACATAACAAATTGGAGACACTATTCTCAAAGCGGATGTACGTAGTGTGAAGAACAGAAGAGCATGTATGAGAAGGTTAATGGGTGTGAGAGAAATGAGAGAGATTTGTCAGGATCAACCCAATAAGACATATGACAGTTAAATAAACACTAAATCGTAAAAGGGTGACATTAGGAGTACCTATAACCGCCGAGTGTGTTTGAGAAGATGTATGAGTGTCAATGAAGCGAAAGTAGCCTGTCAGGATCGGAATAAATGGGGATCCGTGACCTCAGCCTACCCCTCTACAGGGAATCACGCGTGATGTGTATTTATGTATCCACGTTTCAGATGGCGATCGATAGTCTCTGCCAGTTAGGGACGAATATCATCTAAGATCATAGGTCCCATCTATCCCTTACATCCCTGTCTAAGGCCTATCATAAAAAGGAATAGCCTCCAAGAGCCACTCGCGACAGATGAGATCCACCTTCGGCCTCAAGATCCCGTCAACCTTAATGAGGAACGAAATATGATGCCCGTATTAGCATGTTAAGGTGGATTGACGGCGGCCCGGATTTAATACGGTATAGCTTAATAAGGTACGGAAATTTGTACGGATTTGTATTTTATAGATTCGTGAGATAAGTCTTGGTACGTACGCGTTCACGACCATTAACCCTTACGGGGTAGTCATAGGTTTAGGTGTCTATCTCCGCAATTGCGAAGGTAGTAATTCTATGGACACCTCGAACCCACGTGTTAACCAGATAGTTAGTATTCAATGTGACAGATGTCAGCCATGTCGCCATTTACAAGCCTAACTATTACTTGGTTTTAGGTGTTTAATCATAACTACCTACTCGTATGGAATGTAACAGTTATCTATTTTTGTCAAATTAAGTCGTAGTAGACTAAAAGTAGAGTGGTGATCGTAATGTATTGCTATATAAATTTCATAATGTTGTGGCAAACAGCTTGTTGTTTGGCTCATTGCCTGTATTGATAGGGTACAAAGACAAGAGGTTGCTATGGCAACAGAAAAATAACAATTATTATGAAGATCACATATTTTTCCTCAGAAGTTTTATCTCTAAGTAATTTTGTATTTATTTCATCAAATAAGGTTTTACAGCACTTCAGAGCATATTATTTAAAACCTTATAATGTAAAAAGGTGACGTTAGAAGTACCTAATACCACCTAATGAGTGTATGTATGTGTAAAAACACTGAACGCTAATCGTGAGGGTTCGATTCCCGATGGAGGCAGAGTTAAGAACTACGCTTTTCTACTGCTTTCCATTCTGGTTGGGATTATATATTAAAATCACACACTGTCTTTATAATTTCAAGAAAGCAGCTGATATTCGATAATAAATGATTTTTGCTAATTCATACATCCCTACAACTCCTCACACACACTCGGCGGTAATAGGTAACTAGTTTCTTAGTTAACTTAAACGACATGAAAGATTCAATCTTTATAACTCATAGCTCGTTGTTTACTTACAAAGCAACCCAGCTCAAATATTAAAACGCGTTCTTAAATACCAAACCAAGTAAAATAAAATATCGGTTTTCAATATTTGTAGCGAATGAGAGGTTTTTGATATACGACTGGTCCTCGCTATAGGGTCACTCGCTTTATGATTATAGGGACCAGGGAAGGGTCGATAAACTAGAAAGGGTTGGTTGTAAAATGGTCTGATGGATTCGATATATAAAGCTGGTTTGGTATGTAGAATATGCATATTGATAAAGCGGTGTTAGGAATATAAGAGCATAAGTAACAAAGTAAGAGAAATTATTGAGGACGGTTAGTATTTAAACAGCAAAACATACGGAATTCTACAAAAATACTAAATTGTAACATAAACATAACATACTCTTCACGACTTGTGTATTTACTATATTATACTTGTGTACAGCACTCGTGATAGGTAATAAAAAGTATGTCAGTATAAAGGCATTAGCTATTACCTATCCCTAGGGATAGGCAGGTTTCCTCACGATGTATTCCCTCACCGTTAGCGACTGTAAATTATGTACGTAAATGAAAAACACATATTTAAAATTCATTCATTTGTAGATGCCAGAGCCAGGATTCGAACTTAGGACCTTTCTCATAAGAAGTCATAAGGCTTAGGCTTACCCACTGGGCTACAGCCGCTTATTTACTACTAATTTGTCATAAACCAAACATAAGCTAAGTTTTGAATTCGTACATATTTTAGCATAGCGTAACAAAGCTACTAAAATATAGTAGTTTTGTTTAACATTTATACAATTTCTATTAAAAATTCGGTTTATGAAATCAGATAATCTGTACATATCATGGTAATGAAATAAAGATGTCAGTACAAGTTCATGTAATTCGATATAAAACTGAAGATTATGTAACAAATCACAACTAATTGCAAATCAAAGAAAAATTAAATAAGCATTGTACACTTCAAAATATTACAAGATTATAATTATAAAAACGTATAATTTTAATAGTACAACTTTTATAATTTCTACAGTACAAATTCACACTAAACTAAACACTACTAACTAAACACTAAAGCACTCTACGATTGTATGTCGAAACAAATATAGCAAAATGGGACCTCCATATTGTCGCAGTTAAATTTTGTGGAAAATTGAATTGTTTGCTTATTCCTAAAGGGTGGGGAACGTGTGTGAAATTGGTTTTGTCACGTGATAGCTTACGTAACGTGACATTGTGATTCTGTAACATCGTGTTTTGTACAAGTGCTTTTTGGGACATGGAAGAATGTATGACTAAGATAAACATAAATGTACATTCACGTCCTTCAATCCTTTTCGGGTTGGACAAAACATATGGAACATTGGTGACAGGTTGCTAGCCCATCGCCCAATTGATCCTAACGACGACTTAGTAGAATGTTAAGAGATAGTCTTTTCAACTAATATTCCAAATATAATTTTCAATATATATACTCGTATATATATATATATATATATATATATATATATATATATATATATACGTCTTTCATTACGTCATTTACGTCTTTCAATCGCTTTCAAGATAAACAGAGCCTAAGATAAGTTCTTATTTTCAGTGTTCATATTGGGGTTCTGATGGTATCATTGGTGACAGGTTGCTAGCTCATAGCCACTGTTCATATGCCGGTAAGAACCGTAGCTAATTAGCTTTCTTTTTACGTCACGGACAAGCACGATGAAGTATGTTATTTTTGGCGATAGGCTAGTCACAACAATATAACTGAAGCTTCACAGCTTATAGATTGTAGGATAGTAAAAGATTCACGCTTCCATTACCATTGCATAGTTGTAGATTGATAGCATCATGGTACTGTCCACTACATAGTCAGCACTGAAAATTACAGGTGATGCACCATGTCGTCAAGTTTCTCACGATACATTCGCTCATTATAGAGTGTTATGTTCAATAAATAATAATAATAATACGCGATAAGTCCCGTCAGTTATTAAGCATGAGTATAAATCGCGAATCTCTTAAAACTATAATAATTTTTGCCCAATAGTACATGTTCCGGCTCCTAATCGAAACTGGAACATCCAAATTCTTAGACCCAAATCTTAATATACACCCGTAATCTAAAGCCTCTGAATATTCATTCTAGTTAACTAAGCCCTTAAAATACGGAAAGAAAAAACATATTTTTACATTCTACCGAAACCCCAAAATTACTAATTCCCCTTCGTATTCTAAGTCTTTTAGCAAAATCACAAAAAAAATCATTCATTCACTCGGTGTTGATTAATGAATCTGAATTTTATTCGAGATTCAATTATAACACGGGCTTTTTAAATAGAACTTTTGGGATGACCATTGATAAGATCCGAAATTATCAAAGGTATAAAAGGTATGAACGCTTTGAAACATTATATTCAGAGTATAGACGCTTTGAAATATGATACTTCAAAGCTCTGAATCCTTAATTAGGATTTTATTTTAGTTCTTCAGAATAAGTTAGGTAACAATGGTTCCTGATTTCACAGAGTAAAAAAAGGGTTTGTTATTCATTTAATTAGTCTGCTTAGTTCTAAATTGGAATTCGAAGAATATTTCTATTTATATACCAATTGACTTTCTGTTACGTAAATATCTCTATAATATATTAATCAATATTAATCAGTCCGTAAAGCTAGTTCCGTGCTAGTCTGGGACGTGAAAAGATTGCTTACTAACAGCCGTTCAACTCGGTATGTTGTAAGAGGCAATTAAGGGACTAGGGGAAAATGGAATCTATTGGTCGATCGTCAATGTTCTACGTTACATCACCACCCAATATTTATGCTAAAACGTTATCTACGTGATAGTATCATGTCTTCAAGGTTCTGTCCACCCCGAAAGGGTTTACGTGAATGTACTTGTAAAAATGTATCGGAACTAAAATGAACATTAACATAGCATTCATATCGACAGGCTGCTAGTCCATCGCCTAATAAGTTCAATTCTTCACCAAATCCTCATACAACTTTTATAACGGAAAGATAAGCAACTAGTTAGTATTCTATTTATTGCCCAACTGGCACGATTTTACAAGTTGTACTGTATTAATGGACTGACTATAAACGGCGTCTCATAGGCTCCTAAATATTAATTAATCTGCCAGTAAGATCATAAATCATATTTAATGAAATGTATCTGAACTATGACCTCTTCACACTTACGCCCATTATAGTTTGCTCATATAAATCATGTTCCAATCTTTCTTCGATGAAGAATGCTAACTAGCTGCCGTTCTTCCTGTTCTAGGAGGTGATTAAGGAACTAATGGTATATATATTTTATTTAATTCGACGAAGCTCAGTTGTTTGGGGTCTTGACTCTGTATCATTGGGTACAGGGTTCAAATCCAGCTTGAGCATGTACCAATCGAAATGAAGCTTAATAATAAAAATAGCTTAATAATTCGTCATAAAAATAATGCTTCGAATACTATGGCGATGGAAAAGATCGTGAGGATACCTACCTGTTCCTTGAACAGGTAGGTATCTTCACGAACAGGTTTAGAGCTTTTAAATGGCGACATGGCTTACCACCTGCCACATTGAGTACTGACTATTTGGTCAACACGTGGGTTAGAGGTAGCTATAGAATTACTACCTTCGCTATTGCGGAGATGAAAACCTGAACCACTGAATACACTGCAGGGGCTAAAGTTTGTTTCGCGTTTTTTTTAATGATGGGTGTAAATGAGGCAAAGGAGAACTTTTTAAGGTAAAAGTAAATGAAATAAAATTCCTTTTATTCACACTAGACGCTGTAATACATATCCACAAATAGAGAAAATAAATTATTATATAATCATTTACATTAATGGCACCAAGCGCACATGGCAACCTCGCGCAAGTGTGAATAGGATTTGTCTCAGCTATTGTTGAGTGTGTGAAATTCACACTGCCAACGCTAATATTACGACAAACCCATAAGTACGTACCAGCACTTCTATAAACAAGGTTGCGATGTATTCTATATATTTCTTTTAGGTTTGTTAAAGCGTGAATATATTTACATATATATATATTCATATAACGGTGAGGGAAAACAGCGTGAGAAAACCTGCCTGTCCCTCAGGATAGGTAATAGTCAGTGCCTATATACGGCGATACGGTTCACTACCTATCACGTTTGGTGCTGTCTATCTAGTGATACGCGGGCTTCGAATGACCCATACCTAACATGCCTTCGAAATTTCGGAGATGAGCCTTCGGGCCTCTGACTACCCTGCCATAATAAAAAAGGGAGTGTGTATACACAAGTCGTGAAGCGTATGTATGTTGTATTCATATGCAAAAGTTCACCAAAATTTTATTTCATATTAACTTCGTAACAAAACTTTTAAGGTTTTTCAGACCTCCTTATATTTAGGGATCAGGGACATAAGTTCCTAAGTATGTAGAGACCTCTTTAGCCGTCCCTTGCACGGAGGTCATAAATAATTCACAGGGACAAGCCACGGGCGCACCAAATGAGATATTTAATGACATTTCCACTGAATTTATGCCCCATTACTAAGTCATATTTCATTATTCAGTTAAATATGAGAAATTTTATTCGTGTATTTTAATTTGGTGACAAAGATATAATGCTTACTATCTGTGAGTAAGAAGAAACGATGAGATTGAAGACTATCTAAATGATGTCATGTGTAGTTTCATTTTTGTGTGGTTATGGCTTCCCGTTCCGATTCTAATTGGGACTCTCTTAAGTTTGTTGTAAAACACTATTTGTTGGATGTGAAGCTTTAATCATGTTCTAATGAATTTTTATTAAGTTTAATGTACACATTGTCTGCATAGTTTCTTGGCATTTTTCTGACTTTCAATAAGTGTTTATATGATCCTTAAGTTGAATAAAAAGAAAGGCTGAAAGAAATATATTTCCGAGTTTCTATTTATTTAAACGACGACATTGACATATTGGTTTTTCATTTATTCCTGCCCAATTATAGGTTCGTTGTAAAGGACATTCGGTCATAACACAACAATAAAGCTAACTTAGGCCAGGCCTCAATGCGGTCTGCCATTTTGTTTGTTGTGACGACCACCGAAGCTCTGAAGGAGGATATATATACTCGTATATATATATATATATATATATATATATATATATGTCAATGCTAAGAGACAACCAGTGTCAGGCAAATGTTTCGACTTTCAATGAATGTACAGTACTGTACTTATGTTGAATAAAAACAAATTTACTTTGACTTTATATATATAATATGGTGTATGGGCATATTCTCATCACGCATTAAAAGGGATGACCGCATCTCACCTTTGTATCCAGACACATATATTGCAAAACATCGAAACTTTATGCATCTCAACAATGGAAGGTTAATGTGAATTTCGACAAAAGTTGAGATGAACACGCAAAAGTTCGGTCTAATCTCAACGCGGCTTATCGCTTAGCTAATTAAATGTTGTTCCAAGTTGATGATTTAGTGTCAAAGTTCCTATACATGCATTTACTCATACATATAAAATACCTAAATATATACTTGTTATATAGAAGTACCTATCACCGCTAAGTGTGTATGAGAAGATGTATGAGTGTCAATGAAGCGAAAGTGGTCTGTCAGGATCGGGACAAATGGGGATCCATGATCCCTTCCTACACCTCTACAGGGAATTTGGCGTGATGTATGTATGTATTTATACGAGCCTCTAGGTACCTAAAGGTGTAGACGGAAACTATTGAGCGTATTTTTTTTAATTTGTTAGTGACAATGATAAGGACGAAACATTATCTCTTACATAAATATGTAATAAATACTTGTAACTTACATACATCTTACGTCCCAGACTAAAAGGGGAGACTTATCTGCTAATTAAATGTTGGATGTTGTTTATTAATCGCAAACTTGTACTCGGTAAATCAACTCGAATCGCAATTTACGATTGTTGTTGTCTTCCAACTTTGGATAACGGCCGGGGAATGCCATTTTGATAATACATACATACACATCACGCCTGATTCCATGTAGAGGGGTAGGCAGAGACCACGGAACCCCAATTGTCCCGATCCTTTTCCCTTCATTGACACTCATACACTTTCTCATACGCACTCGGCGGTTAAAGGTAGTTCTAACATCACCCTTTTTCAATATAGCGTATATGATGTACTTTAATCCCTTTCGGAGTGGACAGAACCTCGTAGATATAATAATCACCTAGGTTACTTTTTTAGCATGAATATTAAAGTTTCCATATCATCATACATCCTAAGATATTTATCTCTGCCTACCCCTCTACAGGGAATCAGGCGTGATATGTATGTGTAGTTTTACTCTATGTATGTATATGTAGGCTATATACTCTTAAGTGATTGGAGTCTAGTTTGGGGAGGTCGTAAAATAGCGTGTAAAACGACCCTTAAATTGCATCAACACTATTTTGTTGGCTCGTAACGTAGGAACGTGTTAAACTTGACTAAGTGTCTACATTCACGGCTTTAGTTCTAAAGGGGATAGACAGAGAGTTAAATACTATCTGAACGATGCCGATTAGCATAAATTGCCCACTTACACAATATTTTACATTTTACAATGTAGATAAATAATATAAATTTTACAACCAATATCTCTTAAGGTGTAGTCAGAGGTTTGATTGTCCATGTTAGAAAATACAATAGTAAGTGAGAATGGGTAAAGTGGAAGGGCGGTTACGTAGGGGCCACCCCAATAGACGCCATAATAAAAAAGCGTGATTTTAGACGTAACTATAATCGCAGAGTGTATGTTTGAAGGTGTATGAGTGTCAATGGTGTAAAGTGGTCTGTCAGGATCGGGACAAATGGGGATCCTTAATCTCTGCCTACCCCTCTACAGGGAATCAGGCGTGATGTGTATGTATGTATATTAAACTAAACCCTAGCTGATTACTTCTACAAAATCCGAAACTACTACCAAAATAACATTGTAGTCCTATTGTTACTATTTATACTACATGAAAATAGCCACCCCTTTACAATGTTGAATACCTGCCTTTCGTGTCATAAATCACACCTTTTATTAACACAGTGCTATAAATTTCCTTTCAATTGATTAAAAAAGAATATTAGGGTTGTGATGCTAAGGTTTTTAAAATACTCCTGTATATTGTATGAAAGATTTTTTTAATACATGTTTATTTATGTCGATGACCTCCGTGGCGCGATTGGTTAGCCGTCTTAACAATCGTGAGGTCTCGGGTTCAATTCCCGGCAGAGTTAAGAACTATGCTTTTCTTCTGCGTTTCAGTTTGGTCGTTGAATATGTATGCTATATGATTAATAATAACTAGCGGGACTTATCGCGTATGTTTTTATATAATAAAGTTACCTTTATTAACCCGACGTTTCGGCTACGTTGCAGCAGCCATGGTCACGGGCAGACTGACGATACATATTTCTTCGCCTCCCGTGTTAATTTCGCCATGTCACATTCAAGATGACGTTTGCTAGTCTCTGCCTACCCCTTTAGATAATAGAGTCAATATCTTTCTATCTAACTTATAGAATTTATATATATCCAACTCATAGAACCCTACATTTTACAACCAACCCGCTCTTCGCCACTTTCCTGTTTGAAGATGCCCCCGCGGCGTGATTTACGGTTGGATGGAGCAGAATTACGAAGTCTATGGACAATATTTGCTAGGTATGCAATAACAGGTATTCAAAGGATGTACCGAAAGATCTAAGACGATTTATGGAGCGTCCTTTATAAGTATGAGTGATTTATTTATGTTTATAAGTAGCGAATGTTAAGGCTTAGATGTTTAGAGGTTTGTGTTTCATTGCTTAAATATGTAGAGTGAATTGTGCATATTATAGATATTTTACACCGATAGTCAGTTCGAAGTGTTTCTGACTATTTGCCTATTGCATTATGTCTTACCATGAATTGCTATTATGAGTGAAATTAACATAATTAGTATATCCATTTCAATTACAAAATTGCCAAATGGTATTGCTGTCAATATAAGAGCAAAATTTTATTGTTTACACACTATAAATACTTAACCTGTGGCGCCATCTAAAGTCCTCCTCGTGAAATATTTACCAGTTCTAAACTCACTGAAATACAGTATCTAGTGAAAGCATTTCTGAGTCGTAACGAGGGCGACTATTCGATAACAGATGGCAGTAATTTTGATTTAGAATTTGTATTTACTTATGTAATATGAACTAATAATTTAAAGCTGTTAATTTAATTATGTATGTTCATTGGTCTTATTAAGTCTTGCCTAATAATAATTGTCTAAGCTTTTAAGTACTTTTATAACAATTGCGAAAAAATAAAATTGTTTTATGTTGGTGCATTCCGGATATTAAATTAATTAGGTACACTATTATTCCAATAGATCTAGTCGCTTAGTAGGTTAAATTAAAACTTGTATGAAGCGTATAAGACAACCTATATTCCATATAAACTTACATAAATATACATTCACGCCCCTTATTGGAGAACATTGGAGAGATGAAAGCATTTCCTTGGTCACTCATTAGCATGAATATTGGGGTAGTATAGACTTATAGAACATTAGTGATAGGTTGCTAGCCTATCGCCCAATAGATTCCATTGACTCCTAGTCCCTTAGTCACCGGCTACGATGTGCAGAGAAGAACGGTAGAATGGTATACTTGTTATAGACAAATAATGCAAATTGTTATAAAATAAATAAATAAAAAACCAGACTGACAATGTAACTTTGCCACCATCGGGAATCAAAGCTAGATTAGCGTCGATGCGGTTATATACCATACCATATTATGTCGTAAAATATGCAGGAGGATAATAAAGTCACAAACTCCTGAAACATAAATAGCTTTCATTATTTGACGATCGTGGTGCGAACGGTTAACCAACAGAACGCTAATCGAAAGGTCACAGATTCGATTCCTGGTGAAGGTAGAGTTAAGAATTACGTTTTTACATGTAAATATGTTTCTATGTAAAAATATTTCATAGAAAACACACTTAAAAAGTGACAAATCCTGCCAAAAAAAGCCCTGAATACAATATATCAGTGTTGAATAAATTGCTCGGACCCCTGTCATCACCATCAAACCCTAATCACTCAAGCAGAGGGCCAGAGGTATCGGATTCACCGATTGAATCCAACACTGGTCATCTGTCATGACAGATTGGGTGAGGAAGTCTTTGTGAATGATATCTTCGTGAAGGTGTAGATAAAATGTGACTATGGTACTATACATACATACATACGCTTCACGACTTGTGGATACACTCTCTTTTTTATTGTGGCGGGGTAGCCAAAGGCTTGAGTGCTCAAGTCCGAAATGTTGTAGGCATGTTAAGTATGGTTCAAATATTGAAATAATACATACATACCCATCTCACCCAAATCCCTGCAAAGGGGTAGGCGGAGATCACGGATTCCCATCTGTATCGATCCATGGATGTTATTATACATATAAACCATCCTCTTAAATCACTCTATCTATTGAAAAAAACCGCATCAAAATCCGTGGCGTAGTTTCAAAGATTTAAGCATACAAAGGGACATAGGGACAAAGAAAGCGACTTTGTTTTATACTATGTATTGATTAAGGAGATATGTCACCAAAGTTCAGTCCACTTCGAAACAGAAAGAAAATGTACGTTTAAGGAACACGATTTACTCTCTTGATAAATCTATCGTTTGCAGGTAACCTATTTGTCCCTAGAAAAGATCTAGATATTTGACCTTTTCCATTGAAGGCAGGTGCTATCTTAAAAGTCGGAGGCTCAGGTATATTTTAACACACAGGTTCAGGGGTCCAAGTTTACTGATGCGTTTTAGCATAATAGCAGTTCAATATCACTTAGTAATAGGTAGTAAATAAAAGGAGTAATAAAATAATCTACGTTATTATACATTAATAAATTAATTTAGTGCAATTGTAACATTATTCCTTGTTCTAGATAAAAGGTTAGTAAAAAAATTATTTCTAAAAGTGTGATGGGAGTGCGAAAACATATCTTTGTCATTGAATAATTCATTATACTGCGATCAGATCCTGCGGAGTGGTGTACGTTTGCCTGTTTCTTGCCCAACCCTGGAGACCTGGTACAGAGACCGGCAACGGGTACCTGTCGGCACACGGAGCTTTACCTGTGACAATAGATCCGGGCAGTTGAACTCACCCATGGTTATCTTGAAAACAGTCAATATATCATATATAATATACAATTAGCAAAAGTGTTAAATTCCGTTTTAAAATGGCGAAATTTGTAAATTTTTCTTGTTTACGAACAACCTCTCAATGTTACTGAGATGATATTGATCTGCGATTTTGCAAACAGCATTAGTAGACTTTGGTCCCTGATAGTATCACCATAGATTATTCAATAGGTTTAATTTGTACATACATACACATCACGCCTGATTCCCTACAGAGGTTAAGCAGAGATCACAGATTTTTCCCGATCCTCATTAGAAGCGGTTCCGTTACTTTGACACGCGTACAGTCATCTAACATATTCTGTGTTTCTGTTCTTGCAAACCAGTTTTACTTAATTAACATCTATAGACCTCTTCATACATACATACATACACATCACGCCTGATTCCCTGTAGAGGGGTAGGCAGAGATCACGGATCCCCATTTGTTCCGATCCTGACAGACCACTTTCGCTTCATTGACATTCATACATCTTCTCATACACTCTCGGCGGTTATATGTACACCTAACGTCACCTTTTTTCAATATAGCGTCTCTTTGACTATTATATGTCTTATTAGCCGGCCCCTACGTAACTGCCCTTCCACTTCACTCATATATATATTTCTCTTCATACACACTCTATAATTGTAGGTAATTTACTAAACATTCTGTTCACGGCACGGAATACATTTACATTCACATCCTTTAATCTCTTTCGGGGTGGAAAGAAGCTTAGAGTCATTAAAAGATTTTCGTCGTCACTTTTTACCAAGAATAATGGGGTCGAGATGTCATGATGTATCATTCGTTACAGGTTGATAGCTCATCGCCCAATAGATTATTTTTACCTCTTAGTCGTCTTCTACGACATGCCAGAAAGAACGGCAGCTAGTTAGCAGTCTTTTACGTCCAAGTCTAGCACTGAACAAATACGGGAAGGATAGCACAAAACATTAAAACAATACCTAATAATACAGTATTTCCAATCAAATTGTTAAGATTGACTAGTTCCCGAAAATACCTTAAGGAAATCCCTAATAAGTAAAAGGTTCCACTCGATTAGAGATGTATGGAAGAAATGGAGAGGAATTATGAAAATACCTTCGCGGTGACTGGGTTTCGACTGTGGAAGTAAGTGGACACTAAAACGTGGAGGAATAAAGGACATAGAGGTGGTAATTATGAAAGAAAGAATAGTGAAATGTAGATTATGTAAGCACTTGAATAGAGAGCAAGTAAAGTAAAGATTATATTATTATTAGATTTAGATAGAGATCTGATGATGCTATATTTTTGAAGACGTATTTTTATGTGTTTTTTAGCGTACGCTAGGGAAGTCCAGAAGTGGACTAGTGTAGGTTGATTTATTGATTCTTATGATTAATTGCGTTTAAAATATAATGCGAAAATACCTACACTAAAAAGAAAAATGCTATAGTTAACATTTTTAAAAACGTGTGATGTTAACTCATGCCCTAGAAAAGGTATTCCGCGATTAGGTTATCGCATATTTCCAAATCCTGTAAAACTTTTTTGCATTATTGACAGACTTCCGCATAAGTTAAGGGGATTATAGAACGTCAGCCTATTTCAATATGTCAGCTTATAATTGTCAGTCAAAATATGTAAATTTTAATACGAGCTTTACTCATTTTAGTAAATATGTCTCCGCCCAAGCAGAGAAAGTCATGCACACAAAAAATAGAAAGGCCAGTGACATTAAAAAATTTAAAAAAACTTCATACTACGAAATTTACAGAAAAATATTGATCGATCGATGATCGATATTATTCGACCGAGTCTATCGTATTCTTGCACTAAAATTATTAGTTTAGATGATTAAGTAAGTTGTTTGCATCGTATTATAAGAAAGAATGCGATAGAATGATGAGAGATGTGTTTTTTTAGATTTAAATAATGAAATGTAGGTAGAATTTAATTTAAGTGTCTATAAGACATTTATAGGCAGACATACGTGTTTGTACATATAATTACTATTCCAAAATGCTTCGAAGCATTACGTGTCACATTCCCCTTTCTTAAACTACCACATCCATTTAATTCTTCCATCCACGTTACAGATAGTCTCCGAACAAAAGCAGCTAATCGCCGAACATCTGGAGTCCAGTGCAGCTGCGGAACTCCCAGCAGATTTTATGGAAATTAGACTTTATATTACAGGGTTTAAGCTTGAAAATCGAATAGAGAATAGTGGAGATTTCAGCTGCTACGTTTTACGTATTAAAGTCTTGGTTTAACTGGATTATATTAGCGAGTTTATACGTTAAATTAGGAGTAGATTTTAGTCATCAGCTGTCTTTACACTTAGGTTATTACATATGATAAGAATATGTGAAAAGTAATAAAAAAATCATGTTAATTTCTCTACCCCAGCAAAGTAAAACGTACGTGAGGTGTATGATTGTCTATATAATTAGACTTGCAACCACATACATACATTTATTTCCTTTAATTCCTTTCAATATAGACAGAGCCTTGCTAATACAGAAAATCTTCATTTTCTTTTAGTATTACTATTACCCATAAAACATTGACTCCGCAATAAAATGAACACTAACTTCTGTCTTCCCCAAAAGGAATATAAAGACTTAATGGAAACATTAGTTAATGAGTAATAAGATTAATGTCTTAATGACTAAAAGTTCTCGAAGCACGTACCATTCGAGCAGATTGTTAGATAGTTAATTGGATAAAACAGTTGACGGGAACTGATTAGATACTGCTCTTGTTTAGGGCGACTACACACTTGGACATACATACATACACATCACGCCTGATTCCCTGTAGAGGGGTAGGCAGAGATCACGTATCCCCATTTGTCCCGATCCTGACAGACCACTTTCGCTTCATTGACACCCATACATCTTCTCATACACACTCGGCAGTTATAGGTACTCCTAACGTCACCTTTTTTCAATATCACCAAAATATAATATACCTAATATTATATTTTTTTCAATATATGTATATACATATTATGTATTCCTGTTTGAATTGTCCTATACTAGACAGGGACGTAAAAACAATGCTAACAAACTGCCATGCCGGGAGGCGGCATGTTGTAGGAGGTGACTAAGGGACTATTGGTGATGGGCTAGCAACCTGTAACCATTTTAACATCGCAACCCCAATATCAATGCTTAAAAAAGACCTGGGAGATATTAGATCTAGATCTCCGAGGTTCTGTCCACCCGAAAGGGATTAAAGAAGGTAAATGTATATTACGTATGAAAAAAATTAAAATAAATGTACTATTCTTTTCAGTGGATAATAGTTTGTCTATATGTTTTGAATCGTGAAATGCTTTTCTTTTGATCTTATCACACAATTTTAGTCCTTAAAATCAGGGATTAATTCGCAAATTAGCGGTCAACCAGAAAAGTGTCTAGTAAGATGATAGTGAATCCGTAAGCACAAACAATGTCCCAAAATTTTGGGGTGGTTTTCCATGTTATACGAGGTGACTGCGGAATCAGGGGTCAATGGTACATATCAATGTTTCATATGACATCACAAGACCTTGCCTTATAATCATGCTAAATGTGAAAGTAAAAAAGTGAACAAGGCAAAATATTATCCTGTCTCCAAGGTTCTGTTTACTCCGAAAGGAGTTTAAATACGTGAATTATATGTACGCAAATATAATAATAATAATAATATTTAGACATTATTACATCAATCGAACTAGCCCCTTGGTAAGTTCATTTAAGACTTGTGTTAAGGGTACTAGTCAACTTATATTTAAGAAATATATACAAATTATACATAGATAAATACATATATAGCAAATATAATCAACGACCAGACTGGAAAGCAGTAGAAGAGCGTAGTTTCTTAGCTCTGCTTCCACCGGGAATCGAACCCGGGACCTCACGATTAGCGTTCCGGCGGCTAACCGATCGCGCCACGGAGGTCGTCAAATATGGTTGTCATTTTATTGCCGTTATACATATATAAAGAAAGAAAACATTCGTCAAGTATACAACCACCCTAATTGAATGCAAGTTTCCATTCGAGTTAGAAGTCGACGCAGTTCCAAACAATTTGGCACAATTTAGTCTGACCGCCGCTTGCACTCCAACCAAGTTTAAACCCACTCTCGTTCACATATATGGATGTGCAGTTTTACCATACATACACATACATTCACGTCAATTAATCCCTTTCGGGATTGAAAGAACCTCGGACACATGGCAACATCTGTTTGTGGCCAGAAATTAGGGACATGACAATATTTGTTTGTAATTAATAACTAATGGGACTTATCGCGTTAGTTTTTATATAATAAATGTACATGTCTGCCCGTGACCATGGCTGCTGCAACGTAGCCGAAACGTCGGATTAATAAAGGTAATATTGTTATATAAAAACCTACGCGAAAAGTTCTGTTTGTTATTAATCATGAGTATAAATCGCGAATCTCTTAAAACTATAACATCTGTTTGGTCACACATTTTAGCGTGAATATGGGGGTTGTGATGTCATATAGAACAACAGGTTAATCCCTTAGTCGCCTCCTACGATACTCCGGGAAGAACGGCAGCTAGTTACCTTTCTTGTTACGTCACAGACTAGCACGGAACACATACATGCATTTTTAAATGGAAAGAATGAAGGAAATTTGAAAATTTTACTGATTCGTGCAAGCAAACTGTCACCAATGTTCCTTTATGACATCACAACCCCGATATTTCTGCAAGTATATTATATCTCCGAGCTTCTGTCCACACTGAAAGGGATCAAAGGACGTGAATGTATATGTATAACTAAAATTATCTCACATAAATACTCCATTCAAAGTTCAAACCTAAGACTTGCGAATAACTTCTTAGTTTACCGCAAAGTTCAGTCCACCCTTTTACGGATTAGTGCACGTATGAGCTAAACCGGAAACAGCTGTGTTGCTCCTGACAAGAACTTGACTGCAATCCGTTTTGGCTGCACCGACAGATTCGATTAGGACGTGCCTAGGTTCCGAACGGGACCTAACTGGAGTCTAGATTGGTGGGTACAAGCACTAGATACATGTAATCCTGTATAGCTTAAAAGGGTGGATTGATTGTCGGCGTGAAATGAAATGAAAAAAAAAAGCTGTTTATTCAATAAAAGGATCGTAAAATTACTTATTGATAGTCGAATAAAAAATAATTACACATGAGAAATTGTGCTTAAAATTAGATAATTAAAACGAAAACTAATTAAACTATTGGCATTTCGTGAAGGAAAAACCTGCAGGGAAGAAATGCGAAGAAACTCTGCAGACAATAAAAAAACACAAATTCAGTTTAAATTCATCAGAATGTGACAGTAGCCCAACCAGCAATCAAACGATTATTATTATATTTAATAATAACACATCAAGCTAAGACGAAACCTTTTTTACACCACAATGGTACTCACAAGAACTACTTGTATGTTGATATTAAAATCTGTATTCCATACATACACATGACGCCTGATTCCCTGTAGAGGGGTAGGCAGAGATCACGGATCCCCATTTGTCCCGATACTGACAGACCACTTTCGCTTCATTGACATTCATACATCTTCTCAAGCATACTCATTGGTTATAGGTACTCCTAACGTCACCCTTTTTCAATATATAGCGTCTATTTGACTGTTATATGTCTTATTGGGCCGGCCCCTACGTAACCGCCCTTCCACTAAAATAAAAACTTTAAATATAAGTTATATATAAGTTGTTATTATGTATTCGTGTGTGTCTTTTAATTAGTAATACCCAGTTCGAGTACATAATATACTTCACGATCATTATAGTCGACGTAGCTCAGTTGTTTGGGGCTTTACTCTGTATCACTGGGTACAAATTCCGCTTGAGCATGTACCAATAGAAATGAAGTTTAATGAATTTCTATGCACATTTTGGGAAAGCATCGTGAGGAAACCTACCTGTTCCCTAACAGGTAATAGTTATTGCTTGTAAATGGCGACATGGCTTAACACCTGACATTGAGTACTGATCTGGTCAACATATGGGTTCGAGGTCGCCATAGAACTACTACCTTCGCAATTGCGGAGATGGATACCTGAACCCCTGACTATACCGCAAGGGTTAATAGTCGTGAACTCGTTTATCGTTTGTTTTGTTTTATGCCTTTATAGCTTTTGGTGGCTAATGATTTAATGCCGCATTGATATAATTTGTAATATTTAGATAAATATTATGAAAGGTGATATTACATGAAATGAGTACAAGCGCTAACTTTTGACTAAACCTAAATCAATCAATCAATCAGCCTATGTCAGTCCACTGCTGGACGTAGGCCTCCCCAAGAGTACGCCACAAAATACGAACACTCGTGGCCCTCAGCTAAACATTACCAGCAACCTTTTTCAGGCACTATTATACCTAAAAATATATGTACTTGTAAAAGAGTGTAGACCATAGATCATTAATAAACTTCATTCTTACATCTTTTTTACATACGTAATTTGTATCAGTGTATATATTTACCCTTGTACATATTATAAATAGTACACCAAATAACTCTTATCTAAGTTTAAACTTACACAACACGATTTATCGGGTTATGTCAACAAAAAAATTAATATGGTTAGATATTGTTATTGATTTTTAAGAAGAATTTTCAGAGATCATTGTCTTCATAACTAAGTTTTTCATTACTCCATTCTAGTTAATTGATACAAGTACACGCCTCTACGTCCCCAACGGGATAGGCAGAGACTATCGATCGTTCCTATTTTCAATGCCTTTCTGTCATATTGAATATTCATTTTATGTAGTAACTGTGATTGAAATATCGAGACAATAGGATGAGACATTGCCTGTTACTGTACTGTATGAGATATTATAATTCAGATCCATAAACCACGTTATGCACACTCGACATTATAAGTACTTCAAACGTCACTCGTTTTCAATATGTATTCTAATTGCAAGTAGCGACACATATTACCAAATAGACAAAAGACCAAAAGAAATGCGTTCATGACCACTAACCCTTGCAGGGTAGTCAGAGGTTCAGGTGTCCATCTCCGCAATCGCGAAAGTAGTAATTCTATGACCACCTCGAACCCATGTGTAGACCAGATAGTCAGTACTCAATATGACAGGTTATATTACCAAATATAAAAATAAACCGTTGTTAGTGGTTAATAAAGTGTCATCTGCTTGTATGGGATGTAAAAATAATCATAATTAGCTGTTGCTCTTCCTGGCATGACATAAAAGGAGACTAAACCAAAAATGCTATCTCCAAGATCTGTCTACCCCAAAAGGCATTCAAAGACGTGAATGTAAATGTTTGCTTAAGTTTTACCTAATCAAAGAACAAAATTTTTTGTAACTTTTTTACATTTTTTTTCTGGAAGATTGTAATCCGTATATTATTATGAGCCACTAACGGGTTTTTTTTACATAATTGAAATAAAAATTTTATTTTTTTACCATGTCACGTTACCATAACAACACAACGCAAACGTCACAAAAGTAAATCGTAGCACATTACCGATTATCGTGTAGTGTAACACGGTTGTCAGTGGTTACGAAAATTTGTTGCGAGTTTCCCTAACTGCGAAGTTTTACCGGGTTCAGTTTAAGTTGTTTGGGAGCTGTTTGGTAGCAGAGTTGAGTGTTTGAACACTCGAGTTTGTACTTAGGATTACACGATCTAATGTCACTAACGCCCTGTAGGAGTAGTATGTTAAAATATATACTTACCTGCATTTACTTACATACATATAACATAAATAAAAATCGCGAGTTTTTCATAAATAGAAACCATTAACTAATATGATAGTATTTAATGTGAGACATTGTCACGTCATCGCCCTTTAAAAACGACAGGTAAGTGCCTTTACTATGTTTGTCTTTATCTAATCTAAGTAGTGACCCAGCAAATGCTGCTTAAAAGACAATTCACGGCCAGCCGTTGCGGGGTAGTTAGAGGTTAAGGTGTCCATCTGCGCAATTGTGAAGGTAGAAATTCTATGACTACCTCGAACCCACGTGTTAACCAGATAGTTAGTACTCAATGTGACAGGTGGTAAGCCATGTCGCCATTTACAAGCATGAACGGGGAACCTGTTCGGGGAAGAAGTAGGTTTCCTTACGATGTTTTCCCTCACCGTAATATTCGATGCATTTCGTAAATGTATTTTTATTACAAAAATGTACATAGAAATTCATTAAACTTTATTTCCTTGGGTACATGCTCAAGTGGGGTTTGAACCCTGTACCCACTGAACAAAGAGTCGCGCCCTAAACAACTAAGCTACATCAAATTGTATTGAATTGCTGCTTAACTTCGGTAAATCACAACTAATTCGTGAACTTGGCTATGGCAGTGAGAAGATCTTGCTTTGGGAATATACAAAGTCATTTTTTATGATCATTGAATGACAGAATATTCCCAGTCGCGAATATTTTCGGAAAACATTTTATCCCGTGGGATAAGCAGACCTCTTCGCGAATTTCCATCCTTTGAATCTACGTAAGGTCCCTTAGGAACCCTTTTGTGAGGAAATTGTCCTTTTTGGACCCTTAACACTGTTTGTTCTGACCCGAAAAGGTATTATATTTTCCATACACTCATGTATTTTTTTCTTTTGGGGTGGACACTGTCTTAGGCATACAATCTTTGTCGTATGTGTTAGTAAAAAATATAATTAAAGTATATTATTATAGGCCAATCCCTAAGTTTTTTAATCCCTTTAGTCTAAGAAGTTAATAAAATACGATCTAGCTATCGTAAAATATGATTATGGATATATGGTATCAATTGTATGATTCACTTACGATCTGTGACCAATATTCTGTATCTATAACATCAAAACACTAAAAGTTATGTTACATCCAAAAGTAATGGAAGAAAATTTAGTGTACGAGGTTCTGTCCATCCCACAATGGATTGAAGCACCATTTATGTAGACTATATGTACATAGATAATTTTCGCATTCAATTGAACCCGCACTAATCATATCAAGAGAACAGACTAAGGAACTACGGGTCAATCAAGGGTTAAAACCTCTAAAGTTATCGTTCATATGTGACCGAGGACATATCATAATATCTCAGAGGTTCTATCTACTGGCGAAATAGCCTTTGAATATATACACGTATATATGTATGTCATAAGATTGTGCATTTCGTAAGGACACCTGGAGTAGTCTTTTAGAGCATGCGCGCAACTTGAAATCCTGAAAAGTTACAGTGAAACCCAGTACCCGAGTAGATCTCGGTTGGATAGCACCTATCCACTGTTGAACTTTATCCACAACTCACGGTAACACGCGAAAGTAACTTTGTAATAACCGCAAACTGTAAAAACTTTTTTCAAAAAAACACCTCAGTTTTTTGACAAAAAAATATAAATTTTTGACAAAAAATCTTGTAATTTCTAGTAATATTTCGTGTTTTTTTGGTGCAAGTGATTTTGTTTAGGGTGGAGTAATCAGCGATCCAACTCGGTAAGTACGGACAAATTGGGTGTAAATGCCCCGAATGGGTGCTTGATAAAGGTTCTGTTTGCTTCGAAAAGGCACACGGAAGGTTTTGCGTGGATTTAATATCAGTTTTATGAGAATCAGAAGAGAGCTTTTAATTAAATTTCAAGTTTCTCTCGCTGTTTTGTTTTCCTTCTGCTCGATATACGTAAATTGATAGGACGGTGCCTTTTGATATTTAGAAAGTTTTTTGCTTGTGTTATGTACAAAATTTAATACATTCTATTTTATTTTTAGAAGATAAGAATTTATTGGTTATGATTAGGTAAATAGAATGATTATTACATATATTATTACATATTTTCTCTTAAATATTAAGACGATGATTTTCAAAATAATGAATATTATTATTAGCTACCCATTGGATATGTAAATCATATTTTCCATTGTACTTTGGAAAATAATAGGAGCATCCTACCTACTACCTACTTTTCATTGTGATTATGTCGTAAGAGGCAACAAAGAGACTATGAATGTGGCTCCATTAGAGTAAAGGGTTACTTATCCCCATAACTTTATATCGATGCAATCACAACCACGATATTAATGATAAAGATGACCATGCATGTTGAATTATATATCACAATAATAACGCGATTGCGGAGATGAATACTTAAATCTCTGACTACCCCGCATGGGTCATGAACGTGTTTGTCTTGGTCTTTTGTAACTATAATTATCAATATGTTGAAAAGTTAGATACGACACTTTGTATGTAGTTTTAATACATTTACTTTGTTGATAATCTCTGCCTATAATATTAATATTTTGTTAAAGTGTGTTTTGGTCTACTAACTTTTTTATTTTAAGTTCACTAAAATTCTGTCCACATCGAAAGATTTATAAAGCGTATATCATGTAACTTAAACACGTAAACTCCTCAGTTTTTCTTACACTTCACCACGACGACTTCCGTGGCGCGGTTGGTTAGACGCCTGAACGCTAATCGTGAGGTCCCGGGTTCGATTCCCGGTGGAGGCGGAGTTAAGAACTACGCTTTTCTTCTGCTATCCAGTCGGGTCGTTGATTATATATGCTATATATATGTATTTATCTATATATAATAAGTATATATTTCTTAAAAATACGTTGACTAGTACCCTTAACACAAGTCTTAAATCTACTTACCAAGGGGCTAGTTCAATTGGTGTAATAATGTCCAAATATTATTATTATTACCAAGTTAAAATCTTCAAACGCTATAAAAGTACTAGGCGCCCATAAACCTAAGGAGCTAATACCCCGCCTCGTCCAAATCTAGGAGCATTAATCCAATTAGGCTCCAACACTTAAGAGTATTACGTTCCTCAGCCATATTATATGGGCATTATTCACCGTAGCGAAAGCTATTTGTTACGAAAACGGTAATGGATTTATCTAGGCGAACCTCCGATGACTTATGGATATGCGCGCCTGGTGAATCAATGGTACTTATTGAGGTATATTATAGATTATAGATAGAGTTAGAAGTCACTGTAAGATATATAAATTATATTCGATTCCTTTTCGGTGTAATTAAAGACTTAAATACATACATACGCTTCTCGACTTGTGTATACTCACTCCCTTTTTTATTATGGTGGGGTAGTCAGAGGCTTGAATGCCCATCTCCGAAATTTTGAAGACATGTTAGGTATGGGTCATTCGAAGCCCGCGTATCACCAGATAGACAGCACCCAACGTGAGACGTAGTGGACCGTATTGCCGTATATAGGCACTGACTATTACCTATCCTGAGGGATAGGCAGATTTCCTCACGATGTTTTCCCTCACCGTTAGCGACTGTAAATTATGTATGTAAATGAAAAAGATATATTTAAATTAAACATATATTAGACTTAAATAACCTCTATAATGTCTAAACAGGTCTTTAATAATTCAACACCAACATTTTTACAAGTAGTACTATCCTAATATGACATATACATATATATATTTAAGCCTCTACGTCCAAACGGGATACGCAGGTACTATCATCGATACATGGAACGATAGTGAAAAACCATTATTTTAACGATACTGAAAAACCATTATCTTCCTCATACATGCTCTTATGTTCTTCCCACGCATTGAAATTAAAGTTTTCAATTTGATCTGTATATGTTTTACGCGACCTACTGCGTTCAACTCTACTTTCCACTTTGGCTTTTTAGATTACTTTAGTAACCTTCCTTTCATCCATTCACTTCATGTGCCCAAACCAGCTTAACATACCTTTCTCTATTTTCTATTAATTAATACTGAATATTAAAATCGTATTATATAATATATTTTATTTGTATATAGAAGTGCTGGTACGTACTTAAGGGTTTGTCGAAATATCAGCGTTGGCAGTGTGAATTTCACACAATCAACATTAGCTGAGACAAATCCTATTCACACTTGCGCGGGGTTGCCATGTGCGCTTGGTTGCCATGTTCCATTAATGTAAATTATTATATAATTAATTCTTTTCTCTGTTTGTGTATATGTATTACTGCGTCTAGTGTGAATAAAAGGAATTTTATTTTATTTATTTTATATAGAAAGTAAGTTACCTTAATATCTTCCCTCAATAACACCATTCATATACTGATCACGTCTGCCATTGCTAAACTTTGGTGATCTAATGAGATCCGGTGTACCGACGCGGCTTCGGCCGTTACGGACACTAAGTAGTGTCTATTCCGAGAAATGGATATGTTTCCTCACCGTAATCATGCTTTCAAAAGAATAAGTTTTGTTCTATGATTTTTTCTGTCTAGAAATTATGCTGACATACATACACATCACACCTGATCCCCTGTAGAGAGGTATTAGTGACCAGGGAGATGTTTTGAAGACTAAGGTTTTGTCCATCCCAAAAGTGATTGAGTGACTTGAATACATACATATATACACATGACGCCTGATTCCTAGTAGGTAGGTAGAGATCATGGATACCCATTCGTCCCGATTCTGACCGACCACTTTCGCTTCATTTACAGTCATACACCTCCGCATACACACTCGGTGGTTAAAGTTACTTCTAACGTTACCCTCAGTTTAAGACAACTTATCTTTTCCTCCGATATTTTGTGCTTTTAGTTCTGTAACACTTCTTTGAACCATGATAAATTCTAATAGAATATATGCATACGTACAATCAACACTAAACGTGCAGTAACTTTTTATAAGGTTTACGTTTATAAGGACTTAAGACAATATTTTTCAGTTCTAAGCACGCGAACGTTTAGTGGACATGAGAATCTATAGTGGCGCTAATTTTAAAATGTAAAATATTGTCTTTTGTTCTTATAAACTTAAACCTTGTGAAAAGTTACTGGGACTGCACTTTTAGCGCTGACTGTACCTAAAATATTTCCGAGGGAGTAAATCTCATACCCTTATACTTGACGTAGGAGTCAAATCAAAGTGTTAATACGGTTATAAAAGTCAAAATGTTGCACATCCTACGAAGGCTTTACGACATTGGATTTAATAAATTTTACATTCAACAATAAAATACTGTCGTAACACGGACATTGGACATCCATAAAATATGACATTCATTTTATTAAATGCTAAAGAAAAGTCGTATTATTTGATTCTTAATTTTTGTATTGGAACAAGAATTTAATACTTGGTTTTATTTAAAGGTTTCATTCAATTGAAACCGCTATTTATGTCTGATTTAAAATTATATGTTGTTGTGAAGTAAAAGCATCAAAATCGATTAGTAAAATTGTTGCACAGTTTTGTAAGAACCTTTTTCTGTACATGTATAGGATTCTTTAACTCTCACTCACTCAGTCATGATTAAAAGTACCACAAATATACATATAAAAAGCATGAATTAGATGCTTTATGTAATACTTACTCGTAGTACTATACAAAGTGTATATTAGTTATTATAGTAAAAATGGTAGCTAAGACATATTTTTTTACACTGTATTTTTTATCAACTTGATTTTAACAGCACGTGGTCGACAGACCAACCCATAAACGTGTTGGCCCTATTCTTGATATATTTAGTTTTTTCACTTAATACATAATGAAGTGATTTAATTTCCAGGGAAGACAAAACCTTGAACATATAATGTCTTCTCCGTCAATTTTAACTTTACTATTGCAGATTTTAAAGCACAAATTTTCACCTATCGTGTAATTAATTCTATTTACCACTAATCTTACAACTGCGTACTATAACACATTAAGAAGAAAGATATATAATTTGCATTCCTTTTACGTCCCAGACTAGCGCGGGTCTTATAAAATCACGTTTATTTTAAACGGTCCTTTTAACTAAATACACTTCACTTACAAAACACTTTGTAACTTTATAGAGAATAAAGTCTATTCGGAGAAAGATTTAAGTGTAGTTAAGTTGACGATAAGTTACAAATTCGTAGTATTGAGACTACTTAATATGTACAAAGTTAAGATATACAAAGGGAATCATTTTGTTGCTATACTATGTTTTACAGAATATTGTTTCAGATACTATGTAACTAAAACTTTGACTAAATATCATCAGTGTTTAAAAGTTATATTATCACTGATTAAGAATTAATAAAAATAAATTCTAATGCTTTAATTCAACTTAAAAATGTATAGTTAATTTACCTTAAGTAAGTAACCGTAAGCCTACCAATAATTATAATGTTGACTTATTTAGGTAGATAACAGAATCAATTTTAAGATTTTAAACCTACTTTAGTGTTGTATATAATGAGACTATGATGATAATACTTAATTAATGAAGTAACTTTAAAATATTCCTAAGTAAATAATGTTCACTTATTTAGGCAGATGAAAATCTATTTTATGATTTTCAACTCACTTCAATAGTGACTAGTAGCGTTATGAGTATCAATGGTAGTGTTGCATATATTCGAAGGCTTGATAATGGTCAGTCAAATACACTGATATTTATAGGCTAGATAATAGTCATTTGTCTACCCTGACTACCTTAAAACATTAACAGTCCTGAATCACATTAATATCACGTTTGACAATTTAATAATAGTCTCTTTCCAAACTAAAAGAACTTTTAATAGTCTTTTTCTTAAACGTACTACGAAGGTGCTACGAAGTGAATTTATGGCACAATCTCGGAGCTGTTTGTTCGTAGTCGTGATAAACGTATGTCCTTTAGAAATTGCAAGGTGCAGCTGAAATCTAAATTTGGTTTTATGCGGGTTTGGTTTTGCAATAGAATGGCTAGCTGTATCAATACATAGTATAAAACAAAGTCGCTTTCTCTGTCCCTATGTCCCTTTGTATGCTTAAATCTTTAAAACTACGCAACGTATTTTGATGCGTTTTTTTAATAGATAGAGTGATTCAAGAGAAAGGTAAAATGTATAATAACATCCATGAAATAATGGAGTATGCTATATATTTTATACCCATGCGATGCCGGAGCGGGTCACTAGTGTTTTTATATAATAAAATTACCTTTATTAAGCCGACGTTTCGGCTACGTTACAGCAGCCATGGTCACGGGCAGACTAGTTGATAATGCTAGATATTAATCATCATGTTTAGTACCTGAATCTACATACACCATCAAACCCGCTCTTTTCAAAGCAGTAGACAGAACCCACCTCATTTTTCCTTGCATCCGTTATTCATAAGGCTCTTTATGACTCTGTTTGCGACTGTTGGAGGATTGGCCACATTTGCATACATTTTATGAGGAGGTCATAAATCTAGGAGGGTTGAGGCAAAGCATAATTAATAGTTATTGGATGCCTTCCCACGGGATGTAAGCTAGGAATTGAAGGTTGTTTTATTACTACCTTTTGTGGGTATGATGTATGATTTGTAAGGTAAAAGAAGGTTTGGGTATATGGTTAGAGGAGACTCTTTGGGGATATTGTTAAGGTGGACTGTCTAGTGTGTAGTAAATTTATTAACGAGTTAACGAAGAAATCTTTAATATTGTAAGTCATATGTATTTTTTGGGAAAGAATCTCATTATCATACACAAACCTAAATAAGTAACTATGTCTATAAATATTTTGTTTAGTTAATAAACACCAAACCCTTTGACTATCCCACAGGGGTAATAGTCCTGATCGCGTTTGTCTTTGTTGTCTTGAAAATAAGTCATGATAATTTCTCCTCTCACTTAGTCACAAGACCAAAAAACAGCTACTTATCCAAAACCTATTCCCAAACTAGCAAAAGCGTGTGAAAACTATTTGTAGCGACACCTTTAGATGCTATCTGCAAATCAAGTAGGAAATTTATCTATAAAAAGGTCGTGAATCGTCCCTTATATTTACGGCACGCCCTGCGGTCTTCGGAGGCTCTATACCACCGGAAATAATGCCACTTCCGGCATCTAAGATGAAGCCTTACTGAGTTCGACATGTCATCCTGTCTTTTATCGTGACGGGGACTGATATAAAATGGTTCACGATATACTATTTTTTGCTCGAATTTGTAAGGCAAAAATAGAAGTGGTGGTTTCATGTAAGGTTAGGTTTTGTATGAAATAGTATTAAATAAATAATATTATGTTATATGAAAATATCGTGAGAAAACCTACCTGTTTCCCGGACAGGTAATAGTTAGCTTGTAAATGGCGATATAGATGACCACCTGTCACATTAAGTACTGACCATCTGGTCAACACGTGGGTTCGAGGTGGCCATAGAATTACTACCTTCGCAATTGTGGAGATGGATACCTGAACCTCTGACTACCCCGCAGGGTTAATGGTTGTAAACGCATTTGTCTTTGTCTTTTGTTATATACATTGGTAACTTTTCTCCGAAAATGTGGACAGAAATTTAAGGTTCTGCATTTTCATAATTGCTTCAATGTTAGTATGGTTTTTGACTATTGTATG
Source organism: Leucoptera coffeella (assembly GCA_030578115.1). Lineage (NCBI taxonomy): Eukaryota > Metazoa > Arthropoda > Insecta > Lepidoptera > Lyonetiidae > Leucoptera > Leucoptera coffeella. Next base: position 97,625 of record JAMBLF010000719.1, read on the forward strand.
GCAAAGCAAAAGTATCTAGGCAGGATAAGAATAAAATTCTCCACATGGCTTAGAAAAAAAAACCTGGTTTTATTATATACATCTCAAAATTATGTGAAGAAAAACAAGGTTTTACTGCATACCAGAAAAAAGTATCATAATATAAATATAAATAGTATTTTGGGACACTCAAAAACCCATTGAATTCAATTTTCATTAACATCTACCAAAACAGTTTTTTTATTATTTAAAATATACATAACCTCAAATTATTCTCCAACCTAACCTGGTACAATTTAGATCAATTGAACTAGCTTAACCGTACATTGAATACATGTACCTTTTCGTACAGTCAGCGCTAAAAGTGCAGTCCCAATAACTTTTTATAAGGTTTAAGTTTATAAGAACAAAAGACAATATTTTACATTTTAAAACTGGCGCCACTATGCATTGTCATGGCCACTATACGTTCGCGTGCTTCAAAATGAAAAACATTGCCTTTTGTTCTTATAAACGTAAACCTTATTAAAAGTTACTGGGACTGCACTTTTAGCGTTGACTGTACATCTATATAAAGAACGGGCCCTTCCAAAGTCCTTTGTTGGGCTAAGGGCCTTATTATATCAAATAAACGATTCCCTTCGAAAGCCAGGGCTCTTAAGCCAGATCGTTTTGGTCAGCGGCCGTTGCTTAGCTTCCCTTAGACATAAGTGACCATTCGCTTATATAGTATTGGGTAAGAAAATATATAAAATTTGTTCATGACTCGTCCTGACTAGATGGTAGGGACTATCGATCGCTAAGTCCAATGATTGATGACATTCATTAACATATTCTTCTGTTTATAAGAAAATATCTTTATTTTATATTTAGGTCCTATTATGCCTTTAGGAAAGGACTGGATACAATTTCTTTTCAGTTTCTTTAATAAATGTTTAATATGGAATAATTGTTAATTATATTACATTGACTTTGTCAAATCGATTTCCTTTACATAATATGTATGTCGTATGTATGTATGTAACATAAGACTGGACATGTCTTCATGACAAATAACCTTAGCGGAGTAGACAGTAGTTCAATAGTTCATTTTCTAAATCAAATCAAATCAAACTTTATTTGCAAACACACGTATGCAATGTTGTTACAAATTGGTATATAAGGTACAGTGTGTTCGACCGTATCAGGCATGCAAAATAACGAAATTATGTTATTAAACTGCGTAGGTAAAAATTATGTAGCTACTTCGAACCAACAAGTTAACATTTTATATTCTTGACTTTATCTGTGTCTATTTATGCTTATATGATACTTATACATATGTAGTATGAACGAGTATATTAAGCGTTCTTGAGCACACGTCTTAACTTCAAAGGAATCGTTCATGTTAATTAATTGCGTCTTACGCCAATGATTCGCAAAATTCAGGGAATGCTTACTGGAGTGGAAATATTAATGTTTAAAATATACATACATATATGTACAGGATATACCGCGTAGAACTTATACAGATCAAATTGCAGACATTCTTTTCAATGGTGTACATAGCGTGAAGAACATATAATAATAATAATATTTGGACATTATTACACCGATTGAACTAGCCCCTTGGTAAGTACATTTAAGACTTGTGCTAAGGGTACTAGTCAACGTATATTTTTAAGAAATGTATACATATCATACATAGATAAATACATATATAGCATATATAATCAACGACGAGACTGGAAAGCAGTAGGAAAGCAATAGAATAGCGTAGTTCTTAACTCTGCCTCCACCGGGAATCGAACCCGGGACTTCACGATTAGCGTTCAGGTGTCTAACCGATCGCGCTACGTAGGTCATCGAACGTATGACATATGAGCATGTATGACAAGGTTAATGGGAGTGAGTGAAGAAAGGGAGATTTGTCAGGATCGTTCCAGGCGGCAATCGACAGTCAGGACATAGAGGCGTGAGTATATGTATGTATATAGACATATTGCATGTTTCCCTGAAGAGAAGTAGACAGGACCAGGGCTCTTTTCTCTTTTCAAACTTTTTGAATCATTGACTTATGATTAATAACTAACGGGACTTATCGCGTAAGTTTTGTAGAATAAAGTTACCTTTATTATTAACCCGACCTTTCGGCTATGTTGCAGCAGCCTTGGTCACGGGCAGACTGACTAAGTCCCGTTAGTTATTAATCATGAGTATAAATCGCGAATCTCTTAAAACCATTGACTTATTTTCAGTTCTTTGAACATCAACTTTAGTCAGTATCTTTGTGGGTCAAATTTATAGTAAAACATAAAGTATTCTTATGTTTTATGACAATACTCATGGAAGAGTAGATAGAACATATCTTGTATAAAAAACTAAATCCTTACGTAAAACTTTAGCGGGAAAGTAGAATTTCATAATTTTCATTCTACTCTACTAATTCAATGTTTTTGTTACATTTTCTCTTCATTTGAGTGTAGTATAGTGTAGTAAGTACCTCTATTTCTTTCGTTCTTTTCTATTTAAATGTCTCTGTTGGCAGTGATTTGGCTCAACTTTTTTAATTATAGTTTTATTATAATTTATTTATAAATAATTTAGTAAATAGTTTATATTCAAATTATCTTATGTTGAAAAAATGACATAATTATGTTTTTGTTATAAGGAATAAATAAGTATTTTTTAATGAATAAGTTATATTATAATGTCTCAGAAAAGCACGGTTTCCTCAACATTACAATTCTGCTATAAGACTTCCCATAGGAGTATGGTACTAAAAGGAATCTAATTATTTCATGCAGTAAAAATAAAATGACCATCATAAATAAAATTTTCCATTATTCTAGTTGAAGCTAATGCCACAGGTGGTCGTAAAATAACTATAATGACAGAACGCGTATGAGGAAATAAAAATGTTTCTATATATACGAAGAAATATAGTATTTCTTAACAGAAAAGATTAGATTATTTAGAATTGATATTAAGATGGAATCGCAATCTGTGTTCCATTATGAATTCGCCAAAATTCGTGCTAAAAAAGTAACCTTGGAGATATTCTGTACACTCCGAAAAGGATTTAAGGGGGTGAATGTATAGTGTGTTTGTATAGTGTAAGGATTTTACTACTGGACATATATATTTGGAAGGGGGGAATATATGCAAAAAATTAAGAAACCGAAAGTTCCAGGTTAGATACCCGCTTAGAACAAGATGGTTTATAATAGTTTAGGAAAATAAATTAATTTTAGTGTTAGATGAAACAATCTGAAGTAATAATATTGTAGGACACTATTACACCAATTGAACTAGCCCCTTGGTAAGTACATTGAAGACTTATGTTAAGGGTACTAGTCAACGTATATTTAAGAAATACATACATATCATTCATGCATTAATTACATATATAGCATATATAATCAACGACCAGACTGGAAAGCAGAAAAAAAGCGTACTTCTAACTCTGGAACTTCCACCGGGAATCGAACCCGAAGCCTCACGATTAGCGTCTAGGTAGTTAATTAATCGCGCCCCGGAGGTCGTCAAATCTTTATATGTCTTTAGATAGCTAATAATTATTAAAAGTCTGTAGTTCGGGTGAACTAAAAAACTTGCTTCTGATTATCCCCAAAAGGTCAAGTATAATGATGACCCGTGACCAAAGCCATTGCAACATGGCTGAAACTTCGGTAACGAAGATTAAAGTTTGTTTATAAAATAAACACGATAAATCTCGTTTTCTTGTAAATTGAATAACATTCGCGAGTTTCTAATACATATTATCATACATAATATCACGCCTGATGCCCTGTAGAGGCGTAAGCAAAGATTACGGATCCCTTTTTGTTATTACTACTATATTACTAAGTTATTATATTAAAATTACCAATTCGAATCAAATGTCAGTCAATTAGTGTATGGAGATCCCAAATGGTGTCCAGCTCGGCGGGAATCTACGGAGCGCGGGCTCAGTAAAGCCATCGATTTTCAGATTTTTCAAAAACATACCAAGTTTCGATTACTACTGGTCCGAGAGTACAACTCAGAACTTTTGGATTAAAAACCTTTGTTCTACCACCTAAACCACATCAGCTTCGATTCGTTTCCTAGAATTATGTATTCAACACCGCAAGCACTTTCGGGGAAGTCAGAGGTTGAGTATCCGCCATCAACTACGTATTATGATGGTATTTGGTCACTTGAAACCTGACATACGATATCCAACGTGTCAAAATGTAAAATATGTTACCGTTTATAGATAATGTATGTGTGTATGACAGTCAGATAGACGCCATATTGAAAAAAATGATCTGGCGTGACATGTATGTATGCAGAAAATGTTTATTACCTATTTTGTGAAAAGGTAAGTTTCCTCATGATGTTTTCTCCCACCGAAATATTTTAAATTAAACATAAGGCTGAACTGAGAATCATGTAAAACACAAGCCCTAACCAAAATAGGCTTTAAGCAGAAACACTTAGTACCTATTTATTACCCAAATTACGTAGAACCTCTATTTTATATTCTAGCATGAATTATTTATACTAGGGACCCGAACAAACTATTTTTGGAGGCAAAAAAGTGGTTGTGGTCATAAATAATCTGTATTCAGGAGTCCATTGTGTGAGGCAGGGCTTATTGGCCAATATATATTGGTCTCTGTCGAACGGACCCAAGTAATATTTGTACTTTATCTACTTATACTAACTGGCCAATTGGTAAGTACATTTTAAGACTTGTGTTAAGGGTAGTAGTTAACGTATATTAAAGAAATATATTCTTATTATGCATATATAAAAAAATATAAAGCAGTAGAAAAGCGTAATTCTTAACTGTGCCTCCACCGGGAATGAAACCAAGGACCTCACGATCAGCGTTTAGGCGGCTAACCGATCGCGCCACGGAGGTCGTCAAATTATGCCTTGTAGATTACGTAACAGGTAACATACATAGTTTCTGTAAAGATTGGCATTTACTTAAATACTAGTACTAATTAGTTTATTATAATAGTAGATTTGATCGCAACCGGTTTTAGTAAAGAAAAACTTTCAATTTTTAGGATATGATGAGTACTGGTATATTTTAAATTAAGTACAGTATTGTGTAATAAATTTATTTGTCTTTGTAACATGTTTTAAAAGTAAATCAAACTACTCTTCGACTTTGGTGCCATTATAAGTACTCGTAATTTGAAGTTACAGTTGGTGTAATATTCGTAATCTGTTGAAATTTGAAAAGGAGATTTTATTCTACTGATATAGTTCCATTGTGGCAAAAAGAACAGAACAACGTGCATACGAATTTCATAGATATCATTTGGGCCGAAAAGATTAGTCAGCATCGTTCTAGGTTTAAGATATTCTATTCTATTGAGAGTTAGAGCCATAAACATATGCTCTTAAACTTCTTTAAGTACTCATCTCATAAAACCTAGACACATCTCAGTCTAGACCCACACTAGAACCTAGACTTTATTTCCTGCTCAATGCAGGGAACTTGTAAAAAGTTTAAAAGGCACTCCGAACTCATTAAGTCGAAAGTCCTTCAAGAATGAAAAGTGCATTCAGTTACTTAATAGAGAGTCGTAAACTGCGACGTATGGTGCGAGTTTTCTCTTACTCTTTTTACTGCTGTTTAACTCTATTTGCCGAGCTTTTGAAGTGCAGACAGAGTAAAGGTAGAGTTAGGGTAAAATAAACTAGTTGACTGTAGCTTAATTTAAGTAGTTATGGCATATGTTTAGATAGAGCACCATAAGAGTGATCATTTACTGTTAGGTTTAATGAGAAAATTAATAAGTAGTTAAACTGATTTTTTATATGTAACAGTAATATTAAGTATCCATAAACTGAACAGAACTTAATATGACGTTGAGTAAAAAAAAACTGTTGTACGAGTAACTTGTTAACATTGTACATTTTATGAAAAAAATACCACAATGGTCACTTAGGCCTCTAACTTTAACCGCTATACCGTTACACGACCGTAAAAATAACAATAAGAACATATAACCAAAATAAATACACTTACTTTAAAAAGCCATACAAAATCCTCTAAAGAACAATAGTACCAAAACCTCGAGAAGATGTGCTACGAATCGGCTGCTACGAATCGACGCGATTCCCTTAAAAGCCTCTTGATAAGTGGCAGCTTGAGCTTAGCTCACCACCGTAAACTGGAAGGCTTATCTCCGCTCTTCAGGTTGTAATTCAGGGAATGAGGCTGTATGTGGGGCACTCGTGTATTTTACAGTAATTGTCTAGAGTGTTTTGTTTACTTGTAAAGAGTAATTGTGTATGGAATATGCTTGTGAGGGTTTAAGTGATCTAAAAGTGGGATTATTTTTATATATAATTGGTAAAAGTAAAAGAATAATTGATGAATAATTACAGTATTTTATATTTTTTATTGTAGTGAGTCAAGTGTGTACCATTATACATAATAATATAAAACAAACAAAATTTGATACCTAGATAGACAATAGTTATTTTTACGATGACATACTCATCAATTTTAACTTTGATGCTTGTCTTAAACATATGCATACATTCACGTTCTTTAATCTCTTTCGGGTCGGACAGAACCTTAGAGATGATAATATCTCTTAAGACACATTTTATCATTAATATCGGGGTGGTGATGTTATATGGAACATAGGTGACAGGTTACTAGCCCATCATCCTACAGATTGCTTTAACCCTTGGCCCTTAGTCACCTCCTACGACAAACGAAAGAACGGCAGCTAGTTTCCATTCTTTTGCATCCCAGACTAGGAGGAGGTCTTAAAACCAATGCTTTCAAATAGTGTAAAGTCTACACTTCTATTAATTGTTCCTTATTCAAATATTAAAACATAATTTAAAGTGACATTTAACCAAACATGTATGATAGAATTATTGTTTATTTTACTCGAAACCCTAGCGTCGGGATATTCCGATTTTTCTTCTTCAAACACATTTGCACATCCTTTGATATATGAGTCTGTAGGCAAATACAAGACTTTCTTAAGTATATTTGCTCTATAATGTACACAGATTTGTATAAAAATTCTTTATGTAGCGTAAATAAGGCTTACGTTCTCGAATTTTAATTTCGGAATTGCTTGGGTACAGAAATAGGAGTAATTCAATACATATATGCTTCAATGTTTTGGACAACTTATGCGGATGAATGATAGTAGATTTGAAAAATGAATGTATGTGAGTGAAGCGAAAGGGTGGTTACGTAGTGGCCGGCCCAATAAGACATAGGACAGTCAGATAGACGTCATTTAAAAAAAGGTTAACGTTAGAAGTATCTATAACCTCTTAGTGTATAAGTGGAAGTGTATGATTGTCAATGAAGCGAAAGTGATCTGTCAGGATCGAGACAAATGGATACATAACGCCTGATTCCCTGTAGAATGGTTGGCAGAGATGACCGATCCCTATCAGTCATTTGTGCCACAATGTCTATATATAACTATATAATATTTATCATATCGTTAATACAATGTAATATGCACATTTCCTCACGTTGTTCTAGCTAGTCGTAAATTAGATACACGTAGCAATTAATCGTCGAATCTTGTTCCTAGCAATTAATTCCCCAATCAAATTTGGCACTAGGCCATCTAAGACACTAATGTCAATTAATCCGACCTACCTGGGGCCTTAGTCCACTAATGCTTTTTGCTAAATAACAGTTCGATATCACACACACACACGCGTTCACGACCATTAACCCTTGCGGGGTAGTCAGAGGTTCAGATTTCTATCTCCACAATCGCAGAGGTATTAATTCTATGGTCACCTCGAATTTAGTTCAATATCAGATCAGTAATAGTGTGAAGTTGCTAGTGAATAAGCAAAAGTGACAAAATTCGCCATTTTTAAAGCGAAATTTTATACTTTTGCTGAATACAATGGCGAAATTGTACACTTGCTAATGTATTACCAACTTCACACTATTACTGATCTGATATTGAACTGCGTTTGTTCTAAAACGCAATAGTAGAATTGAGCCCAAAATACTCCTTACTTTATAAAGACAATGGATGTCATGTTTTGTTACATACATATACATTCACGACCTTTAACCCCTTTCGGGGATGGAAGAACTTGAACTTTTGGAAACATGAAAAAATCTTTTTGGTCACTTAGTAGAATGTATATTGGGGTTTTGATGTCATATGGAATATTGGTGACAGGTTGCTAGCCTATCGCCCAATAGATTCCATATACCCCTAGTCCCTTAGTCGCCTCCTATGACATGCTAGGAAGAACGGCAACTAGTTATCATTGATTTTACATCCCAGACTAGCACGGAACAAAAAAATATCAATTTACGTCCTTTAATACCTGTCAGGGTGGACAGAACCTCGTAGACATCATAATATCTCTACTACGATACGGCAGCCAGTTATTCCCGGCATGTCGCATGAGGCGACTAAGGGACAGAGATAAATGGAATACCAAGGACAAACGCGTTCACGACCATTAACCCTTATGGCGTAGTCAGAGGTTCAGGTATCCATCTCCGCAATCGCGTAGGTAGTAATTCTATGGCCACCTTGAACCCACGTGTTGACCAGATAGTCAGTACTCAATGTGACAGGTGGTAAGCTATGTCACCATTTAAAAGCAGTAACTATTACCTGTTCGGGGAACAGGTAGGTTTCCTCACGATGTTTTCCCTCACCGTAGTATTCGATGCATTGTAAAGCAATGTATATCTATTACTAAAATGTACATAGAAATTCATTAAACTTCATTTCCATTGGTGCATGCTTAAGCGGGATTTGAACCCTGTACCCACTGATACAGAGTAAAGCCCCAAACAACTGAGCTACGTCGAATGGAATACCATAACGTAAATATGAATTGTATCATCATTCATTTTCATCTAAGATAAACGTCCGTTATTAACACAGGTGTTAGTAGATAATAACTCTTCATTAGATCAATCACCGAAGGCTCTATTTCTGCTGGCGAGGCTTTGATTCTGATCGCACGCAATTTGTCGAGTCAGCGATCCGCTGATCAGTAATTATTTACGAGACTATTAACGCTCAATTCACTGAACGGAAGGGCGGTTCTAAGGAACTATGAATTTAAGTCGATATTATGTTTAAATATCAAGAAGAGATTGTGGTAAATAATTAGTAGCAGCTAAATAGATAGGTAGGTTTTGGCACTATCCGTATGTAAACCAAACTTACAAAAACCATAGTACGAAGATAATATAAATTATATTACGAACTAAACTGCACTCAATAACCCAGACGATAAACCAACCACGTACTCAACACAGCGTCACTTAAGTAAAGAAACACACATAACTTACACTCTAAAAGTCCCAGAAAAGCTCTAAACTTAAAACCAGCACATGTCCCATCCATGAAGGCAGTATAATAAAAGTTGGTTCCTCTTAATCAGTTTTGAAAGGAGCATACTCTGCCTCAAGTAGTTAAAAGTCTTATGAAAAAAGTTTTGAATTCACCGTGACAATTTGTTTGGATTGAAATCTGGGTCTTAGGTGGGTAGGTCGGGAATGTTGTGGGTACCTGTATACAACAGGTATATGAATAAATATTAATATCATATTATTTGCATATTAATGTATGTATATCACCTAAATGAAATGTAGATTTATGTATTATGTCATTGATGTAATCTAATTATTTTGTATGTTATATATTTACGTGATTGATGTGGAAGTCTCATTAAAGACGATATTATAGCTATATGGATTTTACAAATAGGGATCCGTGATCTCTGCCTACCCCTATACAGGGAGTCAGGCGTGATGTATATATGTATCATTATAGCCAGTAGACCAAAGGCTAAACTTTTGTTGAGACGTTAGCACATAAAATGAAATAGCCATTTGCTATATGCATAGTGCTAGTCAACGTCAATTTAACCCTTAAATGCATAAAAAAATATTTTGAGTTGGAAAAAATATATGTAATACAAAATAAGTTACTTTTTTGAGTAGGAATAATAAAAACATATATTATTATATGAGTAATGTAAACGTATTACACAAAGATTAATTTATTATTTAGTATTATTAATCAATAAACGGACTGAATAGCTGAGGAAATGCGTAGTATATGACTATTCAACTACACGGGTATTGAACTAGGGAGCTCGCAAATAACGTTCAGCTGGTTGACCAAAAGAGAGAGTATCTTACCTTATTAGAGGGATAAAGATGTAAGTTAGGTATATTGATAATAGTGAAAGTTATTTAAACTTTATATAACATTCCTTTGTACATTTTCATAATAAAAACACATTTACGAAATGTGTCGAATACTACTTGTTCCCCGGACAGGTAATAATTAATGCTTGTAAATGGCGACACGGCTTGCCATCTGTCACATTGAGTACTACTATCTGATTAACAAGTGGCTTAGAGGTAGCCATAAAATTATGTTGCGATTGCGAAGATGGATACCTGACCCTCTGACTACCCCGCGTGGGTTAATTGTCGTGAGCGCGTTTGTCTTTGTCTTTTTAACATTTTTTGTAAGGATGTTGCCCATATATTTAAAGAATTAGTCCAGTCCAGACATAGTCCCTTTACTACCTCTTACAAATTTAGAAAGAAAGCAGCTTAGATTATTCTTTTAAAGTCCTAAATCAACCTAGGTTCTTCCAAGACCAAAATTGAATTAAACTTTTGAGTCCACTTTTCAGTTTTAGAGTGACTCCATCATAAAGCTAGTTTCAACTAGGTTCCATATAAAGTACTATAAAACTTTACAATTTGTGACGCTGTAATACTTAGAAGATTGTTTTTATATTTATTTCAGTTTACTTTAAATTAAGCCATATATTGAACTAAATGGATATGAAGCTACCAACTGCTAAGGTATGTTGAGTGTTGAATAAATACATACACACCATACCTGATTTCTTGTAGAGGAGTAGGCAGAGATCACGGTGTCCCATCTGTCCCGATCCTGGCGAACCACTTGGCCTTATTGACTCTCATACACACTCTGCGGTTATAAGTACTACTAAATAAATACTAATTACTTCTATTTACATGTAGGAGCTTGCAGGATAACTATTGTAACATTTACGTTAATGTTGTTACGATGAAAAATTTCATCGTTATTAATCCTAATCAGTCCTAATTCCTTTTCATTGGTTAGTAATTAAAAGAAAGGGAGATCTTTATTTAATATACGTGCAAAATAAAAAAATACAAAGGAATGAATGAGTACTTTGTCGTGAAAGGGTACTGACTAAATGTCTTTTTATTAATTGTTTCTGTTCGTAAACTCATAATCTGTCATATGGATTAGCGCTCTAATAAAAAAGTATAAAAATGTAACAAAACAAGCACTTTTCACTATACGGTGGGTAGAGTTATCAAACCTAATGTACCACGCCAAAGTGGAAGGTAAAGTTGGACGGGGTAGGCCGAACTTACACAGATCAAATTGGAGACATTCTTCTCAAGGCGGGTGTATATACGATGAACTACAGAAGAGCATGTATGAGAAGGTTAATGGGTGTGAGTGAAGCAAGAGAAATTTGTGACTATCGTTCCAGATTGCGATCGTTAGAGGCGTGACTATATATATATATATATATATATATATATATATATATATATATATATATATACTCGTATGTCTATGACACTGTAGTACCACAAAACAATTACAGTTAAAACTGTCATACATAAACGCAACACTTATTCAGGTACGCGTAACCGCCACTTAAACCGCATGTCCCTCGCAGTCGTTCCCATGGCAAGGGAGATTCAGGCCCGCGCCTCCTCACCGCCACTTGTCACCCAGTAATTGGATTATATGAGCCTTGTCTGATAAATTGGGGTGTGGTGTGCTTTATTTTACTCGAGAAAATTAAATTTGTATTGCCATGCTTCCTTAGGTAAGGAAATTTGCAATGTTTAGAGAAAGTGTCTTTTTGTAAAGTGGGTTAATGGTTGTGAAGAGTGAATATGTGGAAGGATGATTTGATGTTTCGGGTTTTTGTACAAAACCTAGGCATTGTGCGAAAAAACGGATTATTAGACAATGGATCAAAAACAAAAGCGTCACGCTTTGCTTGGATCTTCCGTTGTTTATCATATTCTAACCTAGCCTATTTAGATTTCTGCTGATAGGTAACATCACATCACCATTGTCTAATAATCCGTGTTTTCGCAAAATGCCTAGGCTTAGGCATTAATAGTTCCATATACATACTCGTATAATGAATCTGCTATTTTCTTTATAAAACATATACATATATAAACATTCACGTCCTCCTATCCTTTTCAGGGTGAACAGAACCTTGGAGAAGATAATATCTCCAAGGTTACTTTTAAGCATGAATATTGGGGTTGTGACGTTATTTGGAACATTGGTGACAAGTCACTAGCTTATCGCCCAACAGATTCCATTGACCCTTAGTCCCTAAGTTGCCTCCTACAACATGCCGGAAAGAATGGCAGCTACTATGATTCTATTTTTCCCGGACTAGTACAGAACTGTCTTTTTTCTTTTGATTCCCTCTCCGAAAATATTAATAGTTCCGTATACATAATATGAATATACAAAACGCGTTCACAACCATTAACCCTTGCAAGGTAGTCAAAGGTTCAGGTGTCCATCTCTGCAGTTACGAAGGTAGTACTTATGCATATACCTTGCCTATAAAACAGCAATCTCTATAACCCCTCAACCGGCGTAGTCTGTATCCGACGTTAGCATTGCGGGTGCATTGTCAACCGCCTTTTAATTTGAATGTTTTTGCTGAGCCGGGGCAGAGAGATTGATGGCTCGACCACGCGGGGAATACGGGATTACGTGGACTGGTCGGGAGCGTGTCGATCAATGGGTTAAAGATTTTCTCGAAAACTAAATTTGGAATTATAGTTTTAAGAGATTCGCGATTTGTACTCGTGATTAATTACTATATTAGTGATAAGTCTCGTTAGTTATTAATTATAGAATTAGAATGACTAAATTTTTTTTGTAAAAGCAAGGTTTAGCTTTTGATTATAGTGTGTTATTGTATGTATGTATACAGCATAAATAATAAAGATTGTTTAGTCAGTCTTTATATTAGTTAGAAATGGGGTCAATGGTGATTTTATACTCATCCCTATCGTATTTTGCCCTTTTCAATGCATAATGTTTCGTCGGTGTCATTTAGAATTATTTTATTTGAGTAAAGTTTATTATTTCTCAACTTCTTCTATAAATTTTATTGTACAATTTATATAATTAGATATAATAATTATAAGAAATATTTGTCTCCTAAGTTATGCCTACACCAAATGGAACAAAACAACCACACTATAAATATACATACATACATACACATCACGCCTGATTCCCTGTAGAGGGGTAGGCAGAGATCACGGATCCCCATTTGTCCCGATCTTGACCGACCACTTTCGTTTCATTGACATTCATGCATCCTCTCATACACTCTCGGTGGTTAAAGGTACTCCTAACGTCACCTTTTTTCAATATAAATATATACATCTATTACTATTACCAAATGAATAAACGGACTATCTAACACTCCAATAGTCTTCCTATTCGTCCCACGCAACCCCGAGCAAAGATTAGCTAACAAATCACGTAAAGCTGTGTTTCGGCTGAACTTTTTTGGTCGACAGCCGCTGCCATTGGGCACGAGCCTTACTGAATATTCTGCGGCTATTCAAAAACTTTCAAGCACTTGGGATAGCAAAAAATACTTGCTATTCTTAGATTATGGACTTGGGGCTTAGGAGCTATGTTTGATGGTAGATTTAGTAGAGATGATATAATATATATGATATCTATTACAAACAAACACACACACACACTCAACATTTTCAGAACCAAACTCCCTGTCCACAACTATTTAGAAATGTGTGAAAGTCTGTAATTGGCCGTAACTTTTAAAATGTTATGTATTATGTTGAGTATGCTGTCGATTTTCCTTAATAAATAAATATGTTTGAGTGTCAATGAAGTGAAAGTGGTCTGTCAGGTTCGGGACAGTTGGGGTTTCGTAATCGCTGCCTATCATTGGGAAACGAACTTGGTTTGTATGTATGGTTTAGGTGTATGCAAGTGTGGTTAAGAGAATTTTGTGGTAGAGGTGGAACTAATGTTTCAGAATCCAAAGGCTGTATTGTAAGGCTTTACATTTGATGGCACACAATAATCGGAAGCTGGGAAAACTGTTTTAATCATAATGCCAGTGATATTTGCTGTTAGGAGAACGAACCTATCTAGTGATGGGACTCGAGTGAAATTTTTGACGTCTCGGAGTTTTATACCGAGTGGGATTACCCACTGGTCATTTGGCCATGGTTTGTGGTTATTAAAAAAAAACACTCGATTCCCTTTACTAATCTGCTCATTCCACAGATGAATTTGTTACTGTCATTTTAGGTACTGACTCTCAGTTAAAAAATTATTCAATGGAGCCATACATTACTTAAGAATATTTTGGTAATGCATCTATATGTATCTTTAACACGCATGTTATAATATTTTGCTGACATATATAGCAATAGGTAAGTAACTTTATAGGAATTTTAAGACGTGACCTGTACATCATAGTCCTAACTAATTCATAGGAAATCTCTGCATAATCCTAAAAGCCAATCACCATACACGTCTGAATAATTCATAGGCCGCTGCCGACCAAAACAAACTATCAGTAGCCGGACCACAAAAAACTGGTCACGAAACCTACCAATTTGTATTCAAACCCTCTTTGTACGAGACTGGACTTTGTAACCAATATACGATGACCTCTTGATGTTATACATATAGATTTACGTTCCTTAATCCCTTTCGGAGTGGACAAAACTTAGTATAATATCTCCTAGGTCAAATTTTAGACTGAATATTAGAGTTGTGATGAAATATTGGTGATAGGTTGCTAGCCCATTGCCGAATAGATTCTAGTAACCCCTAGTCCCTTAGTCGCCATGCTAGTCGGTCTAGCCAATGTTCATGCTAGAAAGTGAACTAAGAGATAATATATCTCCGAGGTTCTGTCTAGCCTAAAAGGGATTTAAGGATGGGAATAAAAATATATAAAGTCAAAGCCAAATGTTTTTATTCAACATAAAGTACAAGTATAGTACTTTCATTGAAAGTTAAAACATTTGCCTGACACTAGTTGTCTCTCAGTATTGAAATTCTACCGTTGGTTCGGAAGCACTGGCTCGGAGAAGAACCAACAAGAAACTGCGGCTATATAATATACATATATATATAAGTCACAACATGAATAAGTGTTTATTCACCATAGCAGTACATTTACGCTTCTTAAGCAGACAATGATACGTCACAGGTATGATTTTAACTCGAAACGTTCACAGAGTAGAAGATTCAGTGTGGCGTTCACAGACTACAAGACAGGGAAGGGTATAACTGGGAGGTAGGTTAGAAAAGGATGTGGCAATTTAAGGAAATTTCTTGAAAATAAATTATTAAATACTTTGGATACAATTTTATGATCGGGTTAAAGTGGGAAAATGCGATGGTAGTTACTTGGCTCTATTTATATCCAGATGAGTTATTAAATTAATGTTTACGTATATAAGCTGGTGTAAATTACTAAAAAAAATACGTGAACAAGAATAAAATATAATATAAAACAAGAATATAATATAGTGGTACTAACTTATAGAAATTTATAAGTTATGTAAACGTTCACCGTTTCAGGTAATCGACTATTCAGTGATCAAATTGTGTTGTGTCCTCAAAATTTACAATGATGCTACAATCATATTTCTTCTATATCCATACATGTCTCTATATGCCATATTAAACTATAATTTCACTTTTAACATCAACATATCTTCGAATTCGTCATTTCAGACCATATTTTAGATTCTCTTCACATAAACTTTCCCGTCTCTTAATCCCTTTCGAGGTGGACACAATCTTGAATCACATCTCTTAAGTCACTTATTAGAATACTGACTATTCGATAGCCTATCGACCAATAGATTCCATTCTCTTCACCTATTCGACCCGGCACATCCATTCAAACACACCTCCACGGTTTCATGATTTTAGTCATTAAGCTTTCTATAATGTTCTATATACACGTTCACGCATAAGCTGACGTGAAATTACCGGGTTAACGTCGTCAATGAATACTCTGTGAAAGTGTAGTAACGTCAATTATTTATAGGATCACGTCTGCTAAGATTTACTCCGTTTATTAGGGTATTAAAAGGTTTACGTCGGGTAGTTTATTAGCATATGCCTCGACGTGAGATGTTACGGAGATAAGTGAAGTGAGGTGTAGTACAAATGATATTAGGTTTTGTCTATGTGATGAAAATCTGGTTAAATATTGTTTCAAATACCTATTCCGTAATGTAGAGTACATTTAAAAAAATCAAATTGGTAGTGTAAAAATTCTATAAAGTTTTTAGGCTAAACTATGAATAATATGTAATATAAAATCAAAAGTAATTTATTCCTATGTTGTCCAAGTGAAAGTATAGTTTGACGAAAGGGGTAAAATATACACACATACATATGTGTATGAGAAGGTATGTCAATGAAGAAAAAAGGTTTGTGGAAAGAAATCTGGGGTTTCTGCTACCCTTCTGTAGGAAAACGGGCCTGTTGTGTATGTATGTAAGTTATTACAAGAACCCAAACTTCCCTTAGTTACAATTCATTTGAATACCAGACTAACATACATAGCTTTTCAAATAAAAAACCGAATGAACTCATGTGTTGTTTTGATTAAAAATAAATTCGGACTAGCACAAATTGAGTTTATTTCCAATTAAAATATGCTCCAGTTCAAATTTATTTTTCATCAGCGTGATGAAGTCTTCTGTTAGACCAAACTGTACATGTAGCTTAGACTTTTTTATTCAGGACACAAAGTAAATCCTTAATAGTATTAAATTTTCGGTTCAAATTAAACATGTAAAACCTATTCTTACTTCAACAGCTACATACATTATTATATTTACGTCTTTTCGTCCCCCAAGAGACTATCGACCGCCACCTCGAACGATCCTGACAAAACTCCCTAGCTTCACTCACACCCATTAATCTTCTCACACATGTTCTAATATTTTGCACACTACGTACACCCGCCTTAAGAAGAAAGTCTCCAATTTGATCTCTATACGTTCTTCGTAGCCAACTTTATTAATTCCTCCTGTATAAACTCCACTTTGGGCTTTAATTCATTCCATAACCTATAATATATAAACAACTTTACGGTACGATACGTCGTGTGTACCTACCAGTAAGCCAATTTTGCTAAAACGCTTTTGTCTCAAAGCCTAACTCCTTTAAAGCTATCGCAGGCATAGCATGGAATCAGATTGGGCATAAATCACTTCCAGACATCTGGTTTGTATCTGCTGCGGTTTTGGGTAATCTCACAATTTATTTATTGAGGAAATTTCAAAGATTTAACTCTAATTTCGTGAAAGGTTTTCCGAGGCTGTGTGTCGGGTTGGGCAATTCTTGTCTAGTGTTTTGGTATGTAATTAGGCACTAAATATAGATTTAGTTACTGGTATGGAGGTGCTTTTTTGAATCTTATAATTATTTGTAAGTTCATTTGTCTTAGTATTTTGTTAAACCAAGAAACGTAATCAAGATTTTTGAGTAGGTATCATGCTTTAAAAGTTATGCATAAATGAAAATACAAAACCTAAATATTTCTGAATGATTAAGAATCATTCTCAGATAATCAATATTGAGAGTGCATTGATGAACGATTCCAGTAAATTGGAATTAGTTAAGCTGATGTGGCTAAATAACGTATACATTCGAGAAATAATGTTCTCTTCTGGGAAATCGGAAATTTGATGACAATAATTAAGTGGTCCTTAAACTAGTATCTGGCAGGGGGATAGTATCTGGAGATGGACTGATGACCTGAAAAAGGTCGCTGGTAGTGGTTGGCTGAGGGCCACGAGTGATCGTGTTTTGTGGCGTTACCTTGGGGAGGCCTACGTCCAGCAGTGGACTGTCATAGGCTGATTGATTGATTGAAACTAGTATACATGTAAAATACATAGGAAATTTTTGTTGAATAATTCATTCAACTAAATGAAAATAACATACATACACGTCACACCCTTTTACCTGTTGAGAGGTAGGCAGAGATCACGGATCCCCATATGTCCCGATCCTGACAGACCGATTTCGCTTCATTGACATTCATACATCTTCTCATACACTCTCGGCGGTTATAGGTACTCATAACGTCACCTTTTTCGATATAGCTTCTATCTGACTGTTATATGTCTTATTAGGCCGGCCCCTACGTAACCGACCTTCCACTTCACTCATATATATTCCTTTCGTCAATCTGCTATCATTCATCCGCATAACATATCCAAACCATCGAAGCATGCTCTTTTCAATCTTAGTCACTACATCTTCTTTCAAACCGCAACCTTCCCTTATCACACTATTTTTAATTCTATCATTCAATGTCACTCCTAATATGCTTTTCAGTCACCGCATTTTGACTACAGTGATAATGTAATGCAAACAAAAATATTTAAATAACAATAAGTTGTTAAGCATATTTGTGTACGTGTATGAACTTATTCAGTACGTAAATAAGTCTAGGATGTTTGGCTAGGCCAAGCGTTGGCCACTGCCAGATATAGACTCAGCGATATAAAGCTGGAGGCTCTACAACTTTAAGTTCTCCTAGTCTGAAGTCTAGTACCTTATATCGATGGTAGTCGTCTTTATGACGCTATTACGAAGCCAATAAAAGGTTCATACAGCAGATGTTGACTTTGGAACGGCGTTATGTCTTTTTTATGGCATTTGTTTTCCTAAGATCAAGACGATCTCATAAGTTGTTAGTCTCGAAAGGTCGTGAAAATTTATCTCGGGGTTCAAGGTTTATCACATGTAACGAAGGAAAAAACAAGGTTGTGGATAAAAAGACAAGTAGTAAATACCTAAGTTATATAATAAAACTAGTGACCCGCTCCGGCTTTGCACGGGAATAAAATATATAGCCTACTCCACTATTTAATGGATGTTATTATACATATAAACCTTTCTCTTGAATCACTCTATCTATTCAAAAAAACCACATCAAAATCCGTTGCGTGGTTTCAAAGATTTAAGCATACAAAGGGACACAGTGACAGAGAAAGCGACTTTGTTTTATACTATGTAGTGATAGTAGTCCTAAGGAGACAAAACCATACATTTTATATCTATCTATCTTTATAGGATGATTCTTTTGTGACTGGGTAAACACTTAACACTCATACATATGACTTACACATGTGTTAAGCTAAATGAACCCTATTCTTATCTTTGCTTAACTAACCCAAGGATACCTATATACTCGTATTACCTATCAATAAAAAAGATCGATGTTATAAGTACGGAACAATGCCTTAATCAACTAAAATAATTCAAAATTGAACTCTTTGACTACAGCAAAAATATTAACGATTTCAATCCACACAAAAATAGTGTTGAAATAGGTACGTATTTTTTAGAATACGTAATATAATTAGTCATAAATACATGGCCACTTATCACACTTGACATTAGGTACTAATTAATTTTTTGAACTAAAGACAGATTTACTCCACTTCTAACTACCACGTAAAATACAGTCATGATATAAATAGCTTTTATAATGACAGGCAGATAGACGCCATATTGAAAAAGGGTGACGTTAGGAGTACCTATAACCATCGAGTGTGTATTAGGAGGTGTATGAGTTAATGAAGCGAAAGTGGTTTGTCAGGATCGGGACAAATGGGGATCCTTGACCTTTGCCTACCCCTCTACAGGGAATCAGGCGTGATGTATATGTATCTAAGTTAAGATATATGATCACCATAATGAGGATGACTTAATAAGTATGTAAGTTTTTAACAACTATTGTTTCCAAGTTAAGTTAGAGTTGTTTAAACTTTTAACATCGTTAAACCACTATAATGTTTTAACTGGTAGTTAAAATGCCATTTCGTAATCTATGTCTTGACTTTAGGACTAATGAAGACTTTTGACTACCTCTGTGGCGCGATCGGTTAGACGCTTGAACGCTTCTCGTGAGGTCCCGGGTTCGATTCCCGGTGGAGGCAGAGTTAAGAACTACACTTTTCTTCTGCTTTCCAGTCTGGCCGTTGATTATTATATGAATTTATCTACTTAAGTATATATTCCTTACCAAGGGGCTAGTTCAAGTTGTGTTATAATGTCCAAATATTATTATAATTATTAAAAGTGTTTGGTTTTGTTTGGAATAAACGTGATACGTATATAGGCATATATTTCTGTATAAGTACCCCAATATCCCGTAAATATCAGCCGTAACTCTGTCCTTACTTTATTGCTGTTGTTTGTTAGAATTGCTCGAAATTATTCACTTGAGACGAATACGAAATTAAGGTTTGATGAAATTTTTATCGCTGAAAAATACGCTTTTATCGGCAAAAAATGTAGATGTGAACGCGTGTTGAGTGACATTAAAAATGTAATTCAATCGGCAGCCGTAACGGTACATTACTGTTTTTATATAAAAACGGGTACGTGCTAATTTGGGAAGTAAATTGAATACTAAGTAGCTGTCTTTCAATATGGGATAATGTTGCCTAGAGGATAATAGATAATAGATTGTTGCACGATGAGATAGATGGCTATTTATGACAAAAATTCCGTTTAATATATATAATTACAACCCTGATTATTATCTTTAACGTAATCTTGTGCATATTCTTAAGTTACATCTATCCTTCACGAAAGGGCTTTAAAGACGATAGGTGTATGAAACTACGATTTGAAAAGAAATACATCGTAAGGAAAATTACCTTACCTGAATACTTAACAAATAGTTATCGACTCACGACTTGTCTTGTTAAATACTGACTACCTGATATAATGAAGGTTTTATGTCACACAGTTAACAAACTATATGATCTATACTTACTTCTGTGAAAGTCTTATTATTAACATTTATTGGTTTTTAAGAAAGATCCATGCAAACCAATCACAAAGATTAAACATGAGACAGTCCAAGTCTTACTTACGGCATTATTTGAATGAAATATTCAGTCTAACACTATCTTTATTAGACGATAAATTCGGATCAGACGTCTAGAAAGGGTCAAAGGTTTTTTAGAAACCTATTCAATTTTATAAATCACTGGGACTTATATTTATTGGGCTGCTCAATATATGACAAAAATGACTTTGATTGAAACAAAAGATAACTTTTAAAATATTTTTTGGTAAGATTTAACTTTATATCTATCGCCCAGTAGGTAAACGGTTAATGTATTTTATTTTAAAAATATGCCTTTTCGACGTAGCTCAGTTGTTTGGGACTTGGCTCTGTATCAGTGGGTACAGGGATCGAATCCCGCTTGAGCATGTAGCAATGGAAATTAAGTTTAATGAATGTCTATGTACATTTTCGTAATAAAAACACATTTACGAAATGCATCAAATTATATGGTGAGGGAAAACATCGTGAGGAAGCCTACCTGTTCCCCGAACGGGTAATAGACAGTGCTTGTAAAAGGCGACACGGCTTACCATCTGTCACATTGAGTACTGACTATCTGGTGAACACGTGGGTTCGAGGTGTCCATAGAATTACTACCTTCGGAATTGCGGAGAACCTGACCTAACCTGAACCTCTGACTACCCTGTAGGGGTTAATGGTCGTGAACGCGTTTGTCTTTAGATATGCCATATAACAAATAGGCTATATACACTATGTTAACACGTCCATATATGAATAAACTAGATGAAAACTTACAACACAAACATTTTATTTTACCCTTCAACATTCCTCTGGACAAAACCTTCCTATTTAGTATTTCTCGTGAATTTTGAGCAACAAAATGTTCCTAAGGGCCCATGTGCAAAACATTAGCCTCTGTAAGCATCACTAAGCCAGGATCGGCTTACGACGACCTTTGTTCCTAAAGGTAAGCAGAGATTAAAGGATTTAAGTATACGTAGGTTGTTAGCATAAATAAGTTAACGGTTTGTTGATGTTTGAGTACAAACGTGAACAGTTTTTTTGTTAACATACGGTATGTAAAGAAGCTATAGTTAAGTGTGTATGCAGAGTTGGTGGTAAAAGTACACAAATATGTAATTTAAGAGTACCTATAACCGCCGAGTGTGTATAAGAAGATGTATGCGTGGCAATGAAGCGAAAGTGGTCTGTCAGTGGGACAAATGGGAATCCGTCTCTGTCTTCCCCTCTACAGGGAATCAGGCGTGATGTATATGTATGTGTGTATATGTCATTATTCAATGATAATGCAGAGATGGGTACCTGATGGTTAATGGTCGTGAACGCTGAATGGTGGTCGTCTTTTGTCTTGTCAATGATAAAGATTTACTATTTTTAACATTTTGCAATCTTTTTAATATGTTCTATCTCTTAAGTCTTTTTTATAGTATCATTAAGGTTATGAGTAAGGTTGTCAATCTTTTGTTAAACAGATGATTTTTATTTTCTTACGACATTTATGGAATAGAGTAATCTCTGGTACCTACAGTAGGCTAGAATGGGTTAAGAATGAAACTAGGAATAAAGAAACCAAATAATTTAATATGATGATATAAAAGTCTCTATAACTACCGACTATGTATGCAAAGGTCTGACGTCAGTCAAGCGAAAGTGATTTGTCAGGATCGAGCAAAATGGGGTTCATGAACTCAGCTTAGCCTGTGATTATGTACAGTCAACGCTAAAAGTGCAGTTCCAGTAACTTTTTATAAAGTTTACGTATATGAGGACAAAAAACAATATTTTAAATTTTAAAACTGGCTCCGCTATGCATTGTCATGGCCACATCATCTCATCTCATCATCATCTCATACACACTCGGCGGTTATAGACCCTCCTAACGTCACCCTTTTACAATATAGCATCTATCTGACTGTCATACGTTTTATCTTAAAATACTATTATTCCGAAACGTTTCTAAATCAGAACTAAACTCCGCTCCGGAATAAGACACATCCTATTTACGGAGTGGGTGGGCACGGGCGTGGAAAATCAAAGTGATGCCACTCAGCTGTGATGCATCACTCGGGGGGGTAGGCAGAGCGCTAATGCCCTGCTTACACTCGATGCTTTTCAATGGGCCCTGCTTCAGTTACATTTAGATTTGGTGGGTTAAGTTGATTGACGATATGGAAGTGTAAATGGTATGATAAGTAGCTGTATTTCTGGTCTTAATCTTATTTGGGGAAGAGATGTTATAGTTAAGTAACATAAAGGTCGGCCCATTAAGACATGTGACTGTCAGATAGACGCCATATTGGAATAGAGTGGCTTGTGAGGAAAACGGAATGAGTTTAAAGAAACGTGCGTGATGTGTTTGTATAAGTTTATTTAACATTTACGCAATCTTTACCGTCACTTTAGAGTTAGTGATGATACTTATAATATTTCTGAAAGACAAAAAGAGGATATGTGAATAATTTTATGAATGAGGTGACATTTATGAGAATCATTCAAGCTGGCAGTCTATTGTCTTTGTCTACCCCGTTAGGGACGTAGAGACATATAAGTATGTATTGGTTATAGGTTAATACTATATTAATATAACTGATTTCATTTTGGTCAGTTACCTTTAATCACTTTACATGAAGAAAGATTTTTTTATTGTGATTGATTGTAGTATTCTGTCGACTCTGTTGGAAACGCTGGTTGAGTTGTTAAATGTATAGAAACTTTTTGTTTAAAAACTTAAGTGATAAATAACATTATTTGTTTCAGGTACCAAAGACTTAGTGCGTAAAATGTAAGTATTATTCATACTTTTATTTTGAAATAAATTTATATAGTAGGTACAGATACTTATTCTATATGTATTTATTTACATATTCTTTGAGATAAACGTAAATTATTCCGAGGTATTTTTATTAATAGACCTTAGATTACAAAAATAAATACGCAATTCCATAAGCACAGTTAACATAGGCAGTTATGATAATCGAACTAATTTAAAACCTAATAATTACTAGTATTACCATCTAGCTAATTTAAAAAGAAACTAAATATATTAGTACGCATCCATTACACTCATATACACCACACTACCTTTATCTCTATTCCTTTATTGATTTCACAAACTTACTATTACACCAAATTATTATTTTCATCACGTGTGCCTGCCAAACAATTTAGCTATTTATTCCGAGAGAAATAAGAGCTAAACAACAAAATAGTTGGGCCAAATTATCGGTCTTTACAACTTTTCGGTGTTTGGTTACTGTTATGGGTTCGAACAAGAAAATGGACCAACGAAAAGTTTTTTTATTGTCTAAAGACCCTTTTTGGGTTCGATACAACTGTTGGTTGGATTTTAGTTTTTTACGACTGCCTACTTTATACCCGATCATGTATGCGAAAAGTTTCTGGGAGATTTGTTTTAGTTTTCGCTTAAAATAGTTTTTGGGTTCGTCCGATTTGTCATGTACATTTCGAATAGTAAAAAGAAGCTTGATACATGATTGTTTTAGTTATGGTGTCGCAAAAGTGTATGACTCGTACATATTAATAACATTATAACTATTTTGTGTTACATCAAAATGTATTATTTTATATAACCTGATGTAGGCGAAAACTTAAAATAAACATTTCATATAGTAAATTAAAATACCTATGAAAACCATATATATATTTTCAATTTTAACAATATCTCTGTATGCAACAACATACAAAAAACAAGGCACACGAATTCTACTTATTTTATTTTATTTTGTTTATTAGGCGTGTAAAACGAGTTACAATGGTCTTACGATTAAATTATATAATAAACAAGTTATGTTCCAGACTGCCTCCCAAAGCATACACATAAAAATGTTATTTACAGGTACACAAACTTAAATATTCATAGTAAATAACAAACAAACACCGCTGTATGTGTATTATGTATGTATGTTTTTAAACTTACATAACCAAACACTGAAAAACCTATCCAAAAATGAATCTAGCTAAAAAAACTCACCATAAATCAAAGGGACAAAGAGTACCGAATCCGATTGAACATGGGCGGCGATTCGCCCGTACATCATGTACGGGGTAGCCTTTGTTCAAAGGATAATGAAATTAGGGCTTTGGAACCGCTAAATTACAAAACGTACTCAAGTAACCGTTCTGCGATCGCAAATGAAATATTACGCTGATTGCTACGAATGCGACTACGAGTTTTGGGAATGTGTGTTTTTGATATATTTATATAGGGGCAATCTAATATAGATTATGGTATGGTTTTTTTTCTAGAAATAACTAATAGTCAGAGCTTATTGACGGCGATGCGGTTTATCACATGTATAATAATTATTTGGTTAACATGTAGAGTTTTGTTAGTTTTTTAGTTCTCCCTACCGGTCTACAGGAAATCAGGCGTGATGTGTATGTATGTAGAGTTTTCAGGTATGACTAGTTACATAAAATGACTAGTTTTTGAGTATTTGAGCGACACTTAAAACTCTGAATACCCTGTAGGAGTCGATAAAATGGTCGTGATTTCTCATGTTATGGAAATAAAACTTTTTAAGTATATAAATATAGGTAATTGTTCGTCATATAGAGATGCATGACTAACAAATGTGAAATATGCTAAACAGTGAAGATTTTAGTTCTTATATCTCATCAATAGGTGGACTTAAACCATCCACTTACCACGAAGTAAGATATATTGATCTGTTTTTATCACTTGCGTTTGTTCAATGTTGTTTATTACTTTATATATGAAGGGAACGAAATCAAAACAAGTGTTTACAAGCACGTAAATAGATTTGGTATCTGACATACAATACCAAATAGCCTTTTAATTAAACGAGATTGATAAAACGAACGACTGAAAATGTCGAAGTTTAAATATAGCACGGTTCAGAATCAAAAGGCAATTAGATTTTAAAAGTCGACTAAAGAGAATCACTCAGAATATTTTAAGACTCAAACGATTACCAATTAGAGCCTTAATTGAGCGACATCTATTATTCAAAAGAGATCACTAAAGAGTTAAACAAAGTAGTGCTCGCTTGACGGATTCCGTCGTAATTTTGACGTGAAATTTCTTTGCGAGTTTAAAAGCTTTATTTAGTAACAATAGGCCCTTTTAATATTTAAAAATAGCGTGGATTTTGAATCTCTTTCAAAGATAAGACTTGGATTGAAATTCACGGTTCACAGAGTGTGACATTTTGCACATCTTTGTCTCCGTGACGGGGCGCTTTGCGGACGCTCGAGCGGAAAAGTGATTCAGATCCAACATACATATAGTCAAGGGTTCAATTCTCTAGCAGGATATGGTGAGAGTATAAATCGCCACCTTGAATGAACTACAATTATAGAGTTTCATTCCTTTGTCAATATGTTTTCAGTCAGTTTTGAACCAAGAATCCAATTCACAAAAATTGCATATTTAAAAAAGACGACGTTGAAAGTTTCTATAGCCGCCGAGTATGTAGGAAGTGTAGGAGTATCAATGAAGCGAAAATAGTTTGTCAATATCAAGACCAACGAGTATCCGTGGTATCTGCCTACTCCCTAAAGGGAACCAGTAGAGAATATTACTATAACACAATACTAAATACTATAACAAGTCACACAACCCATCCATGCCTCTAAGTCCCCAACGGGATAGGCAGAGACTATCCATCACCACCTGGAACGGTCCTTACAACTCTTTTGCTTCACTCACCTTCAACCTTGTCATAGATGCTCTTCTGTTCTTCACGCTACGTATGCCTTGAGAAGAATGTCTCCAATTAGATAATAATAACAATATTTTGATATTATTACACCAATTGAACTAGCTCCTTGGTAAGTTCATTTAAGACTTGTGTTAAGGGTACTAGTCAACGTATATTTAAGAAATATATACTTATTTTACATATATAAATACATATATAGCATATATAATCAACGACCAGACTGGAAAGCAATAGAAAAGCATAGTTGTTAACTCTGCCGCCACCGGGAATCGAACCCGAAATTTCACGATTAGCGTTCCGGCGGCTAACCGATCGCGCCACGGTTGTCAAATAGATCTGTATAAGTTCAACTTCTTTTAACAACAATCACTTGTCTCGTCACCAGTCCCTAGAGCGGTGCGATAGAAACTTTCTTAGATATAATCTGCGAGAGGTAAACTCAGTTGGGCCAATGGATGAACGGAGCTTTGAACAGACTGCACTAGTTGCTTGGGACTGCAAAATGTGAATTTAAATGATAAACTTACTAGTTTTTAAAGTAATATTATTATAGTTCATTGTTAGGAGGGATGTAAAAATGCTAGCTAACTGCCGTTGTTGCCAAATTATTGATTTTTGCTAGAAATTTAAAAGAGATAATTAATGAACTAGGGATAAGTACGTAGGCTACCAACCTATCATCAATGTTCCGTATGATGGTAATTATATACTTACTATAATTATATAAAGAGTAACTCCAATATTTATGCTATATAGTCATCCAGAAGATATTATATCTCCAAGGTTTTTTCCATCCCTTATGTGGGATTTTGTCTATTTTAGTCAAGAAATATTTCTTTTTTCAATCTTCAAGTTCTTGTTACAGTTACACGGTTGTAATGGCATTAATATAGATTAATTTAGCAAATTTATATCATACATATCTGTTATCAAACGACATACCAAGGAATATTGTCATTTTTTAACACTCTAATTATGTCTTGAAGTATTAAAAATGTCTCGAAGCAAAAAGTAAAAAATGCGCGATAGGTTAGCAACCTGTAATCATTCTTGTCAAAGGAATACCCTTTACATAACTTACATAAAACTAACACAACAGCACTCATACTTCATACCAATTAAAACGACCTGATTCAGCAATTTTCAAAACAATTCCTTCTTAATACGTCATACGAAAAATACCCCTCATTCTTATACAAATTAGTCCCTGAGAACTTTAATGACTCCAACCTATATAGAGCGTGCGTATATGCAGTGGAATGTCGTCTGATGTAAATCAAAAGCTATTAGGTGAACTTTCCTTCCTCCTGTGTGAAATGACGTAGTCAGGTTCCTGTAGAGTTAAGAAGTGGAAGTAGAAATGACAAAATAATATTAGGTATATTAAAATGAATAGAATTTAAAACCATTGAGAAAGTTTGTAAAATTTGGAAATAAATAAATAAGGTTATAAACAACATATTATTAATATAACGCTAATTGAAATAGTCTCTTGGATAGAAAAGCTTAGTACTGAACTCTGCTTCCATCGGGAATCAAACCGGAGGATTTATTTTAGCGTTCAGGTGATTACCGCTTAACGGGGCTTAACTATATTTTGGTAATACAATAATAATAAAATTACTATCGTGTTTGTACTAGCTACAATGTAAAATTTTAGTAACAACTTTTTATTCAAAGGAATTTAGTTTCCTGTTGTCTAAAATATGCCCTATTGAATCATTTAATTTCAATGACAAAAGTTCTGAATTGCGCAAACTTACATAGTCCTAGACTATTAGCTGTCTCATCGAACACGCGAACATTTCACAATATTTATTATATTTCACAATATTTTACAGTTTTGTGCACCATAACATATTTGGAATAATTTATAAGAACACTAGTGACCCGCTCCGGCTTCGCACGAGTATAAAATATATAGCCTACATCACTATGTTATGGATGTTATTATACATATAAACCTTCCTCTTGAATCACTCTAGTTGTTGCGTAGTTTCAAAGATTTACGCATACACAGGGACATAGGGATAGAGAATGCGACTTTGTTTTGTACTATGTAGTGATGATATTATTTTCACCGCCACCTCTACACTCTCTTTCCAACTCTGCGGCCCTATCTCTCAGCCACGTAGATGGAGGGTATAATTTCATTAATTTAACATCTCAGCAATCGGAATAAAGCAATTTATCGATGGCCAGGCAACGCTCTCTTGACAGTTTGGGTCACCGAGGTAATTGGGGGGCCTACCTTGGTTTACAAGTCAATTGTTGCTACAAGATGCGTATTTTATATGTAAACGTATGTTAGGTATAGTTACAGGGTATTTAGTACAAATAAATTAGTTATTAGCTGTTACCTATATGTATAATTACAGGGTATATACATGTACACACGCAGATCACGCCCGTTTCCCCGTAAAAGGGTAAGCGGACATCACAGATCCGTCCTGATTCTGACAAACAATTTTCACTTCCTTGTCACTGGTACACACTTTGTTGTTAAAAATTGCGTATTTTATATGTACGTCTGTTTAAATGAAGGGTATTATTACATTCACATAAAAGATTACAAATAATTTACGTAAATACATACTCATATTATACAAATATAGGTAAAGGGGTCAATAAGACATAACAGTCAGATAAACGCCATATTGAAATTGGTGACGTCAGAATTACCTATAACCGCCGAGTATGTATGAGCTTGCCTATTGCTTATCTTATCTAGTAACTATTTATAATATCATCTATAATAAAAGAAGAAAGGTAAATACCACTTTATGTTTTTAATGAACTATATATCATTGTATTATTTGGAAATTTAATACATTCTTATATTCATGCCTCTACAAAACTAAAGGGATAGGGCAAAACTATCGATCGCTACGTGGAACAATCCTGACAAATCTCTCTTGCTTCATTCACAGCCATTAACTTCATAAATGCATTGACAATTTGATAGTAATATCATAATTCTGAA
Organism: Leucoptera coffeella; assembly: GCA_030578115.1. Classification (NCBI taxonomy): domain Eukaryota; kingdom Metazoa; phylum Arthropoda; class Insecta; order Lepidoptera; family Lyonetiidae; genus Leucoptera; species Leucoptera coffeella. Next base: position 127,262 of record JAMBLF010000719.1, read on the forward strand.
TTATTATATGACCCTAATACATTCGAAGTAATGCTGACATAGTGATATTGCGTCCTAGTTTGGACCTTGTTTTATTCCTGAAAAGTCATAATGAAGCAGACATATTAAACATACATTCACGTTATTTAATCCCTTTTGGGATAAACAGAGCCTCTGAGATATAATATAGCCTACGCCACTTTAAAGCATCGATGGGTTTGGATGTCATATGAAACATTGGTGACAGATAGTTAGCCTATTGCCCAATAGATTCCATCTATATACCCCTAATCCCTTAGTCGCCTCCTACGACATGCCGAAATAAAAACAGCTTGTTAGTGTACTTTTTACGTTCCAGACTACTCAAGTTATGTTATTAAATCTACAAAGAGCAGATGATTACCCTCATCACATCCCTGACAAACACAGGAAAGGTTCCTTGTATGCTCATAATGAACTTTCACTTAGTTAACTTAAATAACTTGAATCAAAGTGAGTTTGCTTTGCTCAAAACCCCGTTAATCCATGCTAATGTTATTTTGTTTGCTAAGAGCCAGCGGACTGGAAAATATAACATACATACATACGTTAGAAATACCTATAACCGCCGAGTGTGTATGAGTGTCAATGATGCGAAAGTGGTTTGGCAGGATCGAGACCGATGGGGATCTGTGATCTGCCCACCCCTTTAGAGGGAGATGGGCGTGATCTTTATGTATGTATGTATAGACTAGTGTTTACGGGTCAGTAAGGGACTCGAATAAACTAATGGTTATAAGCTGTATTTAATCTTGATTTGTCCTAAGTGATAAAGTAACATTGGATGAAGTCTACCGGACGATAAATTAGCAAAACTGACAATAATTTTCCATGCAACTTATGCATTTACGATTGTTTAAACCGTTCAACCTTTAACTAAGATTTTGTGATAGTCTTTGATTACTCGTAATTCACTTTTTAGCCGTCTAGATACTTTCCAAGCCATTTTTCTAATATATACATACATACACATTACACCCTTTTGCCTTTACAGGAGAGCCATTTCTACCAATCCTGACAAAACACTTTCGCTTCATTGACACTTATTCAACTACTCATATATTTGTGACGGTTATTGGTTATTCTATATTATGTCATCCGAATTTTGATAATTATGCTAAAGGTTATCAGAAAAAAAGAGTTTTACATTCGAAATTCAATGCACCCTTAAAAGTAAACGAATATATCTGTATATAAATACATACACGTGTTAAAAGTAAAGCTTACTAAAACTTGGCACTTAAATTCACAGTAAGTTGAAGCTTACGTACAAATCCTGGGGTAGTATCTGAAATACCTTTGGGGCGAAATATCTCACCATTTGAATAAAAGGTTTTAAACACACTTTCGCAGAGTATTCCTATGATATAGCGTAGAGCCAAGAAGCCTACGGTTTTTGTGGTACAGGCAGCTACTAAAAATATTATATAAAGTCAAATGTCTTTATTCAACATAAGTAATGTACAGTACATTCATTGAAAGTCAAAACATTTGCCTGACACTGGTTGTCTCTTACATTGATATTCTACCGTTGGTTTGGAAGCCGTGGCTCGGAGAAGAACCAACAAGAAACTCCGGCTTTCAGGATTTTTTGCCCAGTGCCAGTTATTTAGTTATTATAAATAAAGATATTCATTGTGGGATTGGTTAACCATCTAAGACCTAATTCTGAGGTTCCGGTCTCGATTCTCGGTTGAGGCAGAGTTAGTGATTTGGTTTTTTTTTCGTACGTATATGTTATAATTAAGTATGTATATGTTTATTTAATAAACGATGACTAGTACCCTAAAACAAGTTGTAAATTAACTCACCAAGGGCCAGTTTATGATGCAATAGTGTCCTAAATATTATTTTTTTAAATAATATGTTTATAGTGCGATGTAGCACAATAGGTTCTAATTCTCCCTGTTCGTATACCAATAAAATTTTCTGATATTATGTGTATCTTCACAAACTTTGATACCTTACGTAATCACTAACGATGGACCTCTGAATAATCCTAATCCTGAAGAGTTTGTACGTATTTTTATGATTGTGTTTTCTTTGCCAAAATGCTAACGTTTTACACCCCAACCCAACTATCAAATAACTGTTTGAAACAAATATTCAAATACACTGTGTTGCCATATAAAACCGCAGTTGCCTGTACGTTGGGCATTTGAAATCTAGCCTACACACCATTTTCTGGACGCAATCCAAAAGTGAGGCGAATATTATCTATTCTTTGCATTATATTTAGTGAGCCGCGGGGAGTTTTGGTTATTATGGGCTGGTATCCCCTTGGTTTAGTTTTGGAATGTTATTACGTATGAATGTTTTAATATATGTATATTATCTGAAATAACGTGGGAAATATTATGTATATATCATGGGGACTATCAATATATGAGTGTCAAACAAGCGAAAGTGGAGTGTCATTCTGTTCATATTGTAATTGAATTCAAAATTGCATAGGCCTTTCATCAGCTTAGCCCGGCTTTACAATAAAAAATTAATGAATAACTGCAGAACATAGATTCATTCACGCATTTTTCTCAGTCACATCTATGTAAATAAGAGATAAGCGAATCCCAACATCAACATAAGAATCGGCAGGTCAAAGAAGTTGTACATAGTAGTGAGCCAACAACAAAAAGTATCTGAGCTATTCAACCTCCTTTCTCCGAAAAGCTGACTTGCTCAGTCTAGTCAAAGGCCTATGGATGTAAAAATGGCGAGATTATCTGTTTATACAGTGCCTATGTAATTTTTTTTATTAACTATAATAAATTTATGTATTGTATTCAAAGGTGTGCAGAAGTTAGATTTTTCAAATTGATTGCACAGGATTTATTTATTATCATATATAGGCAGATAGCATATTGGGCACTCTGCGCTCCAACGACAGTGACAAATTTTTAGATATATTTAATTTATAGTTAAATTATTTTAATTAGGTTTAAGTTTCTTAATATTTTGTTAATTTATTGTGATTTTATTGTTAAAATATATTATAATAAAACATTTTTTGTTTTTTTATTTATCATATTTATCGATTTGGGATATTAATATTTACAGCTGCAATATCGGTATAGAGAGAGCCATTTTTAGAACAACCGAGTTTTCTCGAGGAATAATCTATCCCTAGGGTGTATACACAACACGGCAAACAACCTATTGATTCAGTAGCTAACTATCAGGTTAAAATTGTATGCCCCTAAATACCATGTACTCGAAATAGTTTGACCAAAATGCTCCTGATATACATAGGTAAATTGCTGCGTTTTGAACCGAATTTGGATTTGATGTTCGACCCAGATTATACGTCTATGAAACCTTGATAATTAAGTGTAGTGAATGGTAATTTTAGGCAACGGAATGTGATCTTATTAATATTGTGACTCATTTATGCTGGATCATACTTAATCGTGTCATTTTAAAATGGAAAATAATTGAAAGCTTATCAAAAAGGATGAAATGTACACCAAAATATAGCAAAGGTTACGTTTGGGTTGGGACTGTATTATTTTGGTGTACAAAACAGTATTTTTTGGTAGGCGTTTAAACATAAGCCTCTTGAAATAGAAGGGGTCATAGACAAACAATATTAATTTAAATCACATGGCCTTTACAGTTACCGATAAATTTGATCATTTCATTTTGTATCATATCATGAACCGCCATTTACACACACGTTCCTAATCAACCCAGTTATACCTTAAACGACCTTACGAAGAAAATGCGATCAAAATTCCTTCGTGTGCCCTCCAATATTGATTTCATCCTCAGCCAAGATACCAACTTAACTTTACACCTCGTTCAAGCGATTTCATAGCTTATAACATCCGCATAAAGTCCACGTCATTTCACCGTATTACCCGTGTAAGTTTGTCGATTTGGCGTAGTAAATAGACTAGCGATTTTCTCGACGTGATCCCATCTAAAATGAACTTTAGTAGTGTGTAAATAGAGTTGAAATGGAGCGACGAGGTTTTTTCTACTTATTTAGCGAAATTGGTAAAAAAATAAAAGAGGCTAAGGAATATAAGCTAGTGAATTAGTTTCATTTGCGAAGAAACTATGTTATTTTATTTTTGTGAATTTTATCCAGTTCTTCAAAATTATCTGTGTCAAAGAATGCTATGGTTATAACAAGTAATCATTTAAATTTATTATATTGACTCACGATTTGTATGCTTTTTACTAAGAACCTCAGATTCGAAATATAAATGCTTGTCTGTTTTTTTACTTATTCATAAATTGAGTTTGACATCCTTACGGTTTACCCCAATACATTATCGAGATTCTAGATTCTATACATTAATGCAATTCACTATATAAATAATATTAATAAATAAAATCTGGCAAAATTCGAAATTCAAGTAGTAATTTATCCTACAAGTATGTGTTTATGTCCTTATCAACAGTTGTTGGTATTCATATAAAATACTGACTGCAACTTCTTAATGAACCGAAGATTACATGAATAAATACTGATAAATAAATTTAATTATTCCTAAAATAAACCGTAAAGAAACGCAGTTACCTAGCATTCTATTTCCATTTCCAATGCCACGGAACCATTTCAACAAACTCTAAACGATTTTGTTTGTTTCTCTAACAGGAAGGGTTTTGAAAAATGGAAATTGGCAAAAATTAATTCAATAGATATTTTTATCATCAGTCACCGTAAAACAAAAAGCCTTTTGGCATTTTTGGCTGTGCCAGTCACAAAGGGGGAATGCCAAGAACCTTCACAGGCTTTTGTTTTAAGGGTTTTTGATCATTTGAATTCAAGGAAAGAGGGGGAATGAAAACGAAACCTAAATAATGCCTTTTGATAGGTAATATTCAGTGAATGTCCACGGAAAAATTACCGACATGTTAATAGGTGATTATTTTAATTATTGCTTTAATATATACTTAAATATTTAGACTTAAATAATAAAGTAGAAAAACTGCGAAGTGTCTTAAAAAGTGCATAATCTTTTTACATTTACTTCAATCGTATAAACGAGCAAAATGTATAAATACATAATGTACATCCATGCCTCTACCTAAGGGCATAGGCAGAAACTATTGATCGCCACCTGGAACGATCCTGACAGATCTCCCTTGCTTCACTCACACCCACCCATTAACCTTCTCGTACATGCTCTTATAAACTTCCTATCAAAAATTATAAGTAACTGTAACTAGCAACTTATTTAGACTAAGATATGTTTAACATTGTGAAATAATACTTACGTATATACATAAACATTCACGTTCCAAGGGATTAAACCCTTTTGGAGTGGACAGAACCTCGGAGATATAATATCCTAGGTCCGTTTTAGCATTAATATTGGGGTTGTGATGTATTAATGAAACATTGGTGATTGATTGCTAGCCCATCACCCAATAGATTCTATTTACCCCTAGTCCCTTAGTCGCGTCCTACGACATGCCGGGAAGAATGACAACTAGTTAGCATTCTTTTTACATCCCAAACTAGCGCAGGATTAGTAAAATAATTCATTTTCGTCAATCCCGATCATACCAACGGAAAAACCAAAATTCTTAAAATATTTATTATCTATAGATAACTATCCTATTGCCCAACATCTAAAAATACACACCGTGAACAAAACAAGAAGATATCTCATTCAAACTCCAGACTCCATAAAACCTTTTATGTCTCAAAACCATGTATGTACCCTAGTATATATTTGTTAAGAGCTTTTTAGCCCCATACCTCTTTCTATACATTATTAATCAGTCGGTTAACATTTTCGTCCCTTTCCGATACATTGCCAATTGATACAGAGGAACAAGGACCGGAAGATTTTGTCCTTCATTTCCGATTGCCTGTTTTATTGAAGCGGCAAAGAAAAATGGTCTTCTTTATTTGCGTTTGAGATGGCAGAGTCAATAAACAAGTTCGGGCTAAGGCTTAACGATCTAACTAAAGTTAATGTTGGGGCGAATCTCGGAGAGTTTGATGGGATTATGTTCTTGTTATGTATGTACTAATATTATGTGAATTATATGGAAAAGTGAGGTTTTAAATAGTTGGACTATTGGACTATAAGATCTGAAACCTTTTTTGTGAAAAGTGTTTTTGTCTGATTTGCATCGAAAAAATCTTCATAACATATTAGTTTTAGACACAGCTATAATATATATATGTACTTTGGGTATATTATTACCATTTTGGTTATTACAATTAAACTAGTAATTGTTAAACATTTGCGATTTATACTCATTTTATTTACATGTGAGACCAACAATCAATACAATTAAACTGTTCTTTTTTAAAGGGAAAGTTAATTACTTACCTTTTTTCTGGCATGTTGTAAGCAACTAAGGGACTAGGGTAAATAAAATCTACTGTTCTATGGGCTGGCAACCTGTAACCAATGTTCCATATGACATCACTACCCCAATATTCATGCTAAAAGCGACCTAAGAGATATTAAATCTCCGAGGTTCAGTCCACCCCAAAAGGGATTAAAGGACGTGAATGTTTATGTATGTATATACTTTATCCGAGCATAAAACGGGAAATTGTTTGAGCAGGTATCATTACCAAGTTAATGAAGGAATAACTCATTAATTTAGGAGGCACCTCGTAAACAATTAACGTGAAATGACTAATTAAAGTGCACGGTTTACGTCCCTTTATGTCATTATCTAGCGAATACAGCTTTCTGCACATTGTTGCTAAATATAACCTAAAGACTAGAGAATCTGTATCAGTGGGTACAGGGTTCAAATGGAAATGAAGTTAATGAATTTGAATGTACATTTTCGTAATAAAAATACATTAACGAAATGGATCGAATTATACAGTTAGGGAAAACAACGTGAAGAGACTTACCTGTTCCCCGAACAAGTACTAGTGCTTGTAAATGGCGACATGGCTTACCACCTGTAACTTTGAGTACTGACTATCTGGTCAATACGTGGGTTCGAGGTGTCCATAGAATTACTACCTTCGCAATTGCGGACACGAAAACCTTAATCTCTGACTACCCCGCAAGGTTTAAATGGTCGTGAATGCGTTTGTCTTTTTATTTCAGTAATCAAGCCTACGTTTAAAGGAAATATCGTATCTCTGAGTTTCTAATACCCCAAACAAGATGTGAAAAATTTTTGTAATAGTTTAATAGTTATATTGCAATTGAAGGAGGTTTGTAAATTACAAGAATCGTATTCCTTTATAGTCCGAAACCAGCTACAAGCTTAGCATGTAAATCCCAATTAATTTTAAAATCGTAATCAGGGCGATGTTTTCTTTCGCTTCCGCCTAAGCCGTCCTCCCTAATGCCAGTAGCGCCATCTCGCGTCCGAGAACACAATTACGAGTGCCGATTATTGTCGAGGATTTCAAACTCATTTGTGGATATAAAATCCTTAATCGGATTTCACGGGACGTGGCTTTTGTTTTAATTCTGTCCTCCCCGCTCGCTTTTCTGGGGGATTGTGTTAATTTGATGGCAGATAGAAGGTGAATTTCCTATTTTTCCTGTTCAGGTTCTTAGAACTGCGGATTTATAAGGCCTTGGTCACTTAACGTATGGATGACCAAGAAGATGTTTTCGTATATCCGATTTTCTGTCCATCCCAAGAAGAATAAAGGTCACGAATGCTCACATGTATAAAAAGGCTTTTTGGTCTCGAATATTTAAAACTGAAGGAAAGATATTGTAAAGAGATTATCTTCATAAAGATATTGCTGTGTACCTATATATTATAGCAATGTATTTCTTAATAGGTTTAAAAAAAGATCCTCAGGCAAAACTATATATAAACGAAAGTAGCAGACTGAGATCCTAAGTATACACAGCGTGACATGATTTCTATTTGATTACTCATTTAGTACAAAAAATTAAACGTAAGTTAGTAAATTTTGTTCATTCATGAAAAATCATATATAACGTATTCGCATAACGTATTTACATAAAAAATATTTTTAGACGTTCAAATTCTTGCTGTTTAAATCGTAAAACTATATTTAAGTATATGTATATATATCCTTTATTTTTGCTATTTATGTAACATATCTACATAAAACATTTTTATTATTTCAATTAACTAAAGTTAAAATCGTTATTTCAACTAGTTTCGTAAAAAAACAGAATAAATACATAAAAGTTTAAGAGCGGTCGTAAAATATAACTTTTACTTGGATTAACAGTCCAACAACTTTTGACATGGCTTAGCCATAAACCTTTAAAGCCTGCATTTACAATTTTATGTTTGCATTTTCTTAATTTTATGTTCCAACTAAATTAATCTGATACGTAAAAACTAAAACTAACTTCGTTAAAACTTACTACTCGTATAGTTGATATAGATCGATACATAGCTTTCTTTTGTAGTATTAATTACTATTTGGTATAATATAATATTACTATAGAAATATATCTAGATAAGACTGGCGATTTTTATTAATTCTACAAGAAAACGTGACTTATCGTGTATATTTTATAAACAAAGTATTACCTTTGTTATGCGACGTTTTGGCCACGTAGCAATAGCTATATAGTTTAAAATATATGCGCTAAAATATATCCCGTTTTGTTGTAAAATATTTTATTTTGTATGAAATTTGAGTAGTGACTAACTAGCTAGTTTTTTCCTGACACGTCACTGAAGTTTATTAATAAAGTTCAATCAAGCTGATATGGTAACAAATTTGATTTAAACGCAAATTTTATCGAGATTAAGTCTTTTTCGGAAGGCATCTCTATCTCGTAAGTTGTGTATTATGTATAATGCTTTACGATAGTTCTTAAGTTAAAGATAAACCTAAAAATGACTTACTCTTGCGGGCTAGTCAAACGTTACCATCTCCACGATAGTAGTATTTCTATGGCCCAAACCTAAGTGTTAATCATATAAGTAGTACTCAATGTGACAGATGGTAAGTCGAGTCGCTATTTACAAGCACTTTCTTTTAGTTTACTACCTATCACGTTGGGCGCTGTCTATTTAGTTTAAATCGGGCGTGACCCATACCTGACATGCCTTCAACTCAACTCTCACTCAAGCCTCTGTCTAACCCGCCACAATAAAAAGGGAGTGTGTATACAGAAGTCGTGAAGCGTCTGATATATTTTATGTTTCAATTAGTTATTTAATACAAAAATAATAGAAACCCCAAAGCATACATTAAAAAACCCTTCGCAATCAAAAACGTGATATCGAATCATCAAAATGAAAGAAAGAAAGAAAGAAAGAAAGAAAGAAACTTTATTCACTACAAAACATACAAAAACACAAACATGGAATAAATAAATGTAAAGAACACCGTTGATGCAGTGAAAAGGTGCTGCCTCAGTATACGATGTAGCTAGGCTACATCACTGGTCCTCCGGCAGCACCCGATTCGGAAACTGTCACAAGCTACATATAATAAATAACGAACATACACAAAATAATTCATTTATAATATCCATCGTGACAAATACAAATATAATACTCATACATAAAATTGATACACTATAATTCATAATCATACTTTGGGGAACATAAACAAGAACATTAGTTAAAGGCATGTAAATAGATATAGTCATATACATAAATACACACTCATACATATACGTACATACACATTATATATATACACACACATATATATATATATATATATATATATATACATATATATATATATATACACTATAGACTGTAGTAACATCATAAACATCATATAAACATACATTAATATATTTCAGACACATACACATTAATTCAAACAATTTATAGAAAGAAAATATTTATATATATATATGGTATTTGCACTGACAAGGTGAGGCATTGATAGGAGTTAGGGTAAGGATTTCTGTTGTTCGAGCAGACAAGCCTTATACCTACGGCAGAAGACTCCCCTAGAAGCAACGTCGCGGATAGGTGGCGGTATATCATTCCAGCATTTGGACGCCGCGAACTTGAAACATCCCCGAAACGCTGCTGAATGGTGCACTGGCAAAGCAGCCCTAACCTTAAAGTGACGGGGGTTTGTAGACCACTTGAGTTTTCGGTACAAGTAAGAAGGGCTCTCCGACCGAATGACACCAAACAACAACGCCGCGAAGTGTAGTCGCCTACGTGACTGCATGTTCAGCAAGTTCGCGTCGCTCAAATACGGAGTGATGCGGGATCGGTAAGGTATATGGAAGCAAAAACGGGTGCATGCGTTTTGAACCCGTTGTATCAGTTTCCTAGTTCGCCCAAGTATACAGCTACCATAAACAACGTCACAGTAGTTCAGCCTTGACAATATCAACGCTTCACTCAGGTTGACACGCAAGTCTACGCTGAGATATTCGCGGATATTGTAAAGAACCTTTAAACGGTAGAAGCAGTTCCCGACTACACTGAGGACGTGCTTCTCGAAATTAAGCCTACCGTCCATCAGCAAGCCCAGGTTCCTAACCTCTTCCACCGCCCCTATGACGTTCCCCCTGATAACTATATCATTGGCGGAAAGGACATCCATCGTACTCCGAATTTGCGACCGACTTCCAAGAACTAAAAGCTTAGACTTGGAGGGGTTCAGCGTAAGACAATTTCTATCAGACCAACACGCAATTCGTTCGAGCTCAGAATTAATGCTGCGTATGCATTCCGACATCCCCGAAGGTTTGGCAGACGCATAAAGCTGCAAATCATCAGCGTAGAGATGATATCGACTGTTTTCGATACTGCTAACGACATCGGCGCTATACAGTATAAAAAGCAGAGGACCTAAGATAGAACCCTGTGGAACTCCCCTCGTCAACACACGAGGGGAAGACCACCGAGTTCCACCGTCCATCCCCCGCAGCCCAACGACTTGTGTTCGATGAGATAGATAACTATCAAACCACTTCACAGCACCGGTAGAAAATCCATAATATGTCATCTTGGATAATAGCAAGGGTATGCTCAGACTATCGAAAGCTTTAGAAAAATCGAGTAATACCATTAGGGTGCTCATGCCATCGCCCTGGGCCTGGAGAACGTCGTCGACCACATTCGCCAAGGCGGTCGCAGTAGAGCGGCCCTTCCGGAAGCCCGATTGATATTCGGGCAAAATACCGTTTTCTTCTAGATATTTCGTAAGCTGATCACTCACAACCCTCTCCACTATCTTTGACAAACATGGAAGGATACTTATAGGACGAAGGTGGGATATATCAGTCGGGTTAGGTATTTTCGGCAACGGCAGGACCCTGGCAGCTTTCCAACTGGTCGGAAAGATACCAGTGCTGAGGCTCCTGTTCACAATTGCTGTCAATACGTCAATAGTCTCTGGTAATGTCAATAATAGCATGTCAATGTCAATGTCGTCAACACCCTTGGCCTTCGTCTTGATCGCCGAGACAATCTTTGTCACCGCCTCAGCCGAAACCGGCTTCAGCGAGAATGACGAAGAACCAAATCGGTGAAATTCGTAATACGTCAAATCACTAATAGTCACCTCTGCATTTCCTGGTATGTCCAGGAAATGCTTGTTAATATCGTCAGGGTCGTCAAAATGTTCAGTCAAGTCAGTCTGGTTATTATCAGTTAGTATTATTTTTTTTAAGTGTTTCCACATTGTCTTTGGATTAGTCCTGTCATTAATTGTCTTGTCAAAATATGCCTGTTTTTCAGAACGCAGAGCCTGAACGACAAGCCGTTTCAGGTCCTTATAGTACTGCTTATGTGCCTCGATTCCAGTACGCTTGAAACGCCTGTAGGCGTTGTCGCGTAGCCGCATCATAAGCAGCACAGTGCTCGTCAACCAAGGCTTTGGAGCATCCTTCACCAAAATACTCCTGACTGGGGCATGTTTGTCAAAAAGTTGTGTTATGTTGTCAGTCAAAAGAGCTACTAAGTCATCAATGTTGTCATGTGTTGTCAAAATCATTCGCTTTGTGAATTTAAATAAAAATTCTTTTCATTTCGTGCATCGGCGATCAAACGCTGCGCAACGTAACACTCAACGTCCGATTTCCCAAAGGTCGTTCCAACAAAACGTTAGAAAAAAGCAAACGTGATTCCAATTAATTAGCCTAATTGGCTTCTTTTATTCAACGGTGAGCTGGCATTAGCTGGAGGCTTCTTTGCAGGTTTTATTATTGTGGCTCTGCTTAGTGAGGCACTTAGAGTTACATGGAAAGTATGGTAACTATGTGCTATTATGTTTTCGTTTTAATGGCTTTGTAAGTAACTAGTATTTTATTTACATTTATACTTAATTACTCATATGTACTTTCGTAACGGGATAGGCAATATTAAACTACCCTTGAACCATCCTGGAAAATCTGGCTCGTCTCACTCAACCTTAAATGACATCTCTATAATTGATGAGCTAGCATACTTGCTAGCTTAATGAGATATATAAATATACATGTACATGTAAAATGTTGTAACATATCGAATTAAAATACTAGTAAATACATACACAGAACACCTGATTCCCTGTAGATGGGTAGGCAGAGATCATGAATCCCCACTTTCGCTTCATTGACACTTATACAGCTCTTCATACACACTCGGTGGTCATAGGTACTTCTAACGCCAATAAACATAACAATATGATACATGACCCTCCATATTCTTAGTCGTACTTATCAGCTATTGTTCTTCAGTACAAATATATTTGCAAAAAAAAAACCTGAACCCGAACGCAGACAAAGCAAAATAAATCCGAGCAAAACTAAATCTCCTTAAACTGGTAAATATTTTAGGGGTAAAAAACGCTTGCTTAACTTTTCCCTGCTAAGGTACCTTCTCCTAAATCTCGGGTGTAGTGAGCCAGGAGAAAACGGTTCTATGCCGACAGGTTGGGATTTATCGAAAAAACCCGAGAAGCCTTACCTTTGTTCTCTTGCAGTTCTGTTCTGAGATTCCGTTTAAGGAGATAAGAGAATTTCGAGTTGTTAATTGTAGGGTTTTTGTTTTAATTTTGAATGACTATATATAGATGAGTGACCGTATACAGTATTTTAAAATAGTAAAGAAAAATGGTTGTGTATAATTCATATTAATGACTTCACATTATTTTTTTTAGCTAGTGCTTGTAAATAACGACATGGCTTACCTCTTATCACATTGAGTACTGACTATCTGGTCAACACATGGGTTCGGAATGGCCATAGAATTACTAACTCCGCGATTGTAGAGTTGGAAACCTGAACCTCTAACTTCCCCGCAAGGGTTAATGGTCGTGAACGCGTTTATTTGTTTTTGTTTTATTATTTTCCACAAGAAGCACCGTGAATAATCTTGACACTTCAGACATTGAATTCTATCATGTTGTTGAAACTGGGGTTAAGTTGAACATAATATGTCATTAAATAACAATATAAACGTTTATTTTATATCTACAAAACACACACGCATACATAACCCAACTTATACATAACACAGAAGTCATTCTCACTATTGTGTTAATAACTTTTCATAACACAATGCCTTTGTTTCCTATACTACATAGCATAGAAATTTTTTTTATAAACACACACAAACTTTAACAGCCTACAAACACATATACGTTACTACATATGAGTACAACATAAAGTAGAACATCATTTCAATATTAATAATTCGAAGGCTTTCCCAACTACGTATCGTCGAGGCCATGAATCTGTTAACGTAAACACGCCATTTACTACTAAGTGCTTTCTTATTGTGAAAACAGATATTGACAACTATATATGTATGTTATGGTAATGTGAGTAGTAAGTGCTTGGGTAAAACTACTTAGTTAGAGCAATTATTGTCATTTTATGCCTTAAGGGTAAAAGCTATGATATAATTATATGTACAAACTATACCCCCTTGTTTGTAAGTCTTAATTGTTACTTTTTTGTATTGTGTATGTTTTTGTGGCTGTAAATAAAGGATTTATTATTATTGTTATATATTGTATACTATAATACCCAGATGGTCGTTATTAATCATACTTATTATCGGGTTTGTGATGTCTTTTGTGACATGCAATAATAAATTTAGCACTTGGACTAAAATAGATTATTTATATTAGATTTCGATTGTCTCTCAGGAAAATTTTAAATGATAGATAGTTAGCTTTTTTTTAGCATAGTACCACAGTTGCACCAACCCGATACGAAAGACAGCTATTTAACAACCTTATAACGTCTCAAACTAGAAAAAACCTTAACACACTCTCTCGCTACTCATTGATTCATACCAAAGCAATGTTAACACAAACGAACAACCTCCATACAGAGCACGAGTGAATAATTTGAAGGCTCTATCGGCAATATCGTAGGAGCAAGACAAATTTATAGTTGGAGAGGCCCCAGAGAGAAATCCGTAGCAGGAAGTAGCAATTAAGTTGTGCCTCTCGAGACATTCCGCTATTGCCACTGCATTCCCCGTGCAGGTTGCTACAATGGTAAAGTCGTAGTATTACATTTGGACATAGAGAATAATAAAGGTAACTTTATTATATAAAAACATACGCGATAAGTCCCGTTAGTTATTAATCATAGAGAATAATATTATGAAGTTCACTACCTATCACGTTGGGTGCAGTCTGTCTAGTTAATCGAAGGCTTTGAATGGCTCGTACCTAACATATCCCGCCACAATAAAAAAAGGAGTGTGCATACAGTAGTGAATGTATGTATATTTTGGTAGTATATTTATGGTTACGGAAATGAAAAAAGCGAATGCATAAAAGAACTAATGGATGTAACAGTTTTTTGATTTGGACCAATAGTCTCTGGCTATCCCATGAGGGTAGCAATAGCTTGAATGCTTGTATGTATTGTTGCATGTAACTGTAAAATTATGTTGTGTTGATATAGGTTTTGGTTATAATGTGACTGTCTTTTTATCTCTCTGTAGTCGTTACGGTAATTTAGGGAATATAAATGTTTAATGTATTTTATGACGACATTATTATTTAAATTACCAATATTCTTTTCGTCATTTTTTAAGATCCACAAAATTTTATTTATCTTTAGTATTAATGGTGTTCAATTTGAATCGCTAAAGTGAGTAAACTATTTTGCTTTTGAAACAAATATACCATCATATTACGTAATCCCAAATCTATTTCCGACTCAATTAATACAACTAGAGCATATAAATAGGCTTCAATATCGAACCCTTTTAAGTTGTTTGCCTAAGTTGAGGAAACTATGTTGTTTATTGACATACGAGATCAGAGGGAAACCGTAGTCTATATTCGTAGTACGAGAATTCCACTTGACATGATGAACAGGCGATATGATAGTTACTGATCGATTACTGACAATAACTCGTGAATGCTACGAGTGCTTACTCAGTTTGTAGTATAGATATAGTGTTGACTTGATTTTGAGTAGATATTCTCAATTTGAACGAAGTGAGTTTTGTTTATAAATTTATCTAAAATTTTCTTTATAGTCTTTTGTTTGTAGAATTACATGTTTTTAAATATCAAATGTTTGTTAAACTAAAACGTTAAGTTCATGCCAGTTCATTTTTAGCTTAAAATGATGAGTTAAAAGCGTGTCTTCTGCTTTATTGATAAATACAAACTACATTAAAGTTTTAAATTATGCACATAGTAGAAAACCTTCATAAATTCATAACCTGCAGATAGCCTGTCTTTTAATCAGTAATATAACCTAACAATCTATCATGACAACTTATTATTTACAAAACACTGCAATAACCGTTTTTTTAAATTCTACAAAGAACACCTTATTAATACTTCTGTCAGCAAACAGTCCAATAAATTATCTTAAAAATATCAAAATGGCAACTGTAAGTGACTTTTAAGACGTCATCCCTCTTATTTCCCATAAATGAGTTCGTAAAAGCTTATCAGCCATTTCCTAATAAATAATTTTATTGAATCTCTCTTCTTGTGACTTTTATATCTTTTTGATACTTATATAGATGTCGTTTATATGTTTTAAAATGGTGCGTTTATCTAACTATATAAAGATGCCCTTATATATACATAAAACATTATATTAAATATAGGCTATAAAAAATTATATTAAACCAATACGTAGAATATAAAGAAAGTAAACACAACAACAAATATATTTATAAGAACCTACCATTACAAATAATAATAATAATATTTGGACATTATTACACCAATTAAACTAGCCCCTTGGTAAGTACATTTAAGACTTGTGTTAAGGGTACTTGTCAACGTAAATTTAAGAAATATATACGTATTATATGTAGATAAATACATATATAGCATATATAATCTACAACCAGACTGGAAAGCAGAAGAAAGAAGAAGTAGCAGCGTAGTTCTTAACTCTGCCTCCTCCGGGAATCAAACTCGGGACCTCACGATAGCGTTCAGGTGGTTAACCAACCGCACCACGGAGGTCGTCTACCCAATATTACGTTTTAAGCCTTTACATTGAAAAAAATAATATCTGGTATGATTCTATTTCGGTCTTTGGACTGGTTTAATTTTAGAATTTTCCAGCGTCACACTTAGTCAATGGTTTCGGGTATTGGATACCAATTTTTCATAGAGGCCCATTTCAAAATTTTACTGCAAATAGCGACATTATCCCTCCATGTATCTCCGATCCAGCGATTGACAGTCGACTCATAAATTCAGTTTAACTGCGAACCCTTTCGGACCGTCCTTTCCAACGCCGTTTTTACCCTAACAAATTATTTTTATGCTAATATTAAATACACATTGGTCTGATGAAATTGGAGTGCTGAAATTTTCACATTTTTCGCAAAAATATTCGCCATGCCATCTGGCTGTTAATTGTTAGTCTTTGCCTTTTGATTGCAAATGGCGGCGTGACGTTGAAATTTAAATTCGGCTTTTATGGTGAACGAATGTTAGATTTGTGTAATGAAAATAAAACTGACGTGTATTAGTATTAAGCTTTTAGGTACTGAAACTAGTGTATAATCTGCTTGAAGACGAGCTTAAGAAAGTAAAGTTCCTTCATTAGTTGGATTAAATTTTGAATCAGACTAAACTGTAAGAAATATAAAATTTGGGTTACATCCTTGGTAATAATTTATCCCTATGAATTGTGGTACTTTTATCATTATTTTACTATTATCAACATACTTTGAATCATATAGATTCCAAAAAAGGTTTGATCTATGTGTTATGAGCACCTTTTCAATTAATTAAGTACCTACTCTTTATACTGTTATTGTGTCAAAGCGTATATATAATAGTGTTATGTTAAAATGTATACAAGCACTAATTAAATGTTTTTCTTTCTTTCTTTTAATTATTCTTAGTAGAAAGTAAGTAAGTAGAAGTAGTTCTTAGTTCTTTGTTGAAGCTCTAGAGGATGTGGAGGAAGGCATTGTCGTAAACGGCAGACCTATCAACAACATACGGTATGCCGATGATACAATCCTTATATCAGACACTGCTGAAGGCCTTCAGAAGTTGTTAAGCCGCGTGGAATCTGTAAGCGCAGAGTATGGTCTTAGTATCAATGCGAAAAAGACGAAGTACATGATCGTCGATCGCGATAATGATAATTCCAGAACGCTGTATGCAAATGGACAACATTTGGAACGAGTACGGTCATACAAGTACCTTGGTTTCATTGTGGATGAGAAAGACGATCACAGTGTCGAAGTAAAATGTCGCATAGAGCAGGCACGTCAATCTTTCCTGAAGATGCAACAACTTTTCCGCAATCGAGCTCTCAAAATCCCCACAAAAACACGACTGCTTCGTTGTTATATATTCTCAGTTCTCCTGTATGGAGTCGAAGCCTGGACCCTGGACAAACAAATGTGCAGACGCCTTGAAGCTTTTGAAATGTGGTGCTACAGGAGGATACTGAGAATCTCATGGCGGGATAAGATAAAAAACGAGACGGTTCTACAGATCATAAACAAAAAGAAGGAAGTGCTCAATGAAATCAAAAAACGCAAACTGACTTATTTGGGCCACATCATGCGCCATGATAAATACAAGTTGTTGCAGGTTATAATGCAAGGTAAAATCATTGGACGACGTAAACCAGGTCGTAGAAGAACATCGTGGCTCAAGAACCTGAGGGAGTGGTTCGGCCTAAGCTCACGATCCCTGTTCCGTGCCGCTGCGTCCAAAGTGAAAATAGCCATGATGGTCGCCAACCTCCGCTGAGGAGATGGCACGAGAAGAAGAAGATTCTTAGTAGAAATTAATTGACATCATTTACTATAGTAAACACAAAAACTGCAGAACAAAACTAAACTTTATTCTTCATCTAATAAGGTAAGTTTTCAAACAACAGTTAAACCAAATTCAAACAAATTACAAAAGTTGCATTCAACTCATTCATTCCTTGACCAACACTGTTTTGCACTTTCAAAGACTTTGTTGTGAAAACTACAATTATTTTAAGTTTCTCATTACATTTTACTTTAACAGATCAAATTGCAGACATTATTTCAAAGGTACGTGTACGTAGTCTGAAGAATAGAAGAGCATGTATGACAAGGTTAATGGGTGTGAAAGAAACAAGAGAGATTTTTCAGGATCGTTCCATGTGACCGAACGCTAGTAATGGCGTCAATATTTGTAAGTATATCTTATTAAATAACGCGTTGGCAAATTATTACCAACTTCACTCTAGATGCACATTTGAACAGTACCATGTAAAAAGAAAATATATAATTAAATTATACATTATATCATAAGACATACGCACGATTAAAATTTCGAATGAAATGTGCCTTTTTGTTCAGGGTAGGCAATATAGTTAACCTTCGTCCTGTGCTAGTCTGGGACGGCCCTGTACTAGTGCGGTACTTAAAAGAATGCTAACTAGCTGCCATTCTTCCCAGCATGTAGGAGGCGACTAAGGAACTATATACGCGTAGGCACATGGTTCACATTCACATTTTAAAATGAGGCCAAATCTATTTTAATACACTTTCGTACAATAATTACGAAGATAAGTATTCGAAACATACATACACATCACGCCTGACTCCCTGTAGAGAAGTAAGCAGAGATCATAGATCCTATGATTTTCCCCCAACCACTTTCACTTTACTGACACTCATACACTTCCTCATACACACTCGGCGTCTTATTGGGCCGGCCGCTAGGTAACCGCCCTTCGACTTCACCTACATATATTATTTTTGTCAATCTACTATCATGCATCCGCAGAAATATAACAAAGTCTAGTTACCCCACAACAAACAATCATAATACCTACATATGTAGCAATAAGCATCACATCAATTCCATCCAATAACACACCTAATACACACGTGTAACTAATTCAGGCGAACATTCATAAATAGCAATCCATCACAATTACACCACTAAGCAGACATGAAGGATTCCACGTTGCCATGGCAACCAAGTGGAGGCTTCGTCAACAAGGAAGCTAATTAGCGAAATTACGAGAAGGGTGCAATGTTGCTCATGAATCAAGGAATTAGAGACAGGGGTTGAAATATGACTGTTCCTCTAAAAGGCTCAACAGTTTAGGGAAAACGTGAATGGGGAATGATGTAAATAAGGCTGAGTGTATTGGGACGAAAATAGAAGTTTTCGTTTCAAAATACGTCAGTGGGAGTGAGGGAAAAACAGGAAGTTTGATACTGGTTTGTTGGTGTTAATAATAGTCACTTGTCAAGTTGATTGTACACTTTAAGGTGAAAAGTGTAATCAGTAGAGTAGGTTGGCTATAAATTATAATTATACTTACTTACTTTGTCATTTCATAAATAAAATACCCTGTCAGAGTTAATAGTACAATGATTATGTATCTGTAACCCTAACGTAACTTATAACCCTTAAGTTAATATACAATTATTTACCTAAGTAACTTAAAATCTTAATAATATTAATGAAACAGTCACTGTAACAAAAACCGATTATTAACTAGCCAATATAAGGTGTAATATTGGTTTCCCACTAATTA
The DNA here is from genome assembly GCA_030578115.1 of Leucoptera coffeella. Classification (NCBI taxonomy): domain Eukaryota; kingdom Metazoa; phylum Arthropoda; class Insecta; order Lepidoptera; family Lyonetiidae; genus Leucoptera; species Leucoptera coffeella. The sequence continues at coordinate 147,121 of JAMBLF010000719.1, forward strand.
ATCTAATGACTTAATAGGGGTGGACAAAAGGCTTTTTGGGTGCGATGACGTCATAATTAATGAAGACGGATAACCCAAAGCCTTCTTTACAAAACGTCAAATTAGTCAAAAGATCCACGCGAAGGTTTATGAGGATTTTGAGTAATCGAAAATCGAGCCTCATTCCTGATTCGTTACACTGTCGTACTAAATTCTGTAGCATTTTGATGTAATATTCGTAGCATTTTAAACGGTCATAGCATTGTTTTTATTATTATGCTGTTAAGTGGTTTCTTGTATTTCATAAGCAGTAGAAAAGCGTATTTATTAACTCTGCCTCCACCGGAAATCGAATCCAGGACCTCACGATTAGCGTTCAGGTGTCTAACCGATCAGGCACGTAAGTCGTCAAATTTATATATAATTAGTAAACCTGCGTAGAACTAAATTTAGCCATTTTACTTGTCTCCTGAAGAAACCTATACAACTTCCTCTATAACTAAGTAACGCTCAGCGATATCTTGTACAGTAACTCATACCCGTTTATTCCCTGATTTATTCCATTAGTCGCCTCATACGACACCCACGGGATCATTTGAGGGTCTACTCTGTTATTTATGGGGATTATGGTCTGCCCAGCCATGAGGATTATTTTCCTGTAGATGGACGTATAAGGGGAGAGGAGGAAATCTTATCGAAGTTACTTTAAGCTGATTAAAGTATTAGCTTTGCTTAGTAATACTGTGTACTTTTTCTTGCGTGACGTTACAAATTCCTATAATCGATAAGTGTGTATGAGGTATAGAAGAGTCAAGGAAGCGAAAATGCGTTGTCAGGATCGAGATAGATAGGTATCTATGATGCATGCCAACACTTCTACAGGAAAACGGGCGTGAAATGTATGTATGTTTCACCTTAAAATGAACTTTGTACAAAGGTTTTCAAATTACCCTTAAGACATTCTTTTGAGCAATCTTCGTAATATGTGTAGGAGGGTTTTGTGTGAAAAATGTGAAAACTTCATCTTTTTACAAGGAAAAATGTAATTTGTATTTAATGGAATGTTAAAAGGGCCGGCCCTCTAATCTGGGGAGTCATAATTCCACTCAGATTAAAATGATTAGAACTTCAAGAGTTGAGAGGATTTTAAGAGTTCCGAAGAGATAAGAAAATGAGGGTATACGTACATACACGTAATGTGTTTTTATATTGCAGACGGCAGAGTTAGAACTACAAGCCTCTGATTTATAAATAGTGCTTTAGTTCCATATTAAGTGGATACGAAAAAAGATATTTGGAATATGAAAAAAATTGCAAATAAGTAGAATTCAACTAAACTCCCATATTCTAAGTATATTTTCACCATCACTGATATTCATAAATTCTAGCATACCTACATTTATGACTTAACAGGCTAAATATGACAGAAAGTGTTAATTAAACTTTTATAAAAAAAATCAACATTATCATTATTTCGAACTTATCACAGATTGATGAAATAATAATTGTGAAGAACCTATAACCATTTAACGTACATTAGGAGGTGTTATATCAATGTAAGAAAGATGACACAAATCTTTTTCAATTCTCAAATGCAATTATACTAAGGAATTACAAGATAGGAACAGGATAATTATTTTAACCCTTTCCTGGACACTTCATTTTTATTTCTTTTTTACGTGCTATAATCATAACCATAACATTTTAATGGCAACATTACTTTTATTAGGGCCTAGTTTATTATTTCACGGCAGAAAAAAACTGCTGCTTTTTTATTTCATATCATTAAGATTAGGAAAGGCAAACGGTCTCTTGTCAACACAACTGTATTAAAAAAAATGTTATTTATTAATACTACATAATTTTAATTATACCATTACAAAACTCAGCATCTTAAAAAACGACAAACGCATTCATGACATTAAACCCTTGCGGGATAGTCAGGGGTTCAGGTTTCCATCTCTGCTATTGTAAAGGTAGTAATTCTATTGACACCTCGAACCCACGTGTTGACCAGATAGTTAGTACTCAATGTGACAGGTGGTAGGATAATGTACATTACAAAACTCAGCATCGAATCGGTAGTTTGGCCATTCAGAGAGGTAATGTTGCCAGTGTGTTGGGGACCGTGCCTTTCTCTGACAGCGATGAGCTAAAGGAGATATTTTTTCTTTTAAGTTTTATTTTATTTGTTTTTTTTCTATTGTAAATAATAGTTTTATTTTGAATTGATTAAAATGTGGTAAAATATATTTAATTGTAGAATATATTAAGTATTATCATCGTTTCAAATCACAGTTTTCTTATGTTTTTATATTTATACATCCTTATATTCCTTTCGCTAACGACTGAATTTCGAGACATACATAGAATGTCCACAATCTCTCTATCAGTTTTAATATTTCTTTGTAGCTTTTGTTTACATTTATACAAAATAAACATACGAGAATGTTGTCTCCAACACACATATATATTCTGTATATATGTAGGAAAGTTAAACCAAATTAGATGCAAATTCCGTACAGTTGAACGGGGGCTACGCCGCGATATGCCAAAGTTGTTTCCGGTTGCAAACTCAAGACTTATCATGAGTCGACTCCAAGTTTTTCTAACTTGAAACATGACTTGTGGGCTGGAATGTTGGTTAAGTTCAAGTGGAAGGCCCAAGGCCACCCAACGAAGATTTATTAAGGGAAACGTCTTGAAGGCCGTAAACTGGACTACTTTAATAATCTCCACAATTATTATTCAGCCTCGGGTCACACGTGGGGTATTTAGGGGTTTTATAATTAAAAATCAAGTGAATTGTAATCATATATACTTACTATACATAAACTCACGCCAGTATATCTGTAAAAGAGAAGCAAATATCATAGATCTCCATTATTCTCTAGGCAAAACAGTTTTTTCTTAAGCACTAAATTGAAAGCAATCTTTCTGTAAAACAATTTCTCTTTGAAAACATGCTGAAAAAAGAGTACGTAGCATTTTAATGTGTATTAATTAACTTTAATGAAAAATCTAGAATCTTAGTAATTCGGATAGATGACAGACTTGTTTTTGCTATGTTCACATATAAGATGACAAATAAAAGACACTCTCTTAAACTGCGTTTACGAATAGCTAAATTTATTTAAAAGCAATTGGCAAGTATTTATTAAAAAGCAAATGGAAGTGGCATTATTTCAACAGCATTTGAATTTATAAATATGATTACCATAAATCACAGTTTTCAAATTGCCAATGACATTAATTTCCTACTTGAAAGACTACGAAACAAGAACAATAAGTTTTAAATTAACCACCATATTAATGACTTGCCATTACTATAAATTTTAAACGCAACCTGCTTTGCTTAAAGAATTAAGTCGCCTCATTAAGTTTGAGAGCTATTCATCGTGCGATCCAATAAATTTCGCGAAGATAATGTTCATATAGATATTTATATCTACGATCTTTGTTCTCTTTTGTGAAATAAAATGAAATGCTTATTATTCAACATAAGGATCATAAAATCATTAATTAAAAGCAAAAAAAAAACATTTTTACCATGAAAAATTTACATTAAATTGCCATTTCGTAAAGAAAAATTCAGCAGAGAAAAAATGGCCAAAAAGTTGTGTTATCAGAACCTCGGAGAAATAGTAGTTGCTTGATTAATGTAAAGTGTAGTCTTTAAATTAGGGTTATGAAATTGCGATAACGCATTGCTTAACAAACGATGCGCCAAAAACCACCTATTGTCTTTTATCTTTGAACGGCAGCTTCCTCATTATCTAACTCATGTTACTTACTAGACTAGAATAGTTTTAGTGATGAATTTCAAGGATTTGATTAGAAAGAAAGAAAACACTTTATTACATATTACACAAACATGTACAAAAAAATGTGTGTTGATGCAGTGAAAAGGTGCTGCCTCAGTATACTATGCAGCTAGGCCGTATCACTAGTCCTCCGGCAGCACCGGATCAGAATGAAACTAAAAGCTGTTACTAAAATTTGATTATGAGCACTATTGACACCTAATCCCTTAGTCGTCTCCTACAACATAAGAACGGCAGCTAGTTAGCATTCATTTTACGTCCCACGCCCATTAAACGTCCCCTCGTGTAAACCGCCAAATCCCGTGTGCTTCCTGAAAAGAAATTACTTTTGCACAATCAAGATTTGTAGAAATGCTAATTTGTTCTCGTTTTCACCCCAAATTACTTGAGGAGTCATTCTTTCTTAACGGCTTAGTGCATTATTTATTGCTCTCATTAGTGGCGTGATTATGGAAAGTTTGCTCAGGGAATGGTTGGGTATCTTTCGCTTAGGATCTTAGGATAAATGTATAGACTTTGAAATGTATCTGAATGTTATATAATGTAGCTTTTCAATAAAGAAAATATTGACATCACTATTTACAATAGTTTTGGGGTAATCATAAACGAGAGTCATTACTGTGTGAAGATATTTTTGACATTTATAGTTTACTTTTCACATATTGCCAACAACTAACGTAATAAGAGTTTATTTATGGTAACGTAGGGGCCGGCCTAATAAGACATATACCAGTCAGATAGACGCTATATTGTAGATAGGTGACGTTAGGTGTACCTATAACCGCCGAGAGTGTATGAGAAGATGTATGAAAGTCTATGAAACCAAAGTGGTCTGTCAAGATCGGGACGAATGGGGATCCGTGATCTCTGCCTACCCTTCTACAGGGAATCAGGCGTGATGTGTATGTATGCATTGTAGATACGTATTCTTTTTGATAGATATATTTATTAATGTATTTTTTTTTGTATAAAACATATGAAACTAACAATATTCTTTATTTTGTTTCAGATACAGTGCCGGGTGTGTCCAAAATGAGTGAGATAAAACAAGACGCTATAAAAATTTGAAACCATGTGCATTAGTGCCAAAATCAAGTACCAAAACGGCGTAAACGCCACATAAAAATGCCCCCCGTACCTCACTCCCAAAATGACAGGGACAACGTAAAATACCTATTCCCAACAACAAAACCTCCCGATATAATGAACAAAATCAATCGAACTATCTCTACCGTTACGGATCAAACACTAAAACTTAAACGCAGAGACATAGAAAACCTTACAGAAGATAAGACACAAAACCGCTCCAATCTTATGATGTTGGTTGACGAATTTAGCGACTATTTTTACGGCAATTTGAGTCACGAAATCAAAGTACCTAACGCCACAGAAACTTCTTTCGACGACCTCCTTGCTTACGCGAACTGTTCCTTCAATGGAACTTTTAACATCAGTTGTTTTGGGAGATCAGATAGTGACCCTGAGAGGAATTTTTGGGCTCTTTTGTTGATAATTTTCCCCTTTTTGACCTTGTTTGGCAATGTGCTAGTGATCATGAGTGTGTTTAAGGAACGAGCCTTGCAAACTGTGACTAATTATTTTATAGTCAGCTTGGCAGTGGCTGATCTGATGGTGGCTGTCGTTGTGATGCCGTTTGGTGTCTATTATTTGGTGAGTTTTAGTTTTGTAATGAAAAATTCTTGGTGGAATCCTATTTTATATATATACTATTTTATTTTTAGTTGTTCTTGCTGGTTTTTTATAATATAGTGAACGTGCTATTTTTTATTAGTTTTTATTACTGTATGTTCATTGTTGGTAGTAATGCAAAATATGTTATCAACATTCTACTGATTTAGAATATTTTCTATCGATTTGTAAACTCAATATTCGCACATTTAACAAATTCGCTATGGTAAGAGAGAAAAAACTTACACAAAATACTGAATAAATTTATCACTCGATTCATATACGAGCATTTCACTCACAAACTACCTATATTCAAAACAATGTTTATCTTAAAAAATATAATATGTTGATCAATAATCTGTAACATCACCCCCATATATTATATACTTACTTTTACCTCATATTTTCCATATGTAATAAATGAATAGTATGAGGTATTATAATTACTTATTATACTTATTTCTTATTATTACTAATACATTGTAGTCTAGTTCTTTACAAGTCTGTGAAAAAAGAATGTTAACGAGCTGCCGTTCTTCTCTGCATGTCAAGGAGGCGACTAACGGACGAGTTAAATAGAATCTTTTGGGCGATGGTCTAGAAACCCGTCACCAATGTTCCATTATAACATCGCAACCCAAATACTCAAGCTAAAAAAAAACATCGAATATATGTATTATATCTCCGAGGTCCTATCCAACCAAAGGTATTAAAGTACGTGAATTTATGAAGTTACTAATCTTAATTAACTCACACATCTCTTAATAAGACCCTCGTTTCTATAACCTCATTAATATCTCATAACCCACATTCATAATCGGGATAGGCAGCATTCCCCCGACATCTTTACAAAGAAATGTCGCACAAAAATGCGATGAAAGGACCAGACCTCATCCGGTATTTTATAAGGGACAATAATATGGGGTCCATGATATATATTAAGGTGCCTTCTGGTTAGGGACATATATTTGATGCAACCAGCTGCCTTGTTTCCGTTATTTCGTAAGGAACTGTTATAGAATAAGGGGTAAATTTAATTTATTGATTTATTTACTGCACACATTGATGATAAAATATTCAAAGATTTTTTTAATAGGGTGATAGCCTAGCAAGCTCATTAGTATTATATTCTACAATCATTGTAGTTGACGTTATAGGTAAACGAAGAGATTTAAAGTGTATGAGGTGATAGAAAGACTAAGTGTTAATGTATTTTGAGATACATAAATATAAATTGTATTTGTATTTATCTCAACTTCTCAATGTGACTGACTACTATTACTTTTGATATTTGAATTATCCTAATAAATCTGTCTTGCTTTATTAACAAAAATCTTTGGACCCAAAATAGAGAAACGAATGGGTGAAATAATTCTCCAAATATCTAATTTTTCCTTCTCACATCATAAACGAACTAAAATATACGGTTCTCATTTACGACTACCCGTGACTTCTGAAAGCCCGTATCATAATTCCATATCCTAACCTATCATTAGTAACTGAGCTTAACACATTTTTGCTTTCCCTAGTCCATTAGGATCATTTAGGTATTACGTATCTTCCAATAAACTGAAAGGAAATGTGTGATACGGTTGGTTTATTAAGGCTATTTCATACGATTCAATAGATAATCTGATTGGCGGAATAATGTGTCTTATGATATGCACGCCATATTGAAAAAGGGTCACGATAGAAGTACTTATAACCGCCGAGAGTGTATGAAGAGGTGTATTAGTGTCAATGAACTGAAAGTGGTTTGTCGGGATCGGGACAGATGGGTGTCCGTGATCTCTGCCTGATCTACGGGGAATCAGGCGTGATGAGTATGTATGTATAATAATGGAATATGAGATGTATTTATAGTATATAAAATGTCGTTTGATCTATTTCAGGATGAATAGAATATAGGAATATTATTATTTCTCGATCACTCCAAACTACCTTTACATACATACACATCAATTCAGCTTCCCTGTAGAGCATTATATTCAAAATCCAGTCTAATTAGAGATATAAACTATTAATAATTTATTATTCATTAACGCAATTCGTACGCCACAAAACACGACCATTCGTGGTCCTCATCCAGCTACTACCAGTGATCTTCTTGAGGTCTTCGGTCCACCTGGTAGGGGGGCGTCCTATACTACGTTTGCCGAGACCGGGCTAGCCCGACTGTCATGTTCCACGTCTCGGCTCCTTTTGTCATTACAGGTAGGACACACTGGTTATAAACCCTAGTATTCAGGCACTGCGGTAATGGCGGCGAGAAGATATGGAATGCACACAACTAGTTGTTTTTTTTATAAATTGTAACTATAGAATTGCTGTAAAAGTTAATAACCGTGTTATTTCATATATTGATATGTAGTAATTAATTTTTGTATTGGAGTATACATTGTTCGATACCTTGTAATTAGTACGTCACCAAAAGGTTACCTGTTAGAGTGACGTACATTTCAGAATTAAATAATTAAATTTCGATCTAAGTTTAATTTTCTAAGATCTTCGTAGATAATTTTACTCAAGCCTCTGACTATTCTGGACGGGTTAATGTATGTATGTTTGCACTAAAGTAAATAATGTCTTAAGCCACTATTAAAGCGATAGACTCACAAACCATTATAAATAATGACTTTGAAACTCAGAGCTATTCTTAATTGAGAGTTGAAAGTTTTGATCGCGCCACCTATTGTCTGTACCGAAACCGAACTTTGCTTTCGAATTATTAACTTTATTTTCATTACTTATTTGAAATTCAATATCTTTGCTTTTGTTAGCACGGCTTGGAATAACAGAAAAATTGAAGGAAAATATGAATTGAATTCAAATGCTGGGAAAATATTTTAGTGCCTTTCGGGGTGGACAGAACCTTGGAAATACGATCTCTCGGCACACAATTACCCAAGTTATATATCTTGAGACGAGATGATATTATACATGATATAAGAGTTGTATGAGAGAATATGAGAAAGATTGGCAATTAGTTATAACATGATATCTACGTCCCGATACGAGCTAAATTTGTCAAAAACAAACTTCATACATACATATCACGCCTGATTCCCTGTATAGAGGTAGGTAGAGATACAACAAACTTCCTTAATATAATTTATATCATATTGAAAATTATATATGGGTATATTTTTAGTAACATACGTATACTTATGGTGATGTTAGTATCTATAAGCGTCGGGTGCAAAAGTGTCAATGAAGCAAAAGTGCTTACAGTACAGGAAAATGGGCGTGATGTATATATATTCATATATGTTTAACCCTATTTTATATGAACTTGATCTATGAAATAAAGATACTATGTAATCATAAAACAATCCATTTAGCAATATGGCGCTAGAACCTAATCCGGAGCCAATACCATAAAAGCTAGGGTAAGCCATAAAACCCTATCAAGAAATATGGTAACCAGAAAACAATGCAGCCAAGGAGATCCGAGGTTTATGTCCCGTGGCGGCATCCGCTAGTGTAAATGGAATTGCTCAGTTACCACATCAACAAAGTTAGGGCTTTGCCGTAAAACTAAAACAAAAGGGAGCTGTCATAAAACAGCCTACGTGTCGCTGCTTCTAGCGGACGAGTTTCAGCTCGAGCGCTTTTTACAGCTGCTAAATAGGTCGGTCTTGTGTTCACGGGAGAAACAAAACACGCCGACGTAGCGCTTGGAAGGCTAGGGTTGGCGATGTTGGTGTTTTAGTTTTAAATTTATGTGTGTTAGCAATACAGGAACATGTAAAATTAATATAAACTTATGTAACAAGACTTTATAATATATAAGTTTTTTGACCATTGAAATATTATGACAAAAAAGACAAACGCGTTCATGACTATTAACCCTTGCGAGGTAGTCAGAGGTTTAGGTATCCATCTCCGCAATTGCGAAGGTATAAATGAAAATATTATTATGCTTATTCGTAAACAAATATATACCTTACAAATAAGCGGCAGTTATTACTAAGAGGATATTATCCATGCATAAGCAATCAATGAAATAATAACTATAACAAATAATAATTACTAGAACTGTTTCTAAATTCCGACTACGAGTATTTTGTCTTTAGACAAAAAGTAAAGTTTCCATACTATTTTTTGTTTATTTTATAAACACATCTTATTTATCTTACCCCTAAAATAGGCACCTATTTCTCAGAAACAAATACAAGTAGAAACAGAACACAGAAACAGTCGTTAAATAAGTAAATTTATTTTTCGAATGTTTTTGTTTATTGAAATTGATACTTTGCGTGACTTTACGACTAAAATCGCTGACTTAGAGGCGATAATATTATTGTATAGTAATGAATCTCTTAAGCCGATTCGTAAGACGAATACCTATACGAGCACAATAACTTATTTCCTGCTCCTCAACTAGGGGTTAGGCACAAACCAAAGATCTCAATGTTTTTCGTACCTTGAATATACTTCGTATGCATACATTAGCGGCGGTTAGAAATACTTCTAACTTCACCCTTTTTTATCCTCATATATCATATTATTAAATAAGTATATGTATATCAAAATTTTATGTGATGGAAAGTAAACATGTATTTTCCTTATATCTGATGATACACAAGATGATTCTTGTCCTAGTTCGAGATGTAAGTAATGATACTTGCTGTCATTTTTTCCGGCTTGTCATTAGAGCCGCCAATTTGGAAATGGAGTCTAATAGATGATCATTTATCTTCCCATCATTATTCCATAATAATGTCGTCACAACCCTAATATTCATACTTGAGATAAACGATTACGTAATGTGTATCTGACGACATATAAACCAAAAAAAACGGAAGGATATTATATTCTGAAAAGTATGTCTATGTATGTTTTTTATCTATTTATTGAAAAAATTAATTTCAAATATCATTATTTGCAAACTTAAATCTACTAAAATACAAAGTATAAATCAAAACCACATCTGAAAATTCCCTGCCAGGTGGACCGATGACCTCAAGAAGGTCGCTAGTGCCTGGATGAGGGCCACGAATGATCGTGTTTTGTGGCATACTCTTGGGGAGGCCTACGTCCAGCAGTGGACTATTATAGGCTGATTGATTGACATCTGAAAATTCAGTAAATCATTATCTTTAAATAAATTCAAACTTTTTAGTACTTTATTAAAAACAAAACTAAAACCTTTTATATAAACTAAAAGGTGGCACCCCTACGTTACCATATTAGGGACCCTTCTTTTGTTACTGATATTTTTTGTGCTCAGCTAGGCTTTTCTGGCAGAGGTTATATTGTTAACTCGCAGAAAAGTGATTTAATGAGATATAATTTATCGCTTATCATGAAAGTCATTCTCGAGATCATTTCTCATTGAGGAAAAATCTCTTTCATATCTATACAGCGTGTCATTTGAGATTAAATATGAGGTTGGTATTGCAATAGAATTATTTATATGCTACGGTTATTGAAATAATGTGAAATAAGTAAATTAGGCTCAGTGTCAATGTCGGTCGACTGACAATTTGGTTGGCAAAAGGTAAATAATACTTCGTTTATAAAATAAACGCGTTAAGTTCCGTTTTCATGTTTTAAATTTTAACAAAATACTTTCGTTGAGTTCATTAGATTGTCAACGCGGCTTAAGCGCTTACTGAATCCAAATAATACCAATCAATAATCAGGATGTCTTCAATTCATCTTTTCAGTAATGACAGCCACTAAAACCTGAGACCATATCTAAAACACCATAACACAAACAACAAAAAATCACGTCCAAGAGTCAGCCATACCATAAACAAAGAATCAAGCTTAAGTATCGATTCATAGGAAAATAGGGTTATGCAACTGATGCGAGGATATAATGTATTTCGAGATATTGCCTCGAAATGTTTACGCTTACGGTTGGTAGACCCCGCTTCTCCGATTATGCGACGAAGCCTCCTTGCTTCATAGAACACTTATAGGGAAGTCTTGTGAGGGGATGTTGACTGCCTTTATTTTTTAGTATGGTACTACAATATAAAAAGACAAACGCGTTCATGACCATTAACCCATGCGGGGTAGTCAAAGATTTAGATATCCATCTCCGCAATCGTAATTCTATGGCTACCTCGAACCCATGTGTTGACCAGATAGTGTACTTAATCAGGTGGCAAGCCATGTCGCCATTTACAAGCACTGACTATTACCCGTTCGGGGAACAGGTAGATTTCTTCACAACGTTTTCCTTCACCGTAGCATTCGACACATTTCGTAAATCTATTTTTATTATTTTTAAACATTCGCGATTTATACTCATTTTATTTACTATATCCGACTACATATCAAGATACATTAATTAAGATATAGATACCTTTATATCACCTGACGTTTCAACCCACTTGCATAGGCCGTGGTCGCGGGAAGTCACATCAAAAAGATAGACAACATAAAAGCCACAAAAATTACCATAAATAAAAACAAAACATTAACGTCAGCGCCGTAACGTCAGTGGGAAAGCGAGGACGTTTCGACTCATCAGTCTGGCGAGTTTAATCGTTCTGAAATCGTAAAATTGTGCAAATGGCCCGCGTTTCCATAAAGGCCTATTAAGGGCTATTCGGCCGACGTTTTGTCTTTGGACCACTTCGCCGCCCTGCTACCCAATTTGGGTAAGGCGCGTTTGTTAGGGGACAGTGATTCGTACAAGAACAATAGGGCCCAAGTCCAGTAACGCAATTTAGCAAGTGTCAAATTTTGCACTCCTACTCTACTAACAACTTCACACTGTTGAAATGGTATCGAAATTCCTACAAATTAAATACGATTAATTTTTTACTGAACTAGTAACAATTTTGCTATAATGCTTGAGAAGACTTTTGGCCTTAGACATCGTAAATGAATATGACGTTTGTTTTGATTGAGACTAATGAATAAGAGCTTTAGGAGATAATCACTGATTGATCAAAAATAAATGAAACCAAAAATGTGATGGGTTACAAGCTCAAGTCAAATTAAAGAAATCTATAAAAGTGGTTAAAATATTAACGGTCATAGAATGAAACGTCAATTTACATGTAAAGTTATTAGTTGTCGGTGATACATGATAGTAGCAAATCTATCATCATAAATTTCAGCCAAAATATGCTGAAAAAACCCTTAATATCCTATAATCACTTTATTATTACACCATATTATGTATGTAACACATCCTGATATTTAGTTTCAAAAATATAAAACCTAAAAATTTTACTGCTTACTACTTATTTTCACCTACTAAACCACAGTAAACACAGCACAGCGGAGGCTAATTTTCTCAGTTCTAAAGTTAGCTAAGAATCTGAGACTGAAGGCTAAGCCATTATGATATTATTATTGCTGCGAAGCGGTGGCATGGCTGTTCTAGGGAAATCTCAAGCGTTGGCAGCACGCTCAATTGGGCCCATAAGTCAAATGGGCGGAAAGATAAAGAGATCGTCTAATGCAGCTGACGTGGAAATAATTTTAGAAAAAAAAACATTTAAATGTTGCCTTAGAAAAATACTCTTAAAAGGAGCTACGATTGTTAAGAACGTTTGTATATTAACCGCAGAGTAGTCACAAAGAGAAGTGTAATTTTTTTAAAGGTATTGTGGATGTAGGAGGGTGTTTTAGATTTCTAATTAGTTCGTGGTATTTATTTTAATCCCTGTCCATATGCATTGAAAAGTGCGTATTACATTAGAGTAAAGTCAATGGTAACTTTATTTTTAAAGGCGGCTGTAACCGAAATGAATTGAATATGGCGATGGACTCACTACCTGTCATTTTGTTGGCTAGTCTTTGTTGAACATTAATTTTAGTAATTTTGGTAATTAACAATGTTGAAGTGAACCGCACGATGCATGCATACATATACATCACGCCTGATTCCCTGTAGAGGGGTAGGCAAAGATCACGGAACCCCATTTGTCCCGATCCTGACAGACCACTTTTGCTTCATTGACACTCATACATCTTCTCATACACACTCGACGGTTATAGGTACAATGTATACGTCAGAACAATAGTAAATAGACATCAGAGACAAGTATTTACTGAGTATCTATTGGCATTCCGCGGTTAGAGGCAACCGCAATCATTTAGCTAATTAGTTACTTGTGAAGGGTTTTGGTAAACAATATCGTTTACTTGTATGTTTATATAGTAAATCCCCTTATATTATCTCTCTTTATACATAACCACGTGTTGACCAGATAGTCAGTACTCAATGTGACTAGCAGCACTAACTATTACCTGTTCGGGGAACAAAAAGGTTTCCTCACGATGTTTTCCCTCACCGTAGTGTTAGACGCATTTTGTAAATGTATTTCTATTACGAATATGTACATAGAAGTTCATTAAACTTCATTTCATACAATTATTACCTTCACAATTGCGGAGATGGACACCTGACCCTCTGTTTTAAGCAAGGGTTAATGGCGGTGAACGCGTTTGTCGTTTTTATATATAAACAGAAGACGAATCGAAATTAACAACTAGGATGAGTAAATTAAGGATACTAGGTGCTTTTATTCCAAGCATACAATTATTTTAAATAAATTACAATCCTCAAATATATCATATCATTATAAAGGCGATAAAGAGATATCATGACCAATTTGTTTAACCTTTGTAAGCTTACTCACCACAAAGGCAATTCAAATATTTCTCTCTGACGACCTCCGTGGCGCGATCGGTTAGCCGCCTGGACGCTAATCGTGAGGTCCCGGGTTCGATTCCCGGTGGAGGCAGAGTTAAGAACTACGCTTTTCTTTTCAGTCTGGTTGTTGATTACATATGCTATATAATAAGTATATATGTATTAAATTTACGTTGACTACTACTACCCTTAACACAAGTCTTAAATGTACTTAGCAAGGGGCTAGTTTAATTGGTAAGACAATGTCCAAATACTATAATAAAAATACTATTATTATATATGATAAGTAACAATCAAGTATATTGTCGACCTTAATTTTAGAAATACTTGATCTGTACATTGAAACCACGTTAACATCCAAAACGGTCACCCATCCAAAACAACTTCAAAACAGTGCTTAACTTCAAAGATCGAACAAGCACCGATACTTCAACATCACCCCAACTGTTGCAAATAACACTTTACTAATAAACACTCGGTGCTTTGACAAATACTTTAAAGTAGCAATTGCGCGCAGGGTAGCCAGTGACAAATAGTAGTTGTTGCGAACGTTTGTGGAGCACAATACAGCCTTCCGGAGGCTGTGTGGAATACGAGAGGGAATATTTCATATTGGCTTCTTCTGAGAAATGGTGCAGAAGATTCACTGTGTAGGTAATGGTTGTTAAGGTTTTAAGAACTTGAGAATTTAAAAATGGAGTTTGTATATGAGGGCTATGGTTAAATAGAGAGAACCGAGGCTTTTTTAATGTATATTATTATTATTATCATATATTATTATTATATATACATACTTAAGCGTTCACTTTTACGCGACAAATAGTTGTAGTCATAATGCCTTCTTGATGTATCATACTATACATTTGGTATTTATACGGAATTTGCGTGAAATATTAGTGATACATTACTAGCTCTTCACTTGTTGATCCTAATTAACTTAATTACTTCCATGCTAATGATTTATTCACTGCTTCAGTAATTTGAGGGTGTATGTATGCATATTTAATACTTGTATACTTCCAATAGTTGCAAAGGTTGCAGCATTAAAACTATAACAGTGCAACTCAAAATCTTCTTACTAAGTTTCGAACTTTTGACTTGGCGTATATGAGCTTTCGGAGTAAATCATTCACCACTCAACTTTGCTCTACTTACTACCAAGTAAGTAGCAACTTAAAGTTGCATTAAGTTTCTTTAGTGGTTTTTAGTGTGTTATTATTTTGTGGGATAGCAAGCATAATACATTGTGATGTTACCCCTACACTTTATCAAATTTTTGGAATTGTTTTGATGAGGGAAAACATTGTGAGGAAACTAGGTAATACTCAGAGCCTATACTAACCGTGTCGATAGGTCCAGGTGGATTATCTGGGAAAAAGATTATTAGATAAAGATTATTTAATACACACACACACTACAATAGCGGTTAATGAGTGTAGCAAATAGTCAATTATTCGATTAAATAAAATAATCATCAATTCTCCGTTTTATATAGTATAACAAAAACAATTAATTTTATGAAAATATTAATAAACTCGTTTTATCCTTAGAATATTAAATAATAAAAAATTTACATCCGTTTTATTTATGTGCTTATCACTTACATTCAAACAAAAATTCAAGCATCTACTTACCTTACGATATCGACAGAAACTAGATCGCTATCTTGAACCATCGAAACAAATTTCTCAAACATAAAAAACAAGTACAGACTACATTAAACGAATTCTCTGTACAAGTCCTTCTCGAGGCAAAAGTAAAGCCACATTGAACTGTTGTGTTGGAAAATATTTTCTTACTTCACATTTCTATTGACACGATCGGAGATCGCGGAAACGCGGTTTAAAATGTCGCTTCCTTAAATTGAAGGGTTGTAAAGAAACCAGAGTAAGTTATAGGCTATAAGAATAGTATTGATAATAAGTAAAATATGATTTTTGATTCTTGACCTCTAACTATCCCGAAAGGGTTGTACAGTCGTGAATACATACATATACATCACGCCTGATTCCCTGTAGAGGGGTAGGCAGAGATCACGGATCCCCATTTGTCCCGACCCTGACAAACCACTTTCGCTTCATTGACATTCATACATATTCTCATACACTCTCGGCGGTTATAGGTACACCTAACGTCACCTATTTTCAATATAGCGTCTAACTGACTGTTATATGTCTTATTAGGCCGGCTCCTACATAACCGCTCTTCCACTTCACTCATATATATTCCTTTTGTCAATCTGCTATCATTCATCCGCATAACATGTCCAAATAACATATACATATATATCTAATTTCTATTGAACAGTAGTCCCTTAGTCTCCTTTAAAAACCTCAAAGAATAAATTCCTTTCACCCAAAATTTAATAGGAAAATATGCTAATTAAGTATTTCATTTGAGCGAGCCCGAATGGCGGTTCAAAGTACTATTGTCTTTGTATTTCTGCTACCCCCAGATAATTAGCAAGACTTCTTTGTTGTACCCACTCACGCTAATTGCTTGTCATGAGATGTCTCGTAAACATAAGCATGATTATGGTCAGGGTTACATGTATATAGGCAATTTATGCGACCATACACCCTTGTGAGATAGACAGAAGTTTGAGTGACCATCTCCACATGTAGCGGTAGTAAGTTTATGGAGATCTTGCCACGTGTTGATAAAAAAACAGTATTCAATGTGACAATGTGTGTAATTTTATACATAGTTATTTTTACTATATGAGACTGCAACCACGGCCTATGCAACTGAGGCGAAATGTCGGGTGATATATATCTTGATTTCATTTTATCATATTCTTTTATTATACATCATCTTTATTTTATTATACAACCCGGTATCATATAGTAAAAAAAATGTTATACATGTTGGGATGAAAAACAATGCTTACGAGCTGCTAAGGAAGGTAACTAAGGATCTAGGTGTCAATAGAATTTGTTAGCGATGGGATACTTACTTATAAACTACATCAATGCCATGACAACGCTGATAATATTGGTGATCAAGGATAAATAATAACTCTAAGGACAATACTAACCGAAATAAACTCACACTATTAATAATCAATTTGATATTCTTTACAAAAAATAACTAATATAGAAATAGAAGGAATAATTTGGCTTAAAATTGCACACAAAAACTTTGTATGCTCTTTCCAAAAATATTCAAAAAACATCCCTCCCACTTTCAAACAGCGTTCAAAATGGGAATAAAAATCCAATATGGCGTCGAGGTACAGTCCCACAATTACAGTGCATAAGTGGGGGCTTGTAAAATGCAAATGGCCGTGCAACATACCGTCAGTCTGCAATTCTAATGGCACAAACTCACTTCATATCGACTTGCAAACACTGGTTTATGGATAGAACACATATCTTGACTGAATATGACTGTCAGATAGACGACATATGGAAAGAGGGATGTTAGAAAGTTCTGTGACCATCGGTAGTACCTACAGACTCGGTTGTGTATGAAATGATGTAAAAAGATGTTGGTAAATGTATATTTGTACACACGTTACAGATATTAATTGGGATGTACATCAGATTAATCTCTATGCATTTACTAGCGACCCGCTCCGGCTTCGCACGGGTATAAAATATAGCCTACTCCACTATTTAATGGATGTTATTATACATATAAACCTTCCTCTTGAATCACTCTATCTATTAAAAAAAACCGCATCAAAATTCGTTGCGTAGTTTCATTGATTTAAGCATACAAAGGGACATAGGGACTGAGAAAGCGACTTTGTTTTATACTATGTAGTGATGATATATTATTATGTTTACCTTTACCTTTTGTCTGTCTATCCTACCACCTAACTTGACTTTAAACTTATTACTTATACTAAATTATTTACATATAAGTCTCCACAATCTCTTTTTACCTTGAAAGGAAACTAGGTTTTACCTATATTTCATTCCGATAGCGTTACACGTTATTATAAATCCTGCCTTTTACCCTGGAAATCGCTTCAAAGTTCAAGGTTTTGTGTAAAACCTAGGCACTGCATTGCAAGACCTAGGTTTTATTCTAAATCAGTGCGCAATAACACTTCGTCATAGTCATAGGCTTCCGTTCTAGACTTTGCTAACACTATCGCGAAAAGAGTCGGAATAGCTTATTCTGTCGTCATGATATATTCCCATATGTTTGCCGCTTGCGAAGTTATTCTTTGTTTTTATATAGTTATTTCTATATATAGTTGTATGTTTGTTTTTATCTATATAATATAGTTATATATTTGTTTTTTTATAGTTTTGAGTTTCATGTCGATATAACTTCTTGGTATTTCTTCGCTGCAGGTTTTTTCCTCTATGAAATGGTAATAGTTTAATTAGATTTGATTTAATTTTAAGATTATCTCATTTTAAGGACTATTTTCAATGATTTTATGATACTTATGTTGAATAAAAAGCATCTCATTCCAACAAATAATATTATAAACTATTTCGTAACATACATATTTAACACATTCATATTATGTCTTATAACTAGGCTAAAATTAGTTTTAAAAGTTTTGTTTAACGTATTACAGTGTGTGAGGTTTTGTCCACTTCATAAGGAGTTAAAGGACTTACATAATATATACATTTATTGTCTAAAATATGAACGTATCCATATTAACCAAGAGTATAGATAAATAAAAACTTTCAAAGTTTATTTTTATCATTTAATATCTTTGTAGTGAAACCGATTAAATATGATGGAAGCAAATAAAGAGAACAAAGAATCATGATATATTCCTACTGTTGGGTAACGGGCGTGATGAACATAATATATGTATATATAAATGTCATTCTGGAGAAACTTTAATACCTTTTACGTAATACGATTAACTAGGTAGGATACAACTGGCCATCTATCAATAATATTTCATAGGAATATCATCACAACTTCAAATATTGAAAGATGATTCAGGATATATTACATCACTGAGGTTCTGTCCAATCTGAAAGGCTTCACATAATTTATTTTCTGTACCCAATGAATAAACGTAGACTATCCTTAAGTTATAAATCCCACGTGTGCAACGAAAATTAAAAAAGTTATTCTGGCAATGACAAAAACAAACGTTTTTACGACCATTAACCCTTTCAGGGTAGTCGGAGGTACATGTGTCCATTTCCGCAATTGCGAAGGTAGTAATTCTATTGAGAGTGTATGAGAGGATGTATGAATATCAATGAAGCGAAAGTGGTCTGTCAGGATCGGGACAAATGGGGATCCGTGATCTCTGCCTACCCCTCTACAGGGAATCAGGCGTGACGTGTATGTATGTATGTTATTCTATTGAAACTACATATTGACCAGATAGTTAACAACTGACTACCCTCGCAAGGGTTAATGGTCGTGAACGCATTTGTCTTTTTGTGTCCGTAAGTGGAACATAAATCCCTACGTACAATGCACTTAAGAAAATTACAAAAGTTAATCTTGGAATGAATGTGTAGTTGCAACGACATCAGCTGATAAGATTGCTGTAGTTTAGTGGGCTTTTTAACGGTATCGATTCCAAGCCAAGACATTCATACATCCTCTCATACACTCTCAGCGGTTATAGGTACTCCTAACGTCACCTTTTTTCAATATAGCGTCTATCTGACTGTTATATGTCTTATTAGGCCGGCCCCTACGTAACCGCCCTTCCACTTCACTCATATATATTCCTTATGTCAATCTGCTATCATTCATCCATATATATGATATACATATGTAGTAGTTTTTTAAGGTATTATGGATTAGTCGTGTTATTTCTTTTCCACATTTAGACAATATATTGTTCACATCACTAAGATCTGAACACACTCATTTTAATACTTATATACAAATAACGGCCGTTTCTCTGTAAAGGGGTAAGCAGAGATCACGGAGCCCCGTTTGTCCCGATCCTGACAGACCACTTTCGCTCCATTGACACTCATACACCTCCTCATACACACTCGGCAGTTAAAGGTACTTCTAACGTTACCCTTTTTCAATATGGCGTCTATCTGACTGTGGTATGTCTTATTGGGCCGGCCCTCTATGTAACCGCCCATAATTATTAATTAATTATTCACTTTTTGACATCTTAGTATTTATGAGTGCTATTACAAATAAGGTTAAACAAGCCTTAAATTCATTAGCCAGGGGGCGTTTAGATTTGAAGGAATCACGGCAAGTAGCCATAAGTTAGCATGACTAAGGAAACATAAACAAACAAGCTAAGACCTAATGTAAAGATTGTATCTCTAACAATTAGTTAAAGTAATTTATTGTAGTATCAACAATAGGGGTGATTATTTGATTTGAATCTCGATGAAAATAATTGTTTAAATTAGGTATTTGTGTTTTATGGGCTTGTAAATTTTTTTGTTATTGTTTTTTTAACTACATGTTGTTGATTGGCAAGAGAAACGTATACATTCACGTTCTTTTATCTCTTTCGGGGTGGACAGAACTCCGGAGATATGATATCTCCTAGGTCACTTCTCAGCATGAATATCAAGGTTGTGATGTTATACGGAACATTGGTGACAGATTCCTAGCCCATCGCCTAGCAGAATCCATTGACCCCTAGTCCCTTAGTCACCTACTACGCCATGCAGGTAAGAATGGCAGCTAGTTCTTAAGTAAATAATTAGTTTAGATAATTTAGTGTGAACAACAGGGGTGATTACTTGATAAAAATATTGAAGAAAATAATTGTTTAAATTACGTAGTTTTATGGGTTTGTGAATTTGATCATGAATTAATTTCATGATATATTATATCTCCAAGGTTTTACCACGAAAGGGATTAAAAGACGTGTACATATATATATATATATATATATATATACACACATGTATGTATATTTTACAATTTCTTTTAATCTATCACCAATCTTGTTCAAAACCGGACCAAAAATATCCTTCCTTTAAGATTTTTTTTAATTAATAATATCTTTTTCTTTTTTAAATCCGAAGACCAAAAATTCTGCCAATTATTTTACTGATACTCCACTAGCCATATAAAAGCCATAAACAACGTTTCTTAAGCCGCTATTCCAGTCGCCGTCATTTCACGCTTGTGAGTTCAGGGTCCCATAATCAAGTCGGCTGAGATTTATGGAATACGGGTCTGTTGAGGTCATTTGGGCGAAATACGTTGGCAGGTCACCTTAATAAGGGGGAATAAATTGGGTACCGTGTCAGATTAATTAAGGACATTGTATAATAAGCAAGGCTGCTGAAAATAGCATAGCTAGATGGGTAAGGGATTGTGGTGACTAAGGGAGAGGTATAGGATATATATTGGGTGAAGGGATAGCAAACTCTTAAGAATATTCCATAAAAATAGCACCGCAATTCTGTCCGCTACCTTAAGCTTTTTAGGTGAAGATTATTTGAGTAAGAGTTTACGTAAGTGAATGAAAAACTGTATATCTATATTTATATACATCACTGCATTAAATTTTATCAGCCATAGCATTAATTACACAAAAAAGACTAAATAAAATAAATTTTTAAAAGTATTACATTTACGTCCTTTAATCCCTTTCAGGGTGTACAGAAGACAGACATGAAAACGTCCCCGTGTTCACTTTTAATGTTCAATAATCCAAATGACACTACAATCCCAATATTCACGCTAATAAGTGACCAAGAAGAATTCGGTAAATAACTTACTTAATTGATATTAGATTTTTATCTAAACCTCTTCTTATAAATATACTAGTGACCCGCTCCGGCTTCACACTGATTTAAAATATATAGCCTACTCCACTATTTAAATGGATGTTATTATACATATAAACCTTCCTCTTGAATCACTCTATCTATTAAAAAACCGCATCAAAATGCGTTAAAAAGATTTAAGCATACAAAGGGACATAAGGACAAAGAAAGCGACTTTGTTTTATACTATGTAGTGATAAAACACTTTTGTTGCATTACTTTCTCACTACAAATTTCCACGTTTCTATACTACGAAATCTTGCCTTGACCTTCGGGATACAAATGGGGGTCATGTAGCAAATGAACGTTGAATGTGCCACTTACATTGTTATTCTTTCCTCGCTAAGTGCCTTTATGCGTTTATCGGACTAATTAGCCGTAAAATTCACCTTTTCAGGAACATTTTGGGGCTATTGAATATGCGTATATTTAGCTAATATCGTGAGGTATTTATAAGATAGTAATATCTTAAATAAGTATATTACTATTATTTTTTACTGTTTTATCTATTATACAATAAAAAATAAAATCTATTATATATTTTATATGGAAAAGGAGTGACGTTAGAAGTACCTATAACCGCGGAGTGTATATGAGGAGGTGTATGAGTGTAAATGAAGCAAAAGTGGTTTGTCCGGATCAGGACAGATGGGAATCCGTGATCTTTGCTTTCACTCTACAGGGAATCAGGCGTTGTGTGTATGTATGTATTATCTAAGAACATAATAGTTAAAAGTGGAAGGTAGAGTTGAAAGGGATAGACCGCGTAGAACTTATACAGATCAAATTGGAGATAACCTTTCCAAGGGTGTACGTAGCGTGAAGAACAGAAGAGCGTGTATGAGAAGGTTAATTGTTTTGAGTGAAGCAGCCGATATTTGTCAGGATCGTTCCAGGTGGCTATCGATTGTCTCTGCATGTATGTGTTATCCACATAGTCTTTGGAAGGAATATTTATTTGTATGGTACAAGATAAGGTGATTCATTCATATGTCTTATTTAACTATTAGTCACTCTTGCAATGTCTTAATAAGGGTTATATATTCAGGGCTTCTAAAAAGCATTACGGGATTTATAGGACCACCTCTCTAGCATTCTAGCTTTCTAGATTAATCTGGGACGGAATAAGACCAAATTAAGACGTTTTGGTGGAAAGGCTAATAACCTATTGCTTATATTAGAACTCCAATGAATTAAATTATTTTCATCAAATTAATCACTTACAGAAAGTATCAAAAATAAATTTCCCCATAATTTTGACATTGGCAAAAACTCTACTATAATAAGGTAAATGAAATTATTGGGGTTTTGCAAATGTAAAATACAGATAAGAAATGTCAAAAAACTCTGCAGAAACTTTTACAGTAAATAGTAATGCGATAAATATACTATATCAAATTTTATGTGAATGTTATTCTAATAGAAACAGGTTGCTAGCTTACCCCACGACACGATAGACACAAGGGAAAACACGAAACAAATACCTACTGGCAACTTTAACTCGAAATCCATTGAAAACTTTCCATCGGGAACAACCGACACGCCGAGTAGTTCACGAGTGATCGGAACATATCATTCGTTCAACCCATTCAATCGTTCAAATGCAGAAACTGAACTATGATATATATAGACATAGCTTTCATTATTGTTATACATAACTACATACATTAGTCTTTTATGGTTCGTCAACAAAGTCAGCAGTTCAGTGAAAGTTGAAAATACAAAATAATTATTTCCGGCTGAATATTTAGTCAGTTGTGATGCCAAATTGGCTAAATATGTTTGCTTTGGGTTTATATTTGGATCCTCAACTGGAACGAATCGAATATCAAGGAAGAGAAGAATTGGAGCTTCGATTTAGTTTTTCGTTTTCGAGCATCGGCTGTAGCGGCTAGCGGCATTAGTGTAACCATGGCAATGGAATAACAAGAAGTTCAAACGCCGTGGCATCAGTGTTTGTACTTCAGCCGAAATAGCCTTTGTGGTGAATGGCTTAGTGAAGAATAAAAAAAACTACATACATTCGCGTAAATTCGTATAATTTGGTACTAACCATGTCGCCATATACAAGCATTGACTATTACATGTTCGGGTTATAGGTAGGTTTCCTTACGATGTTATCCCTCACCGTAATACTTAATGCATTAATTAATGTTTTTTTATTACATAAATTCATGTTCAAGCGGGATTGGCCCCTGTACCCACTGATACAAAATCAAGCCTGAAACAACTGGGCTACGTCATATTATTGTATTATGTATAGCTAGAGTAGAAATCTGATAACAGAATCTGTCTCCAATTGAGCACAATACAAATTGAGTTTGCACGAAGACACTATTCGAGATAAAGGTCACGCCGACCCTTGAAGGGACCCGAAAGTGCTTCAATAAGGACCAATACACATATAACATACATATAAATATCATTGTTGGTTCAAGTGCTATAGCTACCCTGTGTATATGAGTACTGACTATCTGGTTAACACGTGGGTTCAAGGTGGCCATAGAATAACTTCGCAATTGCGCAGATGGACACCTGAACCCCTGACTACCCCGCAAGGGTTAATGGTCGTGAACGCGTATGCGTATGTATATGAGGGGTTTTTCTGGATCGAGACAGGGAATTAGTGATCTCTGCTTAATTCATTGTACAAAATTGTGAGTTACGTTTTAGTAATTCGATGGTTATTGCACTAAGTAAGTTTTTCCGTGAAATAGGCTTTAGTACAAAAAAACACTGGTATATGACAAAACTTTTATCTTTATTGATACGCTGTAAACTTACCAAAGTTTTGTGTACCAAAATATTTAGGTTCTAACAAATGTTTTTTTTGTACTGAAGCCAATTTCACAAACACATTTACGAAATGCATCGAATTATACGGTGACGGAAAACATTGCGAGGAAACCTACCTGTTTGTCGAACAAGTAATAGTTAGTGCTTGTAAATGGCGACATGGCTAACCACCTGTCACATTGAGTACTGACTATCTGGTCAACAAGTGGGTTCGAGGTGTCCTGGAATTACTACATTCGCAATTGCGCAGACAGAAACCTGAACCTCTGACTACCCCGCAAGGGTTAATGGTCGTGAATGCGTTTGTCTTTTTTGCCAATTTCACAGAAAAACGTATATACCACAAGTGTGCACTAAACCATAGATATATGGAACCTACATGTTATGTATCATCATCACTACATAGTATAAAACAAAGACGCTTTCTCTATCACTATGTCTCTTTGTATGCTTAAATCTTTGAAATGACGCAATGGATTTTGATGCGGTTTTTTTTAATAGATTCAAGAGGAAGGTTTATATGTATAATAACATCCATTAAATAGTGGAGTAGGCTATATATTTTATACCCGTGCGAAGCCGGAGCGGGTCGTTAGAGTATAAGTATATTAGGTCATTATGGGAGAATGACTAACTCGCTATCTGTCACTTTAGTTTAGTTAGTACCTTCGTAGATACGTCAATGGTAGTCACTTGAACCTTCGACGTATATTATATCTCACTTTATAGTCAAGTAGTTCACGTTTATCTCCGCAATTGAGCTATCCTGAGTGATATATTGCCAACTTAACCTTGTTCTTTAAAAGATAGGGCAACGTGTAAGGTTATGTTGTATATCGAGTAAAAACGATAATATTGCCTGTTTAGAAGAATGGGCAATTATCATCATAGTCTCGCTAAGGTAGACATGTGTATACAGATTGGGAAATTA
The DNA here is from genome assembly GCA_030578115.1 of Leucoptera coffeella. Classification (NCBI taxonomy): domain Eukaryota; kingdom Metazoa; phylum Arthropoda; class Insecta; order Lepidoptera; family Lyonetiidae; genus Leucoptera; species Leucoptera coffeella. The sequence continues at coordinate 172,669 of JAMBLF010000719.1, forward strand.
TACATTGCTACTTCACACACACACACATACTCTTCACGAGTTGTGTATACACACTCCCTTTTTTATTATGGCGGGGTAGTCAGAGGCTTGAATGCCCATCTCCGAAATTTCGAAGGCATGTTAGGTATGAGTCATTCGAAGCCCGCGTTTCAGTAGACAGCACCCAACGTGATAGCCGTATATAGGCACTGACTATTACCTATCCTGAGGGATAGGCAGGTTTCCTCACGATGTTTTCCCTCACCGTTACTTCATATATATGGAAAAGGTCCACGAGGCTCATACCTACACAATCTCAGGTCAATCTCTAAGTATTCTAATTCAACTTCTAAGTTATACATATTTTTTACTCGACAATGGCATAATATTAACTGACACTGAAACCTACCTAACTTTAACTTGACTTTACTAACCAAAATAACTTTAACCAAAATAATTTTACCAAACAAAAGGAAATTAGTTACAACAACAAATATTTGCTGAGCTTGGATTTTCGCCCTATTTTGAACACCATGCATTCATTCATATATATACATTTATCGTAAAAAGGTGACGTTAGAAGTACCCATAACCGCCGAGTGTGTATGAAGAGGTTTATGAATGCCAACGAAGCGAAACTGTTTTCAGGACAGTTTCAGTTTCAGATTCAAAATAAACCACTCAAACTACTCATAGATGTCACTACACTACATTAAGGAATCGGTGGCGCTCGACCTTAATAATTCAATTAAGGCAAGGGCCCATTACCTCGCTGTCAATGAGAGACAGGTTAGGCTTGTTGAATTAATTCATTCGGGATAATGTTCGGCAGGATTTACCGGTTCAAGATAGCTGGACCTTAATTCGTGGCCACAAGGGATTCCGGAATGATTGGGCGGGCCAAATTGTTCATAGAATTTGGTTTGGGAACTAACTTTCGAGAGAAATAGGTTATAGGTTAGTGGAAAATGATTGAGATGGGATTAAATTTTACACGTGTTTCTAATTTATATATCCATACATCTATATTGTTACTACATACATATACATTCTTGTCTTTTTACCCCTTTTGGGTTAGATAAAACCTTGAAGACATGAAAACATCTCCTTGGTCATTTATTAGCATGTGTGTTAGTGTTGAGATATTATATTTACCATTAGTGACAGATAGTTACCTTATCGCCCAATAGATTCCATTAAACCCTAGTTCCTTTCAAATTTATTGAAACATATTTATTGTTATTGCTCAGTTGATATTAGAAACTCTACATCTGTCTACTCCGATAAGTCTTACGGTCGAGAATATACTGAGCACTCGTATACCTACATTATAATTAGTTTCTGATTTTAAGTACACAGTTTAACAGGTTCATAACAGTATACATTAAGTACCTCCACATCACAGGTTCGGGATATAGTCTAGTAAAAAGTACCTTTACATCGGTTATACACTATTAAACATGATCATTTAATTTTTTATAAATCATATTTTATTTTTATTACTTTCTCGAATATTTTGAACCAACGTTAATTTAGTATATGTGAATTTATTTCGTTATACTACATACAAACTGTGATACACAAATAAAACACCTAGCAATAAGTACTATTAAACTATAAAGAGAGTAAATCTTATCCGAAATCCATTGCCGGGCTCACACTGCGCGCAGATCGGGCGCTAAGTGTTTGACATGCAATCGATACAACATTTATTTCGTGTTTGTCCATTCTTTTTCGATCAAACACTTTTTCATCCACTATCAGACAGAGAGAGCTTTTAAATGCGTATTTGTTTTATAACGGATTACTTTGTTTTTTTAGGCTTCGTTTTTGTTTTATTTTGTCGATATTTGCGCAGCGTTGGTACGTAAAAACACTTTTATGATTATTGTTTATTGTGATGTAGGTGTTTGAATTAGTTTCTTTATTAATAGTGTTTGAAATAGTTTATTTAACACTCTGAATTCCCAAACGGGTTACAAATTGCAATGAAAGAATTTGTTTTATTTGTTTAATAATAAATGATCACATAACAATTCTTTTCACCAGATATGCAGTAAATTCATTCACGATGTTTTTTATCACCGTAGAATTACTTAGTCTGCAATTAAATGGTCTAGGACATAAGAAATAGTCTCCAAGGTTCTCTCCACCCCAAACCAAATTTGAGGACATCAATGTATTCGTATATAATAAACATGTTTGGGTTTTTTAAATATTCACAGAAACTTAACCACTTATATATGTAAACAAAGCAACTGTAAAACAAACCTAAGTACTGGTAACTGTTGGAGAATGTTTAGATTAAACAGGACGAACAAACTTGTTAAGCTGTCGACTGAAAGTGTCCTGTCCGTACTCCCACTTCCCACTTATTACACTGGAACAGAGTGAGGTGGTGGCGTACTTCGAATTTACATATATTCAAAGAACATATATAGTCAAGTCATCATATCATTATACGCTTCACGCCATCTGTATACACACTTCCTTAATATGGTGCGAGATAATAAGAGAGTTGAGTGCCCATCTCCGAAATTTTGTAGGCATGTTAGGTATGGGTCACTGAAAGCCCGCGATATATATATATATATATATATATGACGAACTCCGTTGCGCGATTGGTTAACCACCTGAACGCTAATCGTGAAGTCCCGGGTTCGATTCCCGGTGGATGCAGAATTAAGAACTACGATTTTCTTCTGCTTTCCAGTCTGGTTGTTGATTATATGTATATACTATATATGCATTTATCTTTATATAATATGTATACATTTCTTAAATATACGTTGACTAGTACCTTTAACACAAGTCTTAAATGTACTTACCGAGGGGCTAGTTCAATTGGTGTAATAATGTCCAAATATTATTATTATTATAGATTCATAGAACATCATATTATCATACACTTCATGACTTGTGTATACACACTGCCTTAACATGGTGCGAGATAATAAGAGGGTTGAGTGTCTAATAATAGAGAAGAAAAAAGACTAGTTACATGCATATACTTAAGTTTAAATGTCTAGTCAGAAGCTTGAGTGCCTACGAAATTTCGAAGGCATGTTAGGTATGGGTCACTCAAAGCCCGCGTTTCACTAGATAGACAGCACCCAACGTGATAGGTAGTCCGAATTACCGTATAAAGGCACAGGCTATTGCCTATCCCGAGGTATATATATGCTATATCCTCACGATGTTTTCCCTCACCGTTAGCGACTGTAAATTATGTACGTAAATGAAAAACACATATTACATTTCATTCATTGGCATATGCCAGAGCCGGGATTCGAACCTAGGACCTTGCTCATAAAAAGTCTTACCCACTGGGCTACAGCCGCTATTTTATAACATAGAATTTATAGCTAAGTAGGTTTAAGTAATAACTGTGGTCTTTAAATGGTCTTGTGTGATCGAAAATGATGATTTTATTGACCTGAATGTCTGGCGTAGCGATATTATTATGTAAATATTATGACAGGTTGTTATCCAATCGTCGAGGCAAAGCATTTAATTTAACTCTGTTTTCTAAAACTTCTATGACATATTAAGAATGGCATTTCATCTAAGCTGCAGGTAAGCATTTATATTTCTTCTTCTGTCTTATACATGTTTTGTTCGATCAGTGGCAATAATTGTCCAAATGCCAGTGTTTAGTAAAAGTGAATTGGGTAAATTTATGTCTGTTCCATGTTCTCTACTATAAAAAAACGAGTATAATTTATATGTATAACTTTAACTTTCACCAGGTATTTCATAATTTCTCAACCTACAACCTCCTAGTAAGCCCTCAGCCTTACATTTAACAACATTTGCGTCCAACAGAAACTAGCACAGTAGTACAGCGCTGGCCCTAAGATTGGGATGGGAACAAGAAAATTCGCTTAAGGCACCTGTGATTAATGGGACCTCTCTTTAGCGGGAAGCTAAAACTTTGCTTGCATTGGCCATGGGTTGGGATAGAATGGGATTTGTTAAGATGACTTAGTCGGCTAGTATGGACAAAAGACGCATTCATGACCATTAACCCTTGCGGGGTAATCGGAGGTTCAGGTTTCCATCTCCGCAATTGCGAAGGTAGAAATTCTATGGGCACTTCGAACCCACGTGTTGATCAGATAGTCAGTTTTTAATATGACATGTGGTAAGCCATGTCGCCATTTACAAGCACCAACTATTACCTGTTCGTCGAACAGGTAGGTTTCCTCGCGATGTTTCTAGTATGGAATATGGATAGTGAGGAATTGAATTATATACAGAGACGTTGAATGTGAGTGAAATTGAATTGATTATTATAGGTAAATTAAAAACTAGAATTAAGAACTAGAGCAAAAATAATTAATTTTAATGCACACGATTATATAGAGTACTGGTTAGTTGTTATTTAATAAATTATCATATGTCTGTTAAGCGTATAAAAATACAGCATGTTTTGATATCAATTGCTATCAAACAATGTAGAGATCCCGCCACATAAGGTGGCAGTTGGAGGCGTCGCCACAGTCGCATAATTCAGTGTTACCAGTAAACACGCCAAAACTAGCACTCACTGTGCCATACGGCTCGATACATTATAGGTTTCATTTGTAACGGTCTTTGGTTGCAGAGCTATAAACTCAAATAAAACAAATTAATATATCAAAGTCAAAATATGTTTATTAAACTATTTCAAACATGATTAATAATTAACGGGACTTATCCTTCTTATTATATATTACATATATTATGTGTTCCTTCACTCTGTCCGCAATAGACCGTTTAGTGTGTTCGACGTAGGATTTCCCACAGCTGCAATCAATCTTATACACACCCTTATATCTTATATCATGAGTATAAATCGCGAATCTCTTAAAACTATTATTTCAAACATGGCACTGAGCATTGTCTTTACATATTTTTTACCGAGGTTAGATCAGCGGAGACCCTAGCTTGGAGAAGAACTAACAAGAAACTCCGGAAATCAATTTATTATAATCACCCTTAACAAACATAAAAATTACAAAGAGTGGGCAAAAAACACAACGCTGGTAATACTAAATTTACCTTTCATACAAAATAACACGCAATGGCGGTAACGTCAAATTTAGTTCCAAGTTTGGCTACTGCCACCTTATGTGGCGGGATCTCTAGTACTAAATCTTCGTATACTATTCACATGTTTCATCTTTTCATGACATTATCAAATGACATTTCTCTCGTTACATGATAGCCGAGTGCCAAACAATATTATGTGAATGTCAGTTAGTGACATATTACATTCCCTCCGTAACAAGTGACGTTTACATGTCAGTTGATGAATGACTGACAGATATTAGTAAATATTGTTATCAATATCCACGGATATATGGTTTAATAATTATCAATATCCATAGCATAAACGCATTCTGATCCAAATATTGAGAAGAAAACATCGTGAGGAAACCTATTTGTTCCCCGAACATAGTTAGTGCTTGTAAAAGGTGAAATGGCTAACCACCTGTCACATTGAGTACTGACTATCTGGTCAACACGTGGGTTCTAGATGGCCACAGAATCACTACCTGCGATTGCAGAGATAGGCACCTGAACCTCTGACTACCCCGCAACGGTTAATAGTCGTGAACACGTATGTATGTATATGAAGCGAATTCGTCACTGTGATATCTGCCTGTTCCTATGTACAAAAGCGTGAAGTGTACATAAGTTGCAGAATACGGACACGATATATTACATCCAATAACATTAATCCATTCACACAAAAACCGTTAATCTCGTTCACACCCACATAAAAGGTTAACATCCCATCGTTCACCAACCACACGGTCTATTAAAAGAGTGCTATCCCTTCACTAATGCAGCTCAAAGCAATGATCAGCGATTAAGAGTACCCAAGATAAATTGGTCTCTAGGTACCTCGTATCTCGATTAGGGAATACGAACGGCTTTTTAATATACCCCTACGTAATGATAGCTCGTTATTGAGGGATACAAAATTTACTTAAAACCTCCGTGGCGCGATTGGTTAACCACCTGAACGCTAATCGTGAGGTCTCGGGTTCGATTCCCGGTGGAGGCAGTTAAGAACTACGCTTTGCTCTCCAGTCTGGTTGTTGATTATGTATACTATTCATGTATGCATCTATGTATAAAAAGTATATTATTTTTTAAAATATACGTTGACTAGTACCCTTAACACAAGTCTTCAATGAACTTATCAAGGGACTATATGTCCAAAATTATTATTATTATTATTTACATTGATAAGAGTGTGTTATGAAAATAACATTATACAGGTTGGCGCATTTAAAACGGTCAGTATGGGGAAGTCTGAAACTATAAGGGATACGAAGATTTGTTCTTAGGAAACATGTCACCGATTTTGATAAAAGTAAAAACTGTATTCATACTTTCTTTGAAAAAGCAACTGTAACCAGTACGGGATTCGAACCTGGTTTTTTTGAAAAAATAAACTTGCCCTTTTTACTTTTTATTTTGAAATATCGTTTGTGTAGGTCTTAAGCTGTAAATGTCTTTATGAAACATGATGTCCAAATTGAACAAATGCATTAAATTCAAAGAAAGTATGCATGTTCATCCGTTTTGAGAAGAATGTCTCCAATATGTATATTAATGAATATTTTTATACCTACATACACTTTACGCCTATTTCCCTACATACCCCTCAATTACAGAGTACCCAAGCAACAACGTTATATCCCTGTCTAACCTGTCCAAGCAATATGGTCGTGAATACATTATTCTTTGTCTTGTCAAGACTTGGCGCAGTATTATTCATCGCCTCCTGACATAACTTGCTAAGCACTTAGAGAAAGGTCAGTTCTCATAGGGTACTAGAGTTTTAAGGTAGGAATATTTTTTAGTATGGTAGCAAACTAGCTAGCTGCCATTAATACTATTTTTGGATCTGAATATATAGGGTGAATTGAATTTATTAAGCGATGATTAACTAACCTTTTTACAATAAATTCTTTATTTAAAATGACAATAAAACGCTTAATTGAATAAATGGAACCAACGATAGATTCTACAAGTGCCAAAATTATTGTCTTGACATTCAATGAATGTACCGTTACTGTAAATGCCGTTAAAAACGGCAACTAGTTAGCAGTTTTTTAAGGAGGATTACCAAATGAATTCACAGTGTTAAATTGGAAGGTAGAGTTGGACGGGGTAGGCTACGTAGAACATATACAGATTAAATTGGAGACATTCTTCTCTAGGGTGTACGAAGCGTGAAGAAGCGTCTCTGCCTAACCCGTTGGGGACGTAGAGGCGTGAATAAATGTATTTATGATATATGTACGTATGATGAATGTATGTATGTTTGTACAGTTATCTGGTAAATGATTTGACGATATTCTAATGTGCTACTATGGTCTAAAGCCTACCTTTAGAAACAAATGACAATCAGTTTCTCTTTGACGTGTTGTCTTCTTGTCGAGAAGAAATTCGTGTTAAGATGACAATTTTTCATCGAATGTCAGAGAGAAGTTCAGCCTAGCTAACAATGATTGGCGGATTATTAGATGAAGGCTGCGAAGGATTTTGATAGAGTAAGGGTAATGTAGAAAATATTAGGTTTTAGGCTCTCCTGTACAATGTGATACAGAAAAGAAAATGGCGATACCAAAGAAATAACTTTTTAAAGTTTGTAAGACAAAATGTTCTTATAAATAGTTTTTTGTCATTTCTCGAAATGAACGCTGTGATATCATGATGCATAATGTTATGAAACGGTAAAGGAAACATACTATTTTTTTGTAATCTACATAAGATAATATATTTTTGTATATATGCACAATACCAATGTGTATATACAAAAATATATTACCGTAACGTAGCAGGTACCAAACAATAGTTATTAATTCTTAAATTTTTCCTTGATTAATTTAGCCTCACAATTACAATTAAAAATACCCTATAACTATTTCCTTATGAGATTATCTCTCATATGTTCTATTAAACAAACCAAATATCTACTAAGATCGTTTTATCTAGAAAATTCATGACAAGATTACTATTTGTTCTCTAAACAAAATGGCGGCTAGTAATTGGACAAAACTTTTCCGAACAGGTAAGAAATTTCGGTTCAAACTTTCAGTCTGTCGACCAAAGTGCTTCTTGGATTGTTTTGTGGAGTTTGACAGCCATTATTGTAGCTATATAAGTAAACAGTAACATCAATTGGGTTGGTTTTCTTGAGGTATAAATATCTTGCATTGATCGAGAAAATCGTTTATTAACTTTCATGTTCTCAATTTCCTTTTTTTGGCAAATTAGATATTATTGATTTAAGCACTATTCATAGTTTGAGTTAGCTGATAGTTTGTACATTATTTCTTGCTCTTCACGAATCCATCTTTATAATGCAAAAATTTCATTCTATTATTAATTAATTATTAACTTAGAAACATAATCACACACAACCTTCATTAGGTCGACACTATGTGATAAAATATGAATACTAGTAAACTTTAACCAAAGTTGAAGAAAATTCATGCTGACGCGTTGAGTAATTGCGGAGTAAAAACATTTAAACATTTGACTTCTACAAGATTCAATGTTTACGAATATTTAAAGTTTTCCCTCTATTATTTCCTTTTATCCCGTGGAACAAAAAGACACCTACTACCATTCTCCCTAGTCCCTAACTAGATTCAAAAGGTTGTAGTATTAACCTCGCCTTAATTAAAACCAATCGTTAGGCGCCGCTAACAACGTACCCCTATTAATCAACTTCATTAATTAAGACCACATTTTTAATGGTTCCGCCGGTATTTGCATAAAAAAGATTTAACAAGATTAAGCTGAGGTAAACTAAGAATTTTATGCTTTAATTAAAAAAACAAAACGGAGGTTAAGGAAGGAGGACGCTAATTGTTAGGTTCCGGGTTCGAGTTCAGGTGTAAGCAGGCTAAGATTAAGTATAAACGGGTTTCAGCTCTGTTTGTTCACTATTATAAATTTATTTATTTATGAGTAGTCCCGGAACATACCAAATCAAACGCCTATAAGTAACCTGGATTACTCAGGTGCTGACTATTGGGTGTAATATGCAAAATATCCTCAGGAAACCTACCTATCCTTCGGAAAATCACCTTTTATATGGGTACTGACTATTTGGTAAACACGTGAGTTTGTCATTACCAATACATACCATCAATGACACAGTTTCACAAATAGCCACTAGAACCTCTTTCAACCACTCTAGAGTGAATATTAACCTATGTATCATGCGAAGGCAGTACCTAACATAAGCCTTAAAATTCCTTCACAAGTAGGTCCCGAAGGAAATCTCCTTATAAGGCTTAGAGGCGGGAACCGGAAAGAGATTATGATGCTCCAAAGGAATTCACGGGCGAACTATTTTAGTCTGCGTCAATATTTACTCACTCTTGGGTATTTACTTGTGTAGCTTCACGGTAGTTTATCCTTTTGGTGTGGTCAGAGATTTTAGTAATCACTGGAGGTACTACAAATATCTTTGGTAGTTCAAAGTCTTCGTTTTTCACCGATATCACATCGGTGAAAAACGAAGACTTCGAACTAGGTGGTACGTAATTTACGTTGACATGTACTGAAATTGAAGAATCTTTTCAAGTTTTTTCCATGCTTAAAAACAACAGGACAAGCTTACTGGAAAAAGGTTACCCATCCAAAAAATGGTTACGCCCAACGTTGCTTAACTTGATAATCTATATATATATATATACCGGACCGGATCGTATGTCAAGTTTTTCGAAGTATATATACATTCACTCGTGGTTTACGTATAACTCGGCGATTATAGAACTACCTATTTCAATGAAGTGATTTTTGATCTGTATGTATGTGTGTATGAATTTTATGCGATTGGCCAATACACTGAAGAGAGGCTTCGATGGATTTATCGAGTAGGAAACTGGATTGCTAAGGCTTTATAGATGAATACATTTTGATGTTATTGCCGGGATACAATGTATGGGCAATTGAGTTAAATTGGAATACGCTTAGACATTTTCTTAACTCAATACGGTACTTTAAAAAGAGATTCTTAAAAGTGATTTGCCTACATATTCTAAAAAAGGCTAAATTTCAATAACAATCTGTTACGACAATTATTATTTTATAACATAAATTAAAACTTGAAACTAAAAGTATACATAAAAATTTAACTACGTAGAAAATATCTTTATAGTCATCGCTGACAAAGGATTTATTTAAACATTGTTCTGCAAAACATAACGTCATTTTTCTCGTAGTAGTATTAAGATTCCCGTAGCATGGCATTTGTATACGTTGACTGTCAATTTTTCCGAGCATTTCAACGAAGAGGATTAATTAACTTGGAATGAAATAAAGCTCTTGGGTGATGCACTAGTAAATTGTCATCTACATTCACACAAATAACGCCTGATTCTCTGTAAAAGGCTAGGAATAGATCACGGATTCCCAACTGTTACGATCCTGACAAACCACTTTCGCTTCATTAACAGTCATACACCTCCTCATAAACAATGGTTATAGGTACTTCTTACGTCACCCTTTTCCAATATGGCGTCTATGTAACTATCATATGTCTTATCATTCTGGCCAAAATAATTTAAATGCTCATCTATTTTCAGTATCAATGCTATGACGGATATCCTAGTCATTCAAGTAATATGGGTTTGAGATTGATTGTCTTAGGTTTGGCTCCAAAAAAAATATAATACAAACGCGTTTACGACCATTAAACCTTGCGGGGTAGTCAGAGGTTCAGATTTCTATCTCCGCAATTGCGAAGTTAGTAATTCTATGAACACCTCGAACCCACGTGTTGACCAGATAGTCAGTACTCAATGTGACTAGTGGTAAGCCTTATCGCCATTTACAAGCACTAACTTTTATCTGTTCCGGGAACAAGTAGGTTTCTTCACGAACATAAGAACCCCAAAGTATGACTTACTTGACTTATTTCCTGTTATCCCTTAGCAGGAATATAGGGCTCGAAGAATTTTTCTCCACCGTGGGCGATCTTGCGAAATCTCTTTCAGATCTCCCCACTGCAGTCCCATGGACTTAGCTTCCTTCTGAACTGAGCGACGCCACGTGGACTTAGGACGCCCTGTCCTTCTCTTTCCTGTGGGATGCCAATCCAATGCTTATATATGCAGTATGGTATATAGGGAAAACCTCAGTTTTCCTCAAAGTAAATAAAATTTATAGTGCCATTTATCAGTGAAATGAAAAGGGATGATAAACGTACCTAGTAATTTATTTGTTAATAAAACGCACAGTACATTAAGGGAGCATTTCAATCGAACCAAGCCTTGAAGAGAGATTTATTCCACCGATTTGCATAAGCCACGATTCACCGGATCCAGTTGGGCGATGTACTATCCCCCTCGATAATGTATGACGTAGCTTTAATCGAAGAGCACTTGATTAAATTCGAGTAAAGGTGATTTTTCACTTCACTTCTCTCACGTAATTTATAGACAAAAAAGACAAACGCGTTCACGATTAAGCCATGCGGGGTAGTCAGAGGTTCATGTCACCATCTCCGCAATTGTAGAGGTAGTAATTCTATGACTACCGTGCCACGTTTTGACCAGATGATCAGTACTCAATGTGACAGGCAAGCCATGTCGCCATTTACAAGCATTTACGTAATTTATATGCTTGCATAGATATATTATATTACACACTTTATTCTTATGTTTTTCAGTTTGTTTTGAATTTCTGAAATTTAGTATATCTTGTTTGGTTTGATAAGACGTCGTAAATGTAATGTCTCTTCGTAAAAAGTGTAACATGTTGTCATTTCAAAATTGTCTAGGCCATTGGACAATTTGATCCCGAGTCTTTTGAATCGACCACTGCATCCATAGTCACCTCCCATGCAATGCCGGGAATTAAAGCAGTACTAGTACTTAATTTTCATAATTTTGTTAATTCTGTAATTTTCGTTAACTCGGAGCATACAAATAAGCAATATATTAACAATGCGTTCATTTAAAAGAACTTACAACCGAAGAAAAGAATTTAAAGTGTTTACTTCAGACGGAAGAATGAAAAACTATCATCTCTACCTACTCCTCTCTAAGCAAACGAGCATGTCATCTATATGTATGTATCAACAGCCTTACATAAATAAAGCCTACTTCTTACACTATTCAGAGAGTACTGTACTGGTATAAATTGGGACATAAAAATACGTATGTATTACATTTTAGATCTGTAAGTAGCCGGTACAATGTCTTGTTTTGATGAATTAACTAAATAAAATGCTAATAATAAAACATATAAAGATCAAATAATATGCAATATATTTAATAAGCGTGATATTAGACTACTTGAACTTTTATTACTGTACAAGACAAGTACCGAAAATGGTGAATTGGGAATAAAAAATAAGGATCAGCGCTGTCTACCTACTCCACTGTAAGAATAAACGTCATATATATACATATATAAAACCCCACTTCTCACACTATCCAGAGGCGAGAATAAATTTGAAATATGCCTTCCATTCGCCGTTGGCAGGGCGCGGCGCAATTGTTTCGCCGACCCTCGCAGGCCAAATTGAGGGCCCAGAAAAACAAAACAAATGAACGACATTTGCCTGCGAATTGTTTCTTAAGGGCTGCAGTTTCCGTTTTTCTGCCCTTTGATATGTTGATTCGGTGCTGAAGGATGGTAAGCAATTTGAGAGAATATGTGGGAGTTATTTATCGTCAGTTGTATTGGTGTAATATACATACAGATACCGTACTTATATGCCTACATGTACGTCCTTTAATCCCTTTTCTTTTATCTTCTCATCTTATTCTGTGTTTAATTTATCTATGTATCATGAATAACGGGGTTGTAATGTCATGTGGTGAATTTGTGACAGGTTGCTAGCACGAGGTTATTATTTGTCGCCATTATTTTACTACTATTACCTGTTCGTCACGATGTTTTCCCTCACCGTTAAATAAAAAACTAAAGTTTATTTACTTACCACTTTTGGTCAGTAAACTATACTACTAGTTCACACTTAAGTTTAACGAACACAAACTATAAGCAATTCTTAAATCTAGCACACTTGCCAAATACATTTGCATACATATCCAAACGATTAACTTCGAGCATTCAATCTTCTTTCATGTTTCTTATGTCAATAATACAACTTTAGATATTTACTATATTCCTGATTGAAAGAACGGAAACTACTCAACGTTTACACAATAAACATTCAAACAAAAACATCTAAGGAATTTAGTCTTTCCAAAGTACCGTATTGAATAAAGGAAATGTCTAAACGTATTCCAATTCAACTCAATCGCCCATACATTGTATCCCAGCAATAACATCAGAGTGTATTCATCTCCTATAAAGCCTTAGCCATCCAGTTTCCTTCTCGTTAAATTCATCGAAGCCTCTCTTCAGTGTATATATCACGTCCATTTTCCTAAAGAGGGGTAAGCAGATATCACGGATCTATATTTTTCATCTGGCTTATCATGGTGAGGTAACGTACATATTCTTAAGCTAATATTCAGCGTTTATAAATGATACAGCAAACCAATAGTCACAATGAGTACTGACTATCTGTTTAACACAAGGTAGCTATAGAATGACTACCTCCGCGATTGTGGAGATGGATACCTGAACCTTTGACTATCCCGCATGGGTTAATAGTCTTGAACGCGTTTGTTTTTTTGACCTATGATATTTCACATGGTTTTAGAGGTCTCTTTAATGAAAAGAAGAAGGCAGAGATCACAGATCCTTATTATTGTCGATCCAGACAATTGACATAAACCTTCTGATACACACTCACACTCGATAGTTACAGGTACAGGTACATGTTGATGTTGAAACATTTTTTTTTATTCTTTATTAAGCCATTCACCACTAAGGTTATGTCGACTGAAGTACAAACACTGATGTCACGGCGTTTGAACTTCTTGTTATTCCATCGCCATGGTTACACCAAAGCCGCCAGCCGCTACAACCGAAGAAAAACGAAATCGATGCTTCTATTCTTCTCTTCCCTGTTCTTCGGTTCGTTCCAGTTGAGGATCCAAATCTTATCCCAAAGCGTATTACATATTTAGCCAGTTTGGCATCACAATTGACTAAAAATCAGTCGAAAATAATTATTTGTATTTTCAACTTTCACTGAGCTGCCGACTTTGTTGACGCGCCATAGACGACTAATATATCGAAACATTGAGTCCAGTACTTTGAAATGTTTTCTTATTGCAATCCCTCTGGAGTTTCCTTCACTCTTAGGTCCTCCCTGAGGGAATGCTGTTACGCTAATAAAAGCGAAAGAGGCCTTTACACAGAATAGGTGTAAGCTGTGTTGGCACTCTCTCGATTACCAATATTGAGTCTGTATTGTTGACTGTGTTATTTTGTTAGGAGTATGCGTGTTTTATTTCTTACGAAAAAAGGGGCTGTTTGAATTTGGAATTTGAAAATGAATATGTGAGTACACGAGTGTGATATAGTAAATATATTTTATGTAACAATTATGTGGAATTCTTCTTTATTATCAGCATATTCACTAAATAATTAGTTTTAACTTGTAAACACGATGACTGACTTACCTATTATGTAAGTGTCACTTATATCAACATAAGTTATCAAGATCTAGTAAAAAGTAGGTTTCAAGTGGAAAAAGATCGTCGCAATATATCAATAACGACATTTGTAGTCATTCAATGACTCTACTTTACTATTAGGCAATCACAAATATAAAGCTAGGAAATCAAATATCATAAACAGGAATTAGGGAAGGTGAACGATTAGTTAAATAAATTGAATGAATAAATACACACACATTGCTCATATGTTTAAAACTACCTTATTCTACGTACAAAACAAAAGCCCATATCAAGCAAACATCTGGCACTTCATCAGGGTATCCAAGTGAATCATCTGTCAGTGTCACGTTGATTGCAGAATACTTTGCAGAGTCAACAGTCACACCTGCGTCTTTTTGTACTCTGTGATTTGTAGCGGTGTACAGGGAAATATTACTTCGTAGTCTGTTAGGGACAGTAGAGAAAATGGTGGATGTATTACGTATAGGTATATTTGTATACATGTATGTACTTTTTTACATACAAGTAATAGAATTTTATTTAATCATATCTGTATCTGTTTATATGACGTATTTGTTCTTATTGTCCCTAACTATATTAAATATAATATATATGTGTTATATGTATGCGAGTGTCTATGTATGCCTATAAGCGATGATCTCAGTTATATTATGTTTATGAATTATAGATTATCAATTTTATGTACAAGTTATATTATAACTGTTATTGCTATGATGTTTTATTATAAGTATATTATTTTGTGTATGATTATTATTTATAGCTTGTGACAGATTCCGAATCGGGTGCTGCCGGAGGACCAGTGATGCAGCCTAGTTGCATCGTATACTGAGGCAGCACCTTTTCACTGCATCAAGGTTACCATTTTATTGTTGTAATGTTTGTATTGTGTCCTAATGTATGCAGTGAATAAACGATCTTTCTTTCTTTCTTTCTTTCTTTCTAATCAACAAATATTTACATGACAAAATAAATGAAACAAATAAGACTAAATTAATAAATATTAAAAAACTAATAATTATAAGTAAAATCTCAAAGCTAAAATATTTACAAATAAAATATATATATATATCCTAATTATTTTGCACAGAATCCTTGATTGTTTTGTTTGTATCCTCATTTCAATATTATTTTGTTGTATATTATAATATAAACTAGTTCTTAAAGTTTGGTTTAAATTACATTAATTTATGTACTTATTGAAGCTTATTGCGGCCTTTAAGTACGATAAGGATATGACCATCCAGAATATTTTTTCTTGAAAACTAAACGTGTCTTTGAGAGTCCATTGCCCATCACAGATACTGGATATTACGAGTACAAATAATGAGCACCTCAACGCATTATATTTCTGGGTATAACTGCTAAAGCTCAGTGATCTCTGTCTACTCTATCTGCTAAAAAGGTACTCCATCTATATTATATGTATACTTAATTCATAAATACATATACATTCACACTTTGGCATTGTAATACGATATAAGTCCAAGATTCCATTGACTCCTAGTCCCTTAGCTTTTATCTACGGTATGTTATGATGAAAGTAATAATTAATTAATTAATTTACTTTAAAGAAAAACATCAAAAACCTTCCTTACTCAAATTACACAGTAATTTACTTTGATCGTTTACGTAGCATTTCAAACTACTACGAACTATCCGTCTTAAGATACGGGACTACGATTTTGAGGAATTCGTAGTATGCCTTAGGAGGCTGTTGTGTGGAAACCTTCAGTTTACACATGAAGGCTGTATTTAATTAAAGCGAAAATAGGTTCACTTTATCCTATGCCTATTACTGACATAAACACGACTTTTAAGTATACAACAGACAGACTAAACTTTACTTACATTAGAATTTCCTGTATTACATACTTTCATACACTTTGAGAGATCAAAAGACCATCATAAAAAAATGTGGAGGACATTCATCTGATTACGTTTAAAGGGAATTCCGTTCGTAAATGCATATGTATGTCCGCACTCTTATTAATATACAGTCACTTAAGAGATTATTTCCGTGATTTAGCAATACACTTATAAAAGTTTGTAGGGTAATTTATTGAGTTCTAAATTAATAACTATTGAGTGTTTCGTAACATTTGTGATCTTAAAGAAAAACAGTTTAAAGGCTTATCACTCTTATATGAAGTTGCTAAACTTGAGTGACAACATTGAGTCATTGAGATTTGTCTTTTGATGCCAATTAATATTGGTAAAACATCTAATACTTTTTTTACCACATTGTTATCAATCTACTAAAAGACCTAATATTAAATGACATCTCCTGTTCACCGTGATATGAAACTATCACATTTAAACACATTGAACACTCAAAGGTAAATTTAATTCGCCATTTACGCAATTGCGGATACCCCGCAAACCTCCATGTCCCAGGGGATATAACCTTTATAGCTATATAACCCACGTAACTATTTACCCCTGAATAAGATATAACTAAGATCCCTCCTGTCAAGGGAGTATTTAGACCTTTAGAACAACTAAGGTCAAGGTACATATATGTATATTTACGTCCTTTAATACCTTTCTGACTGGACAGAACTTTGGAGATATGAAAACGTTTTCGTCACTTATTAGCATGAATATTAACGTTGTGATGTCATTAGTAATATAGGTTGATTGCTAGCCCATCGTTCAATACATTCCATTTACTCATACACCTTAGTCTGTACATTTATCACGTCCTATAATCCAATTCTGGGTAGATGAAACTTTGGGGACACGAAAACATCTTCTTGGTCACTTATTAGTATTGATAAGTCGTGATTTGAAATGAATGGTTAGTTTACCTTACCTTTAGTCGCCTCATACGACATTCCTGGAAGAACGGCAGCTAGTAATCATTCTTTTTACGTCCCAGACTTGAAAGAGTCCCGTGCATTGAAGGTCAAACCAAAGTTTTGTTTGTCAATGTCATAAGTTTAACCCTTGTGTTGTGGTGAAAATAACGCAAACGCAAACAAACGCGTTCACGAACATTAACCCTTGCGCTATAGTCAGAGGTTCAGGTATCCATCTCCGCAATTGCACAGGTAGTAATTCTATGGCCACCTCAAACCTACGTGTTGATCATATAGTCAGTACTCAATGTGATAGGTGGTAAGCCATGTCGCTATTTACAAGCACTAACTATTACCTGTTCGGTGAACAGGTAGTTTCCTCACGATGTTTTCCCTTACCGTACATGGAAAATTAGGTTTAAAAGTGTCATTAAAATTTGTGATTTCAAAATGGCGGTTATAATGTTTGAGTGTGATTTAATATTTATAATGTAATGAAAGTTTGTGAAGTGTTCTTGGGTTGAGTTTATAATTATTATTGTCTTCCGGCTTGTTTTAGGTAAACAAAGCTTTTAAAATATATAGGTTTGTTGTTAAATCAACATGAACTTAACAATTATAAATTTAACGATAATTGTCGCTTCACTAAATTCTTACTAATTTATTTCACTGTAGAAGTTACGATTATTTAATAAAATATGTCTGCGTATGTACATAGATATTAATGAAAAATTGATATTTTCTACAAAGAACCACTGAACTGAACGCAGAAACTTAAGTTTTAGAATCCTCCGCTCTACTACTTGAGTAAAATTTACTCATAATAGAATAACTTATTAATTTAATTGCATAAGTAATTAAATCATATTTAACATGTACCATACACATCATTACGTCATCTGTTCATCAAAACTCAAACAAATCAAGTGAACTTTTTAATAAACTGAGTTTTACAGCATTTTGAAACCACCGATAGTATCATTTTTTATTTTTATAGCAAAACTGTACTGTTTCGCTGTCATAAATTGTGCCAACAGCTGCATTGAGGTTGTATATCGGCGAACCTCTGTGGAGATAAACTAGTTATTGCAAACTCTTTGTTTGGATGTAACGAACTTTTCTAAGAAAACCTCGTTAGATAGGTACTTGGAGATTTTCATTGTTTTTCAAACATATTTTAAAGAACATATTTAATATACTGCTTTATATAGTATCTATTAAATAAAACTAATACTGTACAGCCACTTGTTTCAAAATGGTTGATAGAGATTACAAAGATTAAATTAAAAGCATAATCAGACATTATTAAAGTTAGAGTCAAAGAAATATGAATGATTTTGTAAATACCATCACAAACCAAAAACTATTAAGGAAATATAATATTATCACTTAAATTCTTTAATTACATACATACATATGCGTTTATTTATTTCCGTCGTTTATTCACGTCCCTTAATACCTTTCTTGATAGGACAGAACCTTTGTGACGTTTATTCTCTAAAGTCCCTTTTAGCATGAATGTTATTTGTAATTATGATGACAGGTTGCTAGCCCATCGCCCTGCAGATTCCATTCATTACACAAAAGGTAATAACCTACCTTTCAAACACACACGCCAATCACAGTGACCTAGGAAAATCTCTAAACCCTAACACTAGGCATGAAACGTCACAATAACTTATTCCGTGACGTAAGACCGTTGGCAGAAAGCCAAGTATCCACGCGCCGAGACAGGAATAAATTGAAACTGTTTGTGTCAAAAGGACATTTGAAATCGATCGAAGTCTATAAGGCTTTACGACTGATATACTGTTGAGAATAGATAGTATTATAAAGATTAGAGCATTGGAGGTTTTTTTTCATTTTAATTCGACATAGATCAGTTGTTTGGGGCTTGGCTCTGTATCAGTGGGTAAAGGGTTCAAATCCCATTTGAGCATGTACCAATGGAAATGAAGTTTAATGAATTTCTATGTACATTTTCGGAATAAAAACACAATTACGATTTGCATCGAATTATACGGTGAGGGAAAACATCGTGAGGAAACCTACCTGTTCGTCGAACTAGTTAGTGCTTGTAAATGGCGATCAACTATCTAGTCAACATGTGGGTTCGAGGTGTCCATAGAATTACTACCTTCGCAATTGTGGAGATGGAAACCTGAATCTCTGACTACCCCGCAAGGGTTATGGTCGTGAATGCGTTTGTTTTTTCATTTTACAAGAAAACAGGACTTTTTGCGTATATTTTACAAACAATGTATTATCTTTGCTACCCGACGTTTCGGCCATGTTGCAATAGCCACGGATCAGTAGTTTTTAAAATAAATGTAATAAGTCCTGTTTTCTAGTAAAAAGGATAGATAGACTATTGATATTCATGGATATTGTCAGGTTATAGAATCATATATTCATTTCATTCATTCATTTCGTTCATCCAATCATGTTGTAGGAGACGACTCAGGGACTATACGTAAATGGATCTTATGTGTGAAGGGATAGGTTACCAATTTTCCATACAAATTCACAACCCCAATATTAATGCTAAAAAGTGATCTAGGAGAACTAAAATCTCAGGTCTCTACAAGGTTCTTCCACTGGATTATTAATTTCAAATAAGAATGTTATGTCTTACATCAGACAGAAAATTTAAAAAGGCTAATGTAAAGTTCCTGTAACTACCGATTGTGTTACTCAACGAAGTTAAAGTGGTTTGTCAGAATTGATACCAGTTTATTTTACATACATACACATCACGCTTGATTCCCTGTAGAGGGGTAGGCAGAGATCACGGATCTCCATTTGTCCCGATCCTGACAGACCACTTTCGCTTCATTGACATTCATACATCTTCTCATACACTCTCGGCGGTTATAGGTACACCGAACGTCACCTTTTTTCAATATAGCGTCTATCTGACAGTTTATTTTATTATTATTTTTGTCAGTTTCTTTTCTCATGTGTCTTTTTGTTTTTAATTAATTTATTGTACTTTATATCTTAAGTTTGGCATGTTGTGTACACCGCTTTGGATTACAATTTGGATTTTTAGAATCAACACGTATTTCTATTGTATTTATGTTATGATTGTATTCTCTTTGTGTATCAAATTATAATTAAATAAATAGGTTGAGACAAATGAGGATATAGCTATATATAATATTAAATAAGGATTAACTTTTTACTAGTTGTAACAAGAATTTTCACAGGAGAAAGCTAATGTACAAAATTGAGACAAAGAATCATCTTTTTCTACTCTTATGTCGAAAAACGGATGTGTATGTATGTTTACCTTTTTCTTCATTTTATTTTTATCCCACAAAAGTACAGAAATAAATATTTTATCAAGCATAAAGATTTCTCTGTCTATATAATAAAATAGCTCGAGTTGTCACTTTAGTATCTATATAAAGAATCGTAACAAAATATGGGAGAGATAAAATGTTATCACCTCCTAAGAGACACGGGAATCTTTAGCTGCTAAATATAAGTTATATGCATTTCTTCACTATACATACAAACATGAACATTCACGTCCTTTAATCCCTTTCGGAGTGGACAGAACCTTGGAGATTTAATATCGCCTAGGTCACATTTTAAGTTGAATATTGGGGATGCGATGTTATTATGGAACATTGTTGAATAGTTTTGATAATTAGTTGCTAGCCCATCGCCCAATAGATTCATTTTCTGAGAAGCATGTTAGGAGTGACATAGAATGATGAAGTTAAAATTAATGTGATAAGGGAACGTTGCGGTTTGCAAGAAGATGTAGTGTCGAAGATTGAAAAGGGCATGCTTCGATGGTTTTGAAATGTTATTGAATAGAAGATTGACGAAAGGAATATAATAATATGTGGGTAAAGTGGAAGGGCGGTTGACCAGCCTAATAGGACATATGACAGTCAGATAAACAGACGCCATATTTAAGAATGGTGACGTGAGAGATATATGACAGTCAGTACCTACAAGTGCCTAATATGTATAAGAAGGTGTAGGAGTGTCAATGAAGCGAAAGTGGTTTCTCAGGCTATCCTAATTAATTAATTTGTTGGCAGAAAGTCCTTCGCAAATGTAAAGCCTTGTTGGCTTGTTGCCAGAACATGATCAAGAATCCACGTACATAAGTCACGTGGGGACACTATTAAGTGATTTATGCTGACTAATATATGCATACATACACGTCACGCCGGATTCCCTGTAGAGGGGTAGGCAGAGATCACGGATCCTCATATATTTATAAATACTAATAATCACGGACATTTAAAATAATAATAATCACGGAACCCCATTTATCCTGATCCTGACAAACCACTTTCGCTTCATTGACACTCATACATCTTCTCATACACGCTCAATACTTATACATACATAATTCATGTTTATTATATCTTTCGGGTTAGACAGAAGCTTGAAGACATTATAATATCTGCTAGGTCATTTTTAGCATGAATATTGGTGTTGTGACGTTACATGGAACATTGGTGACAGGTTGCTAGCCCATCCAATAGATTACATTGACCCCTAGTCTCTTAGTCACCTTTTAAGCTATACTGGGAAGAACGGTATCTAGTAACCATTATTTATACATCCAAACTAGCAGATTTATACTTGAAAAAAGGCTCTATATTCCTGCCAGCCCCTATAAACAAAAAGCCTATAAGGTTTCCACGGAATTTTAAACAAAAGCTGGCAACACAGGTTACGGACCGCTTTGCGTGTTAACCTTTTTTGTGCCTCTGTTTTATTTTTTATCGCTGTGAGGCTGCGGTTCTGCCGTAAATTCCGACAACAGCTGCATGGAGGTTATGTACCAAAGTGGTTTGCTTAGATCGAAGGTTTGCGTCCGTGGTGATTGGGTTTCTTTAAATTAGGAGTGATTCAAAGACAAAGAAACTTAATTTTTGACATATGCGGCAATACAATTCTTTTACTTATGATAATAGCCATAAATACCTCATCAAATTCGTAATCTCTTAGAGAACTGTTATCACATAGTATAAGAAAACATTATATTCTACTCCTTAATAAAGAAAGAATAACATTTCAAAAGTTCATTCATTCCTTTACTGCTTTTTTCTCATAGATCTATGTCTATTAGAACCTTTTTAAGTTCAATTTTAAACTATTCCACATAAAATAAAATCACAACAATATTCGAGCTAATCAACTAAACCCTAGGATTTCCAACCTTCGAAAGAGATCAAGCGTGAATGTAAGTTAAAGGACGTAAGTTTATAGTTTGTCCTTAACAGAAACATGTATTTTAGTACTTATCGAAGACAAAAAAAGACAAACGCATTCACGACCATTAACCCTTGCGGGGTAGTCAGAGGTTCAGGTTTCCATCTCCGCAATTGCGAAAGTAGTAATTCTATAGACACCGCGAACCCACGTGTTGATCAGATAGTCAGTATTCAATGTGACAGGTGGTAAGCCAGTTCGCCATTTTACAAGCACTGTTACCTGTTCGACGAACAAGTAGGTTTTCCTTCACCGTATCATTCGATGCATTTCGCTAATGTCATTTTTATCGAACTTTACTTATCAAACTTTGAATTTAACTCCATATAACATAATAACATTACCAATACCACTCAATATAACTATACAATACCCTACCAAAAAAGTACCAAAACACATCTATTTTTCCTCCTACCCTTGTGTAGTGGGGTCAACACATTGGACCCTGTCACAGGCAGACGAAAGCCTCATCAATCCGGGATCTGGGCTTTGTCTCCGGAATTAATTGGGCTTGCTTAGCGACTATTAACGCAGGTCCTTGCTAGTTAGAGATTTGTAGATTGGTAACTAGCTGGGGAGAATTGAATGGTGATGGTATGGTATGAAATTCTTTTTGAATGTAATGAATTTATATGAATGAATAAACTTTTTGAATTATTGAAAGATTCTTTATAAATAACATTTATTTATAGTAATGAAAACTGACGAATACATTGATATTAACTTGATATTTAAATATTCATATTAATGAAAGCATTTCGTAAAGAATAATCTACATATCATATAATATATCGTAGATGACGATTTACAGAAGGATTTGCTTAGGTGGCTTGGACTCATGCAGCTGATCAATGTAAGGTGGGTTACAAAAGGAATTTATAAGTACCTTACGGGGTGTACAAAAAATTGGAGACACGAAAACATCTCCTTGATCATTTATAAGCGTTATTGTTAAGTGATGTCTTATGGAACAAAGGTTACGGGTTACTAGTCCACTGCCCAATAGATTCCATTTATCTCATGTCTCTTAGTCACCTCCAAAGCTATGTTGGAAAGAATGGCAGCTAGTTAGCTTTACGAGACATACTGTCACACCTATTAATTATTTATTTGACAACCTCCGTGGCGCGATTGGTTAGACGCCTGAACGCTAATCGTGAGGTCCTGAGTTAGATTCCCGGTGCAGTCAGAGTTAAGAACTACGATTTTCTTCTGCTTTCCAGTTTCGTCCATGATTATATATATTATATGTATTTATCTATGTATAATAAGTATATATTTCTTAAATATACCTCGAGTAGTACCCTTAACACAAGTCTTAAATGCACTTAGCAAGGGGCTAGTTCAATTGTTGTCGTATATTGAATATAACATGTTTTTGCGCCTATTAATACATGCTAGGAAGCAGCTGGTTATATTTCATCCCTCTTTAGGAACATCGAGACGCGAAGAGGCAGTAACCGTAAATTCGTTGCCATGAATATTTGAGGTCCCAATTCCACATCATTACGATGTAAGGAAGGAAAGTGGACCCTTTGCTAAGGTTTCGAGGGGGCAATTCTCACAATAAATTAGTATTTTTACACCGTACGTAAGTTTTGATACGTTTCTACGCATAATTTAGGAAGCAACTTACAGACTAGGGGTATACTGCCGTTCTTCCCGGCACGTCGTAGGAGGCGACTAAGGGACTAGGGGTAAATGGTATGCATTGGGACAATAACCTGTCCCCATTGTTCCTTTATGACATCAAAACCCAAATATTCATGCTAATAAGTGACCAAGCAGATATTTCCATGTCTTCGAAGTTCTGTCCACCCCGAAAGGTATTAAATAACATGACTGTATGACGTAAATATGTATGTATGTGAATTTAATGTATTTATCATAAATTCACATTCTCTTTATCACTCGTTATCTCGCATATGACGTATTTTGCATTCCATCATTCATTCGTTCATCATTCATTCACTCAAATGCGAGAATAGCCCCCGGGTGGGCCGTGAATAAATCGAGTGGAAAAAAGAAGTGGAATGAAAAACGTCTGTCACTTTTCAAGTTGACGTCAAGTAGATTGAGGCTCCTCATATCTGTTCTAATATCATGAATCCATAAATTGGATTTTCTGTACGGGATACATCGGGCTTTATTTGGTAGGATTTTTCTGTTTGTTTTCCCTAAGGCTGAATCGAATTCAAAATCATTGATTGAACGGAATGGGATTGTGTATTATGTTACATGTTGTAACAACAAATTCGTTAATCTTTTTCGGCGTGGATAAAGTCTTAGAGATGTAATATTGTTTCGTTTGTTTTAATAGTTATAGGAGAAGGTTAATGGGTGTGAGTAAAGCAAGAAATATTTGTCAGTATTGTTCCAGGTGGCTATCAATACTATGTGCCTATTCCTTTGGGGACGTAGAGGCGTGAATATTATGTATTTCGTGATGTAGTTGATATAAATTTAAATTATTTTTTTGTCTTTTAATTATGTGATGCATGATTAATTGCGAAGAAAATATTCTTAGACATATTTTTATAATTGGTTGTGAAAGTAGTAGATTTTAAGAATAGAAAGCCAGTTTGCATGAGACCGATAATAACATAAATTTTTATTTTTTAAACTTTTATGCATTTATTTTGAGTTACTGTAACGATTCTGAGTTCTGGGAAAAACTATTGCATCATTTAAAATATAGTGTATAGTGTGTAGTGAACCATTTAAAATAAATTGAATGTCAAACCCAAACATTATTACTCTAATTTAAGCAAAAATCTTGTGTAAAAACCTACTTACACACACATCACGCCTGATGCCCCGTTGAGCGGCGGGCAGAGATCATCCGATCTGTCCCGATCCTGACAAACTACTTTTGCTTCATTGACATTAATACACCTCCTCAGCCACACTCGGTAGTTATAGGTACTTCTAACATCACCATTTTTCAATTTAACGTCTATCTGCTTGTCATATTAGACTGTGCCCTACGTAACCAACCCTTATACCTACGTATAACTATATAATCTGTGATCTTATAGAAAGATACTAGTTACTATATAAAATAAGATCTGTAACAGAGAATCGTGTTTCTAAGAAAAACTGTCGTACCATAAAAATAAGCTCTAAAACTCATCTTCTGAGTACGCATCAAGCGTCTGTAGGAAATGTGAGGGAAAACAAACGACATTTTCCTGTTAGGAAACCGAATAAAACTTCGATATAAAATGAAAGTTATTTGTCGTAACAACGTAATGCAAGTTTGATTCAACCGCCGCGAGAGTAGGTCGCCACAGAGAGATAAATAATTGAGCTGACAGGCAGGGAAAAGTTTAGTTACGCCTATACGTATATTATAAGACTGAGCTGCGCCGAATAATTCGTAATTTCGTATTCGGTGTAGCTCAGTTGTCTGGGGCTTGTCTCTGTATCAGTGGGCACAGGGTTCAAAACCTGCCTGAGGATGTAGGTACTAAATAAAATGAATTTATTTGTTCATTTTTGTAATAAAATTATGTACATAAATCGTCAGGAAACCTATCTGTTCCCTGAACAGGTTAAGTTAGTGCTTGTACATGATGACATGACTTACCTCCTCTCACATGGAACCCTGAACCTCTGACTACCCCGCAAGGGTTAAAGGCCGTGAAAGCGTATGTCTTTTGGAAAAAAAACTTAATGAGGTATTGATTTTTTTTAATGTTGGTTGGTTCTATATTAATATAGTAAAACTTTGAGTGGCCAATAACTTTCGTATTCCCAACTCTGAAATTTACGTATATCCTAAATAAATATCATACGTACGTACGTATATCGTACGTTTGACAGCTGACTAATTTTGATACCTTTCGTAGAAAGTTCCAAGTCTATGGCAAAGGCAAAAATGTTACTGTCGGTAACGCAGAAGTAATATGGGTCTGTGAGACAATGTTACGCCCATAAATCAGTTGAAGTTTTGACTTCCGTTCTTATCACTCCACTAGGGATTCACTCCTTGAGATAAACGTTTATAGATCCTGTGTACCCTTTAAGGCATTACAGTTTTAGTATGAAGTACCCTATGATCCTTACACATATTAGTAATAATAATTAGCCCACTATTACACCAATTGGACTAGCCCCTTGGTGGGTTCATTTTAGACTTGTGTTAAAGGTACTAGTTAATATATATTTAAGAAATATGTACTTCATATATACAGGGTGGCGCATTCAAAACGGTCAGTATGGGAAAGTCTGAAACTATAAGAGATACGAAGATTTGTTCTTAGGAACCATGTCACCGATTTCGATAAAAAAATAACTGTATCCTGTACGGGAATCGAACCCGGTAGTTTTGAAAAAATAAACTTCCATTTTTCACATTTTCTTTTTAAATATGGATTGTGTAGGTCTTAAGCTGTAAATGTCTCTATGAAACATGATGTCCAAAATGAATAAAATGCATTGTTTTGGCACGTACATATATACAATCAACAATCAGACTGTAAAGCAGAAAAAAGCATAGGTCTTAACTCTGCCTCCACCGGGAACCCAACCCGGGTCCTCACGATTACCGTTCATGCGGCTAACCGATCACGCCACGGAGGTCATCAAATAATAACACTAACTAACTGGTCGTTCAAAACAAACAATGCCTTTTCGGGGAACAAATAGGTTTCCTATCAATAATCTAGCTTAAGACCAAACCTTTGAACCTAAATCTCTTCAGTCTAGCTTCCGTATAAGCCTAGACTTTCCCCAGAGCCTAGTAACACTGTTGTCCCCAATAAACAGCTTCGCTGCGATGCCAGGGTTAATCGTCCCCGAGCGAGCCTTGATTCGTCCTAATAAACCTCCGTGAGAACCTTATTTGGAGGGGTACTACTGGGTTTTGAGTACTTATTTATTTAAAAGGAAACAAAACAGTAACAAACCAGTTATAGATACAGAATGCTTCTGTATTAATTAATATGTCTGTTGTAAGAGGTGTATGAAATGGTATAAAATGTATGTAATATTTTATAAGGGTTTTATCTGTTATTTTTCCGTACATATACAGAAACGTCCTACAATCCCTTTTATGGTGGATAGAACTTCGGAGATAAGTGTAAATAAATAATAAAATTAATGTTAGGGTTGTGAAGTCATATGGAAATTGGTGTTTATACGACTGGAAAGACCGGCAGCTAGTTAGCATTCTTTTCACGTCCTAGACTAGCACGGGACTAGGATATGATCAAATAATAAGCTAGGCATTATCAATATTTATCGGAAAAAAATCCAATTCACATTCCAATGAACCTTATTTTTTCTACAAACATACATATATTAGACTATGGATCACCATCTGGAACGATCCTGACAAATCTCTCTTGCTTCAGTTACACCCATTAACCTTGTCATACATGCTCTTCTGTTCTTCACTATGAACGCCCGCCTTGAGAAGATCTTTTTCTAGTAAAACTGATAATTTGAAAGGGACTGTATTATTATATTATTCTATACAAAATAGCCACACGTAATCTAAGAACTAAATATATTCCCATCCTCCTTTTAAAGGCCTTCAGTCTAGTATGAAGCAAATTGAAACATATACTTAACAATATTAGCACTTCTAAAGCACTACTAACAAAATAGTGTATACAATATGTCTTGCACACAACTGATCTATATTTGGATAACAGTTTTTGGTGAATGGAATCTATTGAGCGATAGACTAGCAACCTGTCATCAATTGTTAATATAACATCAAAAGCCAAAAATTCATTTTAATGAGTGACCAAAGAGATTTTTTAATGTTTTCAATGTTCCGTCCACCCGAAAGGAATTTAAGGACGTAAATTCAAGTATATAAATACAGACGTAAATAGCATTCACTACCACTAGTATCGACATAGGGTACACAATATGTCTTGCAGCAATTCTATATTAGGCGCTGAGATAACAATTCACAGCCTCATTAATCGTCCAGATCACTAAGTTTGGCCAGCTATTAGCGACGTCACCGACCCTCGTCAACGGCGGCATCAATCATCCAACTTGGCCTGAGCCGTTTAATAAATGATTGGCTCTGATATTGTCGTGGCGAGACGTTTTAATTTCCCTGTTGACAGTTGTCAAACAAGAGAGGGCGTTAGGTGGTGATTTATTTAGTTTTTTATCTATATTTATACTTTACATTTGATTCACTGTAGAGAGGTAGGCAGAGATTACACCATTTGTCCCGATCCTGACAGATCACTTTCGCTTCATTGACACTCATACACCTTTTCAAACACACTCGGCGGTTATAAGTACTTCTATCGTCACGCTTTTTTAATATATTTCTCTTTATATTATATCAATGATATCAGACCTGTCAATTTTAATAAAAGTGATATCTCTGAGGCTCTACCCACTCCGAAAGTGATTGTATACATATACTATATGTGGGCTTTTATGTCTACTTTTACATGAAATTATCCCATTAATAATAGTCAATAATCATTATAGGTGACTATTAGGGGATGTGTAAAATTTATGCGAATGAAAGATGTCAATGTATGTCAACTATTTATGATAATATGTTAGTCTAGAGGTTTATTATTAGTTCAAAATTGTGTATCTTAGCAATATCTACTTATGTATTATATAAGGATAAAAATGTCTTTAATGATAATTTTGATTTATGTATTATTCTTATTTTTTCAGGTAAGTTCTCCAGTTTTGAAGCTGCGATAAACATCATTCAGTAAGTTATGCAGTTAATATTATATATTTCTCGCTAATTGATTTCATCATCGTCATCAGGTACTTAGAATTACCTGGAATTACTAAAGCAATGGTAATTTTGTTGTTACTGATATAAATACCACTTTATCTAATATTATATATTTCAAATTTAAATCGTTGACAATTAATTAATATAGTTATTATTTGTCAACGATAAAAATGTGTGTTTTAAAAAGAACTATCAGAATACAACTTGCCTACTTCTTTACATGCATCATACGACCTACGGAAGCTGATCACTGTTTCTTAGTCCCAATCTCCCACAAACCACATACGTTCAAACGCTAACATAATTACATTAATAGCTTGACTGTTAAGCGTTAACATCTAACTTTACAGCAAAACTAAATTTTATTACCCGTCGCCATGGCAACGGGAATTTCCCTCCGAATCACGTACCGGCTTTTAATTAACCCGACAAATTTGAGATGCGGTTCAACATTTAAATATGCACACGTATTAACTACCTTTGCAACTTGTACGGGTTATGCAAGTGGCATTAATGTGATTTTGGGAGTTTGTCGGTTCTTCGCACGTGTGTAGCTTAAGTGTGTTTGAGACTACACATTTTATTTGTTGTGTGTAGCTTAGAAACAAGGAGGTTTGTTTAATGAGTTCTAACTAGGAATTTCAAATGAGAACTAGTATAAGTTGAATAGACTACAATGTTTTAGTTAGATAACTAGAGAGAATTGGTCTTAATGTTTAAGAGAAAGTATTGGAAATAGAAATATCATAATTATTAGTAAAGCATTTACTATTCGATACCTCTTAGGTATAATAAGTGACTATGGTTAAGTTGAGTATTGACTATCTTGAGAAAATTGGTGTCATTTCACGGAAAAGATAATGCAAACTGTTGTTTATTCTAAGAGTAATTTATCCTTAATCTTATATATGTCTGAATAAATGATGCTATTGAACTGTTGACTAGTAAAATGGATTCCAAAGTAGTAATTCAATCAACAAGACACTAAACATTGTCAGTAAATCAAACAGCACGATAACACGAACACTTGTCATAATATCGCCTAATGAAAATCCAATCAACAAACTGCGAGCGGCATTCTATTGAATGCGCCATCTATTATCTGCCTGTGACAACTCTAACGAAGTCAGCGTAAATAATGGGCAAACTTTGCTTACGGCAGTACTATTCTGCTTTAGGAGATGAAATGTCGAGATGGTGATCAATCTTAATGGATGGATGTGTTTGGGAGACGGGAAGAGTCGTTAGCCAAAAAACACTTGTGTTTATTAAGCCATCTCTGTTACTATGTCGGGACTGTAGAAACGGCTGCTTTTCTGGTTTTTATGTAAACAAGAATAATAAATATGATAGATTTTCTTGTTCTTCATTTACGCAACATAATCTTAAACTACCATAGGCTATCATTGCCATAGTCACAACATACTCTTAATCTATAATTATGAACTACTAGTTTATAGCTACTTCAAATCTATATTTAACCGCATACTAGGCAACCAAAATGGTAGGTAGTATGCATGTTGCCGTGTAGAGAAGATGACTATTATTTACAATAAGACTAAGCAGATTTTCTCATGTACGCTACTACGCTTTTCATCTACTTTCCAGTCTGGTCGTTGATTAACACAAGTCTTAAATGTACTTTCCAAGGAGCTAGTTCAATTGGTGTCATAATGTCTAAATATTATTATTAATAGAACCTATTCATCCTAGTTTATTTTACCCTGCACGCAAATGCATTCATAACAAAACACACTAGTATCATTTCAGCTACTTGGCATTCTAGCTCGTGACAACTATTAAGTTGCAATCCAACTATGACCCAGAATAAGTCCTTGGTTCACGAACCGCAAACGGTCAGTACTAAGCTGCCCCCGACTGATACGGCGAAGTCTGCACCATTGTTTTATTTATAACACATTTCAGCAAATGCTCTTTTATTGGGACCCTATTTGGGAAGATGGCTTTTCGACTGCTATTAGTATTGTGGGGCTATTTATATATTATATTTTCGATTCTTTTTAGAGGGATTGAACTTTAGATTTTTCTACTCGGTATTGATATGGACCGTTTTTGTTCAATCATGAAGATCTTCAATGATTATGACTCACGTAGTTTAGATTAATTATATAGTGTTTAAAAGGGTTTGAATATTTATCACTTTAGGAATAAATATACGTTAGGTTATCGTACAATTATTCATTTAAGTATCATGTTTGTTTGTTGAAGCAAGTTATAGTTACTATTTCAATTTGTCTTATTTTTATATGGAAAATAATTGAAAGCTCATCAAACATACTGAAACGTACACCAAAATATAGCTAAACGTATACAAAAGGTTAGGTTTGGGTTGGGACTGTATTATTTTGGTGAACAATTCAGTATTTTAGGAGTGCATTATTCGTATTCGTCTTATTGGATGTTCTTTTAAACACTACCCTTTGTATAGTGTCCTGTGCTATTCTAGGACGTGACAAGAATGTTAACAAGCTGACATCCCTTCCAGTATGTCGTAAGAGGCATTTTATACACACTTTATGGATATAGGTCTTCTAAAATCATTCTTTTTCAATATGGTCGTGCATAACATGAAACACCAACCATACACTTCACGACTTGTATACACACTTCCTTTTTTATTGTGGCGATGTAGTCAGAGACTTGAGTGTCCATTTCCGAAATTTCTATGGCTTGTTCAGTATGAGCCACTTAAAGCCCGCGTTTCACTAGATAGACAGCACCTAACGTGTACTGTGTAGTAAACCGTATTGCCGTGTACAGTAACTTGCTATTACCTATCCCAAGGGATAGGTGGGATTCCTCACGATGTTTTCCCTCACCGTTACAGCGTCCATCAGACATAAAATATCGACTAAATCTCTAATTATTAAGATTTAATTATTTTATTTTTAAATTAACTAATTGTAATGACAACTTTTCCGGTGGAAATGTTTTATTTTTGACTTTCAATAAGTGATTTTATAATCCGCATATTGAATAAAAAGCATTTCATTTCATTTCGGAAACCTGAATGTTGCAATGAACGGTCAGTAATCGGCATCTGTACGTGGTGACATGGACCACCATCTATTACGTTAGATAATGACTATGTAGTGAAAAGAAGGGTCAATGTAACGGTTCTAGTAATGTGTCTTATAATTTTGTTTGTCCTCTAACTATGTGTGCAATGAATAAATGAGTTTCTGTCTTTCTTTCTCCAACGCATCCATCGTTGACGCTCTCAGCGATTCTAAATCTACAAACCTCTGTCTGCCCCAAGGGAAAATGAAAATCTCGTAACACAGTAAGGAAAAAGTTGTTTCACGACTCACTAACTTAGTCAACTCATACAAAAGCGACATTATAGATTACACTAGCCGTAACTCAGTAAAAAATAACTATTGTAAACCTTTTCCTTCCTGCTTAGGAAAATGGCGGCCGGAAATGTAATGTTGTCGGAATATATTCAAAAGGCTTTCCTTAAAAAGATAAGTTGCTTTGTTATCCTTTCTTTGCATTCACAATGAAACCTATCAGTCAAATAGAGATTTAGTTTTGCTCACTTCATTCGAATTTACTCTCTATATAACATAGTCAAAGGTTTGCTTGTCCTTTTTTATATATGAAAAGTGAATTATGTCTTTATAGAACGTACTTCATATCGTCAATTTTTCTTCAATAATAGCGTAAACTTGGTTGTAGAATAGCAAATGTGACAAATTTTCCCATTTTAACCGACGACCATTGGAGCAAAGTGGTTCACGAATGGCGACCGCGTCTTAGTAAACGTAGTGTAGGACCCTGCAAGATGGACCGATGACTTGAAATAGGTCGCTAGTATTGGTTGGCTGAGGGCCACGAGTGATCGTGGCATAGACTTGAGGAGACCTACGTCCAGCAGTGGGCTGATTGATTGATTGAAAGATATTTTAAACTCGATTTTAAATCCCGGTACTTTTTGACACTAATATACAATTTCTCCTTTCTTACTAAAGTCACAGATATAAGAATAATTTAGTGTAATATTTACGTTCTGCCTGTATTATAATTAATCGCAAAAGTGAAATGTTTTGAAAGTGTCCAGCTAGAATTTCGAGTCGAAACATTTCGTTGATTGCAGTCCCGTGGAATACCGCTGCAATCTTTAATGCAATATCTTGAAGATCGGGCCAGGAAAACACATAAATAACATCTTCATGATTAATAACTAACGGGACTTATTGCGTACGTTTTTATATAATAAAGTTACCTTTATTAACCTGACGTTTCGGCTACGTTGCAGCAGCCTTGGTCACGGGCAGACTGACGATAAAGATTAATTAATAAAGGTAACTTTATTGTATAAAAACTAACGCGATAAGTCCCGTTAGTTATTAATCATAAGTAAAAATCGCGAATCTCTTAAAACTATTATAACATCTTCTTCTTTTAATGACAAGGTTGGCAATGAGTGCATTGAAGCTATATATGCAAAACTAACCACAAATAATTATGTTTCTTTTTTATTTGGTTTTGTAACTAGCTTTGGACAAAACATCCTGAAAGAAGGAGTTTCTTGTTGGTTCTTCTCCGAGCCAGGGCTTCGTAACCAACGGTAAAATTTCAATGCTCAGAGACAACCAGTGTCGGGCAAATGTTTTGACTTTCAATGAATGTACTGTGCTTGTACTTAAAAAAACAATTTACAACGACATATTGTGCTATTTCGACGTAGCTCAGTTGTTTGGAGCTTGACTCTGTATCGAGGTTACAGGGCCCAAATCTCGCTTGAGCATGTACCAACGGAAATGAAGTTTAATGAATTTCTATGTACATTATGGTAATAAAAATACATTTACGTAATGCGTCGAATACTACGGTGAGGGAAAACATCGTGTGGAAACCTACCTGTTCAACGAACAGGTAATAGTTAGTGCTTTTAAATCGCGACATGGCTTACCACCTGTCACATTGAGTACTGACTATCTGGTTAAGATGTGGGTTTGAGGTGGCCATAGAATCACTACGTTCGCAAATGAGGAGATGGACTCCTATACCTCGGACTACCCCGAAAGGGTTAATGGTCGTGAACGCGTTTGTATATTGTGGTACATATTGCACTCTTTTTAGGGATTTAATAGGAATGTAATCAGCTTGTTTAATTTGCCTGCTCTGAGAAATAATACTTCCTAAGCAATATTATTTCCTGTTTCCATGGCCCGTCTAGGATCTGTCGACAGTTGCATTATTTAATAGTATTTCATAAAAGAGAACGAGTTTTATCACGGAATTGCGAGATCCGTCTCAACTGCGCCCTCTCGAGATCAACTTTCCACTTTGTTTTCGGAAGGCTACGGTGGGGAAGGGAAACAAATATTTGAAGGTTCTACTCACTGACATTTCAATTTCTTGAGTATTGTATTTTTGACGACCTCCGTAGCACCTGAATGCTAACCGTGAGGTCACAGTTCCCGGTGGAGGCAGGGTTATGAACTACCTTTGTCTTCTGCTTTCCAGTCTGGTAATTGATTATTATACTATATATCTATGTATAATTAGTATATATTTATTAATTTTACGTTGACTAGTACCCTTAACACAAGTCCTAAACTTTACTTAGCAAGGGGTTAGTACAATTTGTGTAATAGACACTATATTATTATTATTATATCTATATTGGTGACAGGTTACTAGCCCAATCGATTCGATTTACTCCTAGTTTCTCGTCTCATATGACGTGTCAGATGACGAATGGATGCTAGCTATCTTTATTGTGTCAGACTATATAGGATAATCTATAGTTTGAAGTAAATGTTACCGCCAAAAACCTAGTCTGATAACCTCCAGATATAATACTCGTGAACTGTACACTATCATTCAAATAGACAGAATATCAAACGCAGAACATTACGATGCAAAACAACATTTCTTCTGAAGTTCGAGTTTCGGAATACTTCGGGAACAAGTGACAACAATTTCTTTGCTACGAACTTCCGTAACTGCTCTCGAACTTGTCTTGACCAATAGAAACTTACTTGTACTCGTAGCAAGAATGGTTTTTACAAGAAACTCTGGTTCGTAGTACGAGAAACTTACACTGGACGTCACATTTCCCGAAGGGGAAATCTTTGGTCTACTAACTATACTGATTCAACGAGGCTTTATTTCGTATATATCATGTGTTCAGCTTCTTATAGTCACGCCTTTTGATCCTTTCTGGAGTGGATAGAATCGTTGATACAATATTTGCTACGACATTGTATCGAAACTCACTTACTATCGAGGTTGTGATATCATTAATGTGGAATATGTGTAATAACTTATTTAGCGCAATATCTCTTAATTCTATTGACCTCTAGTATCTCAATCATTTCCTACTACATGCCGTCAAGAAAGACTGCTAGTTATTCTAATGACATTCTTAGCTAACACAGGATAAATCGAAGTTGTGTAAGCACTGTTATGTAACTTTGGTGACAGGTTGCTGTCTAATGGCCAAATAGATTACAGCGCTACATACTTCCTACGATAGAATTCAAAGAAACACAGTTTCTTAGTGGATGTAGCCCAGTAATGGCTTTTACCAATGAATGTGTGTGTATGAATTTAAATATGTTTACATTTACGTACATAATTCGCAGTCGCTAACGGTAAGGGCAAATATATAGGAAACCTCCCTATACCTCGGACAGCTAAAAAAATTATTGCAGTGTTTGAAAAAATATAATGGCTAATTTGTTAAATTGCGTATTATGCTAATTTGTTAAATAAGTGACTTTAATTACTTTTTTTCATAGCTTTAAAGCGTCTGTAAGGTAAAACCGCCAACCGCATGTGTCTGGGAATAAAAGAGTGTGAAAAA